>ML777101.1:3241497-3299996 GCA_009831015.1 Picea engelmannii | reverse complement strand
TATAGAGAGAGAGAGAGAGAGTTAACGGGAATGTGTGCACATTTCCATTTCTAATAACGAGCACGTGTTTTAGGAACATGCACAATTTTTATGAACGCATGCATGTTATTTTCATTTCAAAACTTTTTCGAGTGGGAGTTAAAACTCTGGTGTATGTGTTTACTACTCATTGGTTTCCTCATATTTAGGTTTGGTATGACAAACCTAGTTAGAAAATGTCTTCCAACACCAAAATGTCCTGCAACCTTGGAGGTGTGAGCCTCTCTGATAATATGCAATCATTCACCTTCATGAACACAAATCTTGTCGAGATTATAGAGTAAGCCATTCTGGAAATGATAGTCATCCTTTTCATCACCTTCTTATATCCAAAATTGAAACACCTCCTTGAAGTGTTCATTTTCTGTGTATGCCTCTTTATATGCATCATGGGTAAAAGGCTCCATGTGCACAAAAATTCTGAAATATGTAACATTGGATGTGAGTGGTCGTGAAAGCATGTCCGCCAACTTATTTGTGCTACCCTTCTTATACTTTATGAATAAATGAAATTTTAGTAAAAACCCCATCCACTTGTAATTCTTGGTTTGTTGTAGCTTACTTTGGGCCTTGAAATACTATAGGGGCTGGTGATATGTGTGGATGATGGTCTCCTTTCCCATCAAATAGTGTTTACACTTTTTTATAGCTTGTATCAAGGAATAGGGTGCCTTATCATAGGTAAGGTAGTTGATAACCTCTCCATGAAATGCTTCTGAATGATAGCATATGTGCCTTCCTCCCTGCATCAGTACTGCTCACATGGAATACCCACTTGCATTTGTCTCCACTTCAAAGGGATTATGCAAGTTTGGTAGAGAGAGCATTGATGCTTTAATGATCTTTCTTTTCAGCTCATCAAAGACCTTATGTTGATTCTTCCCCAATTGGAAAATCTTACCACTGGTTGTTATAGCATGGAGTGGTGTAGCTACCGCTGAAAATGAAGCTATGAACTTTCACAAGTATTGTGTGCCCGAAAAAAACTCCTACCTTTAGAGATATTTGTAGGAACTGGCCATTTCAAGATGTCCTCCATATTGGCAGGGTCTATATTGAGCTCCCCTTCACCGATCACATACCCCAAATAAACCAAATATTGTTGAGAAAACTCACATTTCTTGAGATTAGCTAGAATCTAGGGCTTTTTCAGAGTCTCTAACACTAGCATAAGATGTGAGATGTTCTCCTCCCAAGTAGCGCTATAAACTGGTATATCATCCAAATAAACAATAAAAAAATGAATTTATAAAAGGGTGTAATGCATCATTCATTAGTCTCATAAATGTATCTGGTGCATTGCATAAACCAAATGGCATAAAAAACCATGCATACAAACCTTCCCTTGTCTTGAAGGCAATCTTTCAGGTATCTTCTTGTTTGACGTGTAGTTGGTGATATCACAATTTCAAATCCAACTTAGTGAAGTACTTGGCATGTTTCAATTGGTCCAACAAATCATTGGTCCTTGGCAGTGTTGGGTATGTGTCACATTTTTTCCTCGTTTTTCATGTCACCTCGAATTTCGAGTCCATTGTTGGGTGATTTTTCGGCACATAGTTTGTTGTCGATGGTTTTATTTTTCCGGTTAAGGAATTATGGTTGTTGACTAATCCAGGTCATTGGGTTAGGGTTTTGGATTTCATTGGCTCATGTATGTATATTTTATTGTAAACAATGTATGAGTGTGAATGAATATAGAATATGTTGGCTTTCCTGGTTTGGGTTTCTAGGGGAATAATCTATGTGTAATGTGTGTATTTTTCATTGTATATTTTCTGTTCTTTTACTAAAAATTTGTTTGCAGTAAATATTGTACAAGTTTAAAATCTACATTTGGTATCAAAGCTTTGTTGGCTTCAAGGGGATGCCTTTGTTGTCAATGGCTTGGCTTGGGACAGTGATAAGCCTTGTTAGAGTGGGCGGTCTATGGTATTGATTCTTTAGGTGAAGAGAAATGACGAGCAGTTCGAAAATGGAGATTGAGAAGTTTAATGGCCAAATTTGTGAGCTGTGGAAGCTCAAGATGGAAGATATGTTGGTGGACAAATATCAGTGGATCACGGTGGATCCAGGTACTGCACCTACAATAACTTCAACAGATGACTGGAAAAAGTTGGATCGGAAGGCGAAGAGCACAATCCAACTGTGTCTCTCAGATTCAATATTAGTGAATGTGTCAGAGGAAGATACAACCAGTGATTTATGGGATAAGTTGGGGAAGTTGTATCAGTCTAAGTCCCTAGTAAATAAACTATTCATGATCTAAAGAAGTTGTATAACCTGAGGATGAGAGATAGAGACTCAGTGGCAGAGAAGTTGGATGCCTTCAATATTTCGGTAAGTCAGTTAATATCTATTGAGATTAAAGTTTCATATGAAGATAAGTGTATCAGTTTATTGTGCTCTTTACTAGACTCATGGGATAGTCTGATTATGGCCATAGGTAGTAATACAACTTCTTTGAAGTTTGATGAAGTGGTCTCATCATTGTTGTCGTAGGAGATGAGACAGAAGAACATGGAAGGAGAGAGCACAAATGCATTATTTGCAAGAGGACACTCCCAGGAAAGAAACAAATCTAAGTCCTCAAGTGGGAGATCTAAGTCTAAGGGTAGACTTAAATCTCCCAGAAATTTTATAAAGGAATGTTGGAGATGTTGAAAACAAGGGCACTACAAGAAGCAATGTAGATCCAAAGTTGAGAAAAAGAAGGGATCTAAAGAATCTCCTTCTACAGAAGAAAATACCTCCAAGGAAGAAGGAGGGGATGTGTACTTGTCTTCTTCAAGCACACATGCATATCATGAGGCATGGTTGGTTGACTTAGGTGCGAGTGGTTCTGTGAATATGAAAGGTATGATGGAGGTAATTTTTTCCTAGGTGATGACTTGACAACCAGAATTATAGGACGAGGAAAAGTCAAGTTGAGGCTCATATATGGAAGGATTAGAACACTACCTGGTGTTGTGCAACCCCAGGATTGGCCAGAAATTTGATTTTTGTACGCAAAATGGATGATGCAGGGGTAAAAAAAATATTTGAAAAGGAAACCTGGAAGATGGTTCAAGGAGCAATGGTGTTGTTGAAGGGAGTTCGGTTTGGAACTTTATATAAGCTGGAAGGAAGAATTATTAGTGATGGATGTAATAGTTCCATTGTTCCTGATATTGTGGTTGAAGAAGAAAAAACTCCTATAGTCTCTGGAGAAAAGGTTATGATGTGGCATCAAAGACTGGGGAATATCGGAGAGAAGGGTCTTCGACCACTACATGGTAAAGGTATGGTTGAAGGTATGTCTAAATGCTCTCTGGATTTTTATTTCTATGAACATTGTCTATATGGGAAGCATAATCAGGTAAGATTCTCTTCTGGTGCAATGAGGGAAAAAGAAATTTTACAGCTAGTTCACATTGATGTGTTTGGACCTGTGTCGGTTCCATCATTGGGAAAATCTTTGTACTATGTCTCATTTATAAATGACTTCTTGAGGAATACCAGGATATATTTCCTTGGGAAGCAATATGAAGTCTTTGACAGGTTTAAATAATTTAGGCTCTTGTTGAGAATCAAACAGAGAAAATAATTAAGGTGTTGGGGACAGATAATGGTGGAGAGTTATGTGGAAATGAATTTGAATAATTATGTAAGAAATGTGGTACAACAAGGAAAAATACTACTCCATATACACCTCAGCAGAATGGAGTTGCAGAAAGGATGAACATGACATTGATGGAATGCTTAGTGGTGCCAGGTTAGGGAAAGAAATCTGGGTAGATGTAGTGGATACTGCATGTTACATGGTCAAAACATCACCCTCATCAGTGCTGGATGACAAGAATCCACAATAGGTATGGACTGGTAAGAAACCTTCTCTCACACATCTCAAGGTATTTGGATGTGAGGCCTATGTTCATGTTCCAAAGGAAAACATGAGTAAGCTAGATAAGAAGGTTGAAGAGTGTACCTTTATTGGGTATAAAGATGGTCTCAAAGGTTATAAGCTTTGGAACCCAGAAACTAAGAAGGTTGTGTATAGCCAAAATATGGTATTTAGAGAAATGAAGGATGTTGTTAAACAAGAAGTCCTACCAAGTAAGGAAGAACCAGAGAAAATAGAGTTTGATTTAAAGGATGATGAATCATACTCTACAGAAGAAAAGGAATCAGAAGAATAAGATCCTCATACTCCAGTATTGAGGATATCGGTTCGAGAAAGAAGGCTACCAAAAAGGTATACTACATCTGATTTCTGTTCAATTTTTTCTTTCTCTATTACTGATGATGATCCTAGAACTATCAGGGAGGCAGCAGATTCAGAGGATGGAGAAGAATGAGGCTTGGGATCTAGTGGATTTTCTGACTGGAAGAAATCCCATTGGCAGAAAATGGGTATTTAAAAAGAAGTTGAATGTAGAAGGAAAAGTGGAGAAATATAAAGTTCGGTTATTAGAAAAGGGTTATTCCCAGGTTGAGGGAATTGATTTTGGTGAGATTTTTTCTCTTGTTTCCAAGTTAACTTCTATAAGATTTTTGTTATCTATTGTTGTTGCATTTGATTTTGAAGTAGAACAGATGGATGTGGAGACAACATTCCTACATGGGGATCTGGAAGAAGAGATCTATATGAAGAAACCATAAGGCTTTGTTGTGAAGAGAAAGAAGGATCTAGTATGCAAGATGAAAAAGTCCCTCTATGGTTTAAAACAATCACTAAGGATGTGGTATCAAAAATTTGATACTTATATGTTGGGAATTGGCTTCACAAGAAGCAAAGAGGATCCCTTTGTGTATTTTAAATTAATTGGTGATCAATTGATTTAGTTGGTCTTGTATGTGGATGACATGTTGTTGATAGGAAACAACAAGGAGATTATCTATCGTGTGAAAACTCAGTTGTTCTCTAAATTTGACATGAAGTATCTTGGTGTTGCAAATTTCATTTTGGGCATGGAAATTAAAAGAGATCGGAGAAAGAGGAAACTCCAGTTAAATAATAGAAAATATGTCAAGACAATATTACATATGTTTAATATGAAGGAATGTAAACCATTCAAGGTCCCTATTCTTATTAGTGTAAAGTTATTTGTGGAGCAGTTTTGGCATAGGGGCAAACCCAGGGTTCAATGCTCAAGAGCGCACCAACAAAAACCTAACTACTGGCCCTTTTGGCAACACCTGCAAAGCAGATGAAGTCTCACCCGAGGTAGAGGCAGGGGTGGTTGTAGGACTCCAATGTCTGCAACCTTAGCTGGGACACAGATCTGTGATCACAACACCTTAACAAAGTACTTAGAAGTTATAGGTCATTAGTACTTAATCCTTATTCACAACGCAGACAAAACCCTAGGTTCAGAAAAAACACAGTATTAAACTAGATCTATCATCCTTAAGAACTTAGCATGAAGAATAGACTATCATTCATTCTTATCATTAGGCACATATCATCTATAGATCTAGCTCTCATATGCAAGTAAACACATTCCACATAGGTTGGGCACTAAGTATTCATAGATCTAACTAACATACATAAAGCACTATGCATAAATCATAACAACAACATAATGCATAGAGAAACCATAACACAACATATACATGGTTCACCCCCACCCTGGGGCTACACCCACCAACTCTTCGTCATCTTTATTATCTTCTTTCAATCTTCTTACATGCATAAAGCACCAAAATCCTACTCCGCATAGGACATGCGATTTGCGTGCAGCTTGCCAAATCCTCCTTCCCCAAGTTAGGTTACAACACAAAGCCTTCTTACAATTACTTGCACTTAGATCTGCAACTCTTACACCATATGAACAAAGCATTCAGGACTATTCACACTTAGCTTATTAGCACTAATCCATCTATTCACAACTGACTAGACACTACTTCTTACATTGCCTAGCTATCTTTTTATACATTAAAAAATCGGGCCTAAGCATGGGTAAACCCATAGGCTGACATCCCCATACCCGTTACATAATCCCAAAACACAAAAATCCCTAAAAAGGGGTCGAGATCCCGCAATCTCTGCTTTGACTTGTGCTCTGCCTTTGACAGCCTGTCGAAGTCCAAAATTAGGTCAAACATTACCAAGGATCCTCAAAACTTGGTCGAGGGCCAACATGCCCCCAACACTCACCTGTGACTCATATTGAGTCACTCTGCTCTGGGTAACTCTACCTCAAAATCCTCTAGCTTGGCTCGATCTGCTTCGACCTGTTGTTGTTCCAAGGTCACCTGCTCGATGAATTCTTGAATAACTTCTTTGTTGATAGGTCCCTCTAAGCATTGTTCGGCCGCAATGACGACTTGCTCTAGTTCTTCTCCTTGGCTTTCAATCTCTACAAATAGTTGGCATGCTTCATTCTATACTGGTTGGAGCCTCTGAGTCACTTCCATGACTTTGCTCTGAATGGTGTGTACCTGCTGTTGAAAAATGCGTTATTCTTGGGATCTATTCATCCTTTCAACTACTGATAGGAGCTTCAACTACACCTGTATTGTTTCTGCTTGCTTCTTTGCTTCCTAGAGGTGTGACTCCAGTGCCTTCAATTAAGGATCCTCAGTGAGTCTCTCATAAGACTGGGCACTGTGATCACTTAGTTGCTTACATTCCATGGTGAGGGTCTTGATTCTCTCAACTGCACTTCGAGCAATTGCTTCTCTTTAATCTGAGACATCCTATGGAGTGTTGGGCACTGTTCACAGTTCTAAGTCTACTATTATTTGTTGAAGTTGTTGGATGGCTTCCACGAGCTGCGCTACTTGATGCTCTACTAGTTCTTCAACTTTCTGCTCTAAGCCTATCACATAGTGAAGTGCTTTATTGACTGCTTCTTTGAATCTGAGCTGCTCTACGAGAAAATGTTCTCTTTCTTGTTGGATCTGCACTCTCCTTTCTTCGAACTTCGCTTGAAGGGCATCCTTCTCCCACTGTGCAACCCGACATTGCTCTATGAATACCTCTTGTACTTTCTTTAGGGCTATTGTAGCCTATTTTTTTCTTCTTTAGGGTGACAAAGGCGAGCTTTGGTCACATTGACTAGTATGCAGAGTTGGGTAGGCTCATCTCCCAACTCTGGTTCTTTAGATGGTGGGGGCACAATGGATACTGCGCAGCTGGATTGAAAGGCTTGATGTACCCCTCTCAGTTCAACATCAATTTTGTCGTACATCTCCTCGTGCTTGGCTTCATGTTTCTGCAAGATGTCCTGTGAGGCATCTTCTACAACTGCGATGATGAAGTCGAAGTCATCTATAGTGAGGATAGTCTGCATCTTAGTCAAGGTGACTTGAGATTTCTTTCTGGAAGTGGGTTTCATGGGGGAAACCTTCCTTTTCTTCAAGGTACAAGCCTCAACAGCAAGATCCCTAGGCGGTGTTACTTGGCCTTGCTTCTGTTGGTCTTCTTTGCCATTTTTCTCTTCTACTTCATCATCACCCCCTCGGCTAGGTGATACTGAAGTGGTTTCATCCAATGCACTGCTCAAGTCATGGACTTCTTTGGTATTCTTCCTTCTGTTGGTTCCAGGTGTATCCTTTGCTTCATGAGTGGTTTCAAGGCTAACAATTAGTTCAGGGTCTAACATTTCTACGGGATTAGTGGGGATAAGGAGCTCTGCAAACCAGTCCTTAGTTATCTCTTCAAGATCCTCCTCTATGAGCTTGTAGTATGACCGAAGCTCTTCTTTATGCTTGTCTGCACACGCGGTGATATAATTAAAGTGTCAATCTGCGTGGAACTTCATGAGGGGTCAGAACTACTGCAAGGTGTTTGGCATCATGTGAGGTTCATCTTCGATGGACCTCTTCAGTTGGAGATAATACGTATGAAATACCACGTTCGACTGCCACTATTTTTCCCATATCACTCAAGTACTAGAACGTGGTGAAATTCGCAGCAAGCAGCTCGAACGACTCAATGTCCGGGAAGGTCTTACCTTCCGGCATCTCCCACGTGGTAAATGCAATGAGGATCAAGATCCAACTAAAGTGGAACTCGTAGCCCTGATCCTAATCTTTGCGAAAGTATAATTCTAGCTGATTGACCAAGTACTTCACCCAACTCATCTGGAGTCCTACACATTTCCCGGTGAGGTCAACAACAAATCCTGTGACCTATGTAGGTCTATTCTTTCTCACGATATTTCCTGCGATTAGCTGGTAGGCTAGGTGCACTGTGCCATTCTAGATGGAGGCTAGCTTGTAGCCTCACATCCCCTTTTCTACATCACCATATGTGTCTTTTATCTTCTGTGCTAGTGCACAATCTGTAGACTTTCCTGGGTAGAAATCTTGTGGGTCGGGTCCCTGCATGCTCAATTCGGTGATCCTATGGATAAGCGTCGGATCAATTGTAATGCGTCGGTCTAGCCATAGGTAGCTGCCATGGTAACATGATAGAAGGAGATTAACACATGCATTCACCTCCTCATGCCTTCCAAAGTGTGGGATCTTCATCACATTTAAGAGGGTGGACTACGAGAGGTTCATAGTCCAAGGTTGGGGAATTATTTTCAAGTTCTTCCCCTTCATCCTGGTCAATTATTTGTAATGCATGAGCATACTATGGTTCTTTTCATCTCCTAGGTTGAGGTCATTGAACTTCAACATCGTGATCTTATCTTGTTGCATTATAACTGCACGTATCCCCTTCGGGAGGTACACAGTAACCATGGTGTACTCAAAGTCCCTTGGGACACTATCACGACTCACCGCGCCGACCAAGGGAGGGATGTAGTCAGGCAAGATAGTTGGGGTTAACGTCGTGTTTTTTAGATCATATATGTTCTTAGTTCTCTTTTCCCCTGCAGATTGGGATGGTCTGGATCCACGAGCATTCGATGGGGAGGCTTGCACTCCTCTCGTTGATGAAGCTTGAGATCCTACGGACACGACCTTCTCAGCCAATAGATTGATAAGTACCTCCTTCACAGACTCTTCTACTTTGTTGAGTTCGTCCGACATGCACACTCGAGGTCGGATAACTCAAGCTGATAAGAAAACACTTCAATATGATAGAACATGCAGTGACGTCGCAGTAAACACAACACGTTAACAACAGATTCTCTTGTGGGCTCAAATATAATTAGTGAAAGTGTTCGTGGTGAAACAATTGATGAAATAAGTAGATAATGAGGTAACGGGTCTCTCCAACGGGTGAGAAGCCATCATCAATGCAGTTCTTTCCGTTACGACGCGGTCGCAATGGTCTGACGTCAAGATTTCTGGTCATAACTTTCATTCTAACCGTTAGGGAGTGTCGGGCTAATGCTCATAATGTCTCCAACGGTCATATCGCTCCGCCACGGTGAAGTGCCATGTTGCATTGTACTGATATCCTGGAGAAGTTCCCATTTTTCAAATTCGCCTTCTGCGAAGTCCCTTCTGGAGCTTCTTGCAACTTTTCTAGCTTTACTTTCTTTTTACTGAGCTTTCTAGCCTTCTTTCCTATAATTTGTGTCATGGTATTCCTTTTTCCATTCTTATTCTTATCTCCTCTCAGCATAGTAACTTCGCACTGATGATGATATTTCCTAGGGTTTGAGCATACTATTTCTTCTCTTTCTGGAGTAGGTTCTCTACTCTCATGTACAGACAGGTGTTTGAAGCCTTCCTCTATTTGTTCAACTTCGACATCTCGATCTATGGTCCTAAACAACTTCAATAGGTCTTCTTGTTCTTTCAATAATTTCGGTATTTTCCTAGCCATGAAGTTTCTTAGGTATTTATTTTTCTGTTCTAAGGCTTCCTCTTCCTTTCTTCAACATTGATTCTTCTCAATCCACGTTTTCCCTAGTAACATAGCAAATGGGGCACTGTTCTCAACAAATTTAACAATCTCAAAATCTTTCTCTGTCAAAGTTCCATGGGAACTCATATATGTCTGGGTAATTCTTCCACATAGAGTTATCAGCTTTCCTTTAAATAAGCCTATTCCTCCCAATGATGGATTCATAGCAGGTTTTCCCAAAATTTCCTGGGTTCATTCCATCATGATATTCACCTATGTTTCCTCATCCAGGACACAGTCTATGTCAAAGTCTCCTATTCTGACTTCTATCTGTTCTTTCTCTTTTAAGATCTCTGATAAAATGATGTCTTTGTGGTCATTCAGGGTCTCTTTCATCTATAATAGTATAGTCTCTAATTCTTTCTGGGGTTTTATCATAATCTTAGTCTCTTGGCCCTTCTCAAGGTTTGCTTGTTCCATATTCATTTTTTCAAGCTTAGCAATCATTCTAGGGAAATCCAAAAATTCATGATCCATAGCCTTACAACAGAGACAAGTAGGGTTTCTACCAGGGAATTCCTTAGCAATATGTCCTGGTCTTCTACAATTATAACAAAGGGTTAATCCTCTTTTCCTTCTAAATGATCCCCAACCTTTCCTGTACTGCGCACTAGGATCATAGTAGCTAACCTGCAAAAAATTCTTTCTAGGGTCCTGCATCCATTTGTTAGTCCAAAAATTCTTTCTATGCATAGGGATAACATATCTTTCATTATTTCTACCAGACCTACTCATATCAAACCTTTTCTCATCTAGTTGTGCCCTACTTTTCAAGATAGGAAAATTTTTATCAAACCTACCTAGATCCATGCTTTTGAAAAAAAAAAAATCACTTATCTTACCTTTAACGAAGCACAAAGCTTTCATATCTTACCTCTTTTCTTCAGATCAGACTTCTTTTCTTAGCACAAAGCTTCAAAGTCGGTTAGGGTACTGTGCACTAAAGAAAAATATCTATGCTCAAAGCTTTCTCTTTTCTTCAGTTCCCAACAATCACATTTTCAGGTCCCGACAATGGAACCATTTGCTGGCACAGGGGCAGACCTAGGGTTCAACACTCAAGAGCACACCAACAAAACCCTAACTACCGGCCCTTTCGGCAACACCTGTGAAGCAAATGAAGTCTCACTCAAGGTAGAGGCAGAGGTGGTTGCAGCACTCCAATGTTTACAACCTTAGCTAGGACACAGATATGTGATCACAACACCTTAACAGAGTACTTAGTAGTTATACGTCATTAGTACTTAATCCATATTCACAGCGTAGACAAAACCCTAGTTTCAGAAAAACACAGTATTAAACTATATATATCATCCTTAAGCACTTAGCATGAAGAATAGACTAGCATTCATTCTTATCATTAGGCACATAACATATACAAATCTAGCTCTCATATGCAAGTAAACACATTCCACATAGGTTGGGCACTAAGCATTCATAGATCTAACTAACATACATAAAGCACTATGCATAAATCATAACAACAACATATTGCATAGAGAAACCATAACACAACATATACATGGTTCACCCCCACCCTGGGGCTATGTCCACCAACTCTTTGTCGTCTTTATTAGCTTCTTTCAATCTTCTTACATGCACAAAGCACCAAAATCCTACTTTGCATAGGACAGGAGATCTGCACACACCTCGCCAGATCATCCTTCCCTGAGTTAGTTTACAACACAAATCCTTCTTAAAATTACTTGTAGTTATCACTGCAAGTCCTACACCATATGCACAGAGCATTCAAGACTATTCACACTTAGCTTATTAGCACTAAGCCATCTATTCACAAATGACTAGCCACTACTTCTTACATTGCCTAGCTATGTTTTTATACATTACAAAATCAGTCCTAAGCACGGGTAAACCCATGGGTCGACATCCCCATACCCATTACATAATCCCAAAACCCAAAAATCCCTAAAAAGGGGTCGATATCCCGTGATATCTTCTTTGACTTGCACTCCACCTTCGAAATCCTGTCAAAGTCCAAAATTAGGTCAAACATGACCAAGGATCCTCAAAACTTGGTCGAGGGCCAACAATCAATGTCCCAAGACATAGGAATAGGAGGACATGTCTCGTGTTCCATATGCAAGTGCAGTTGGTAGTTTTATTTATGTAATGGTTTGTACTAGACTAGACATTCCACATGCAGTGGGAGTTTTGAGTAGGTATATGTCAAAACTAGAGAAGGATCATTGAACAACAGTAAAAAGGGTTTCTTGGTATTTGCATTGCACTGCTAGCTATGGATTGTGCTACTAAGGAAGACCAGGATTGGATAGAGTGTTGGAAATACATGGCTTTATGGGTGTATACTAGGATGGAAATCTAGATTGTAGGAGATCTACAAGCGTGTATGTGTTTAACCTGTTTGGAGGAGAAATCATTTGGATGAGAAAAAGATAGGTTGTAGTGGTACTTTCAACTACAGAAGTTGAATACATGGAATCCATTCATGCAGGTAAGGAATCAGTATGGTTAGAAAGATTTTGTTCATGTATTGGGTTGGTACAGTAAGTTGTAAGGTTAGAGTGTGACAGTCAGAGTGCAACTTTTCTGGCAAAGAACCTGGCTTAGGACAAATCATATTGATAATCAATATCACTTTGTGAGAGACATGGTTGAAGAAAAGAAAGTGTTGTTGATGAAGGTGGACACTTTGAAGAATGTTGCAGACTCATTAACAAAATCTATGAGCACTGAGAAGTTCTCTTGTTGTAGAGGATCCATGGGCATTGTTTCCCTAGATTGTTAACTATGTAACCTTGTAACCCCCTATATGCAAAGAAAACAAGTGGGAGAATTTTGGGTATGTGTTATATTCTTTGCATGATTACCTCTAGTATCTGCTACGTTGCCCCAGTTGCATGGGGGGGTTTTGAGGGGAGGATTCTAACCCCCCCCTTCGGGGGTTGCAGGGTATTTTGAGGGTTCGGGGGCAACTCCCCCAAGAAAAAAAAAAATCTCGGGAAACATGTAGCATTTTTTCCTCGTTTTTCATGTCTCCTCAATTTTCGTGTCCATTGTTGGGCGGTTTTTCGACACATGCTTTTTGTCGATGGTTTTCTTTTTTCGGTTAAGGAATTAGGGTTGTTGACTAATCCATGTCATTTGGTTAGGATTTTGGATGTTGTTGGCTTCTATATGTATATTTTATTGTAAACAATGTATGAGTGTGAATGAATATAAAAAATGTTGGTTTTCCCGGTTTGGGTTTCTAGGGGAAAAATCTTTGTGTAATGTGTATTTTCCATTGTATATTTTTTGTTCTTTTACTAAAAATTTGTTTGCAGCAAATATTGTACAAGTTTAAAATATACATTTGGTATCATAGCTTTGTTGGCTTCAAGGGGATAACTTTGTGGTAAAGGGTTTGGCTCGGGACTGGGATAAGCCTTATTACAGTGGCATATCTGCGATATTTATTCTTTAGGTGAAGAGAAATGGCGAGTAGTTCGAAAATGGAGATTGAGAAGTTTAATGGCCAAAGTTTTGAGTTGTGGAAGCTCAATATGGAAGATATGTTGGTGGACAAAGATCAGTGGATTACAGTGGATCCAAGTACTGCACTTACAGGAACTTCAACAGATGACTGGAAAAAGATGGATTGGAAGGTGAAGAGCACAATCCAACTATGTCTCTTAGATTCAGTATTACTGAATGTGTCAGAGGAAGCTACAACCGAGGATTTATGGGATAAGTTGGGGAAGTTGTATTAGTCTAAGTCCCTAGTAAATAAATTATTTCTGATCTAAAGAAGTTGTGTAACATGAGGTTGAGAGATGGAGACTCTGTGGAAGATAATTTGAATGCCTTCAATACTGTAATAAGACAGTTAGTATCTATTGAGATTAAAATTTCAGATGAAGATAAGTATATCAGTTTACTATGATCTTTACCAGACTCGTGGGATAGTCTGGTTGTGGCCATAGGTAGTAATACAACTAATTTGAAGTTTGATGAAGTGGTCTCATCCTTGTTGTCGTAGGAGATGAGATGATAGGACATGGAAGGACAGAGAAAAGATTCATTATTTACAAGAGGATTCTCCTAGGAAAGAAATAGATCTAAGTCCTCAAGTGGGAGATCTAAGTCTAAGGGTAGACCTAAATCTCCTGGAAAGTTTGTAAAGGTATGCTGGAGATGTTGAAAAGAAGGGCACTACAAGAAGCAGTGTAGATCCACAGTTGAGAAAAAGAAGGGATCTAAAGAAGCTCCTTCTACAGAAGAAAATACCTCCAAGGAAGAAGGAGGGCATATGTACTTGGCTTCTTAAAAAAGACATGCAGATCATGAGGCATGGTTGGTTGAATCAGGTGCATCCTTTAATATGACTCCCCATAGGGAGTGGTTCTGTGAATATGAAAGGTATGATGTACGTAATGTTTTCCTAGATGATGACTCAACAACCATAATTATAGAATGAGGAAAATTCAAGTTGAGGCTCATATATGGAAGGATTAGAACACTACATGGTGTTCTGCACATCCCATGATTGGCCAAAAATTTGATTTCTGTAAGCAAAATGGATGATGCAGGGGTAAAAACAACATTTGAAAAGGAAACCTACAGGATGGTTCAAGGAGCAATGGTGTTGCTGAAGGGAGTTCGGTTTGGAACTTTGTATAAGCTGCAAGGAAGCACTATTAGTGATGGGTGTAATAGTTCAATTGTTCTTGATATTGGATTTGAAGAAGAAAAAAATCCTACAGTCTCTCGAGAAAAGGTTATGGTGTGGCATCAAAGACTGAGGCATATCAGAGAGAAGGGTCTTAGACTACTACATGGTAAAGGTATGGTTGAAGGTATGTCTAACTACTCTATGGATTTTGATTTCTGCAAACATTGTGTGTATGGAAAGAAAAATTGGGTAAGATTCTCCTCTGGTGCAACAAGGGAAAAAGGAATTTTACAGGTAGTTCATAGTGATGTGTTTGGAACTGTGTCAGTGCCATCATTGGGAAAATCTATGTAATATGTCTCATTTATAGATGACTTCTCGAGGAATACTTGGATATATTTCCTCAAGAAGAAATTTGAAGTCTTTGACAGGTTTAAATAGTTTAAGGCTCTTGTTGAGAATCAAACAAAGAAAAGAATTAAGGTGTTGAGGAAAGATAATGGTGGAGATTTATGCGGAAATGAATTTGAATAATTCTTTAAGAAGTGTGGTACAACAAGGCAAAAGCCTGCTCCAGATACACCTCAGCAGAATGGACTTGTAGAAAGGATGAAAATTACATTGATGGAAAAAGAAAGGTGCATGCTTAGTGGTGTTGGGTTAGGGAAAGAATTCTGGGTAGATGCAGTGGGTACTGCATGTTACATGGTCAACAGATCACCCTCATTAGCACTGGATGAAAAGAATCCACATGAGGTATGGACCGGTAAGAAACCTTCTCTCACACATCTCAAGGTATTTGGTTGTGAGGCCTATGTTCATGTTCCAAAGGAAAACAAGAGTAAGATAGATAAGAAGGATGAAAAGTGTATCTTTATTGGGCATAAATATGGTCTCAAAGGTTATAAGATTTGAAACTTGGAAACTAAGAAGGTTGTGTATAGTCGAGATGTGGTATCTAGAGAAATGAAGGATGTTGTTATACAGGAAGTCCTACCAAGTAAGGAAGAACCATATAAAATAGAGTTTGATTTAAAATATGATGAATCAAAATCTACAAAAGAAAATGAATCAGAAGATGAAGATCACCATACTCCAGTATTGAGGAGATTGGTTCGAGAAAGAAGTCTACCAAAAAGGTATACTCCATCCGATTTCCATTCAAATTTTTCTTTGTTTATTATTGATGATGATCCTAGAACAGTCAGGGAGGCAGTGGATTCAGAGGATGGAAAAGAATAAGGCTTGGGATCTAGTGGAGTTTCTGACTGGAAGAAAGTCCATTGGCGGAAAATGGGTATTTAAAAAGAATCTGAATACAGAAGGAAAAATGGAGAAACATAAAGCTCGGTTAGCAACAAAGGGTTATTCCCAGGTTGAGGGAATTGATTTTGGTGAGATTTTTTCTCATGTTTCCAAGCTAACTTCTATAATATTTTTGTTATTTGTCGCTGCTACATTTGATTTTGAAGTAGAACAGATGGATGTGGAGACAACATTCCTACATGGGGATCTGGAAGAATAAATCTATATGAAGCAGCCAAAAGGCTTTGTTGTGAAAGGAAAGCATGAGCTAGTATGCAAGCTGAAAAAGTCCATGTGTGGTTTAAAACAATCACCAAGGATGTGGTATCAAAAAATTGATACTTATATGTTGGTACTTGGCTTCACAAGAAGCAAAGAGGATCACTATGTGTATTTTAAATTAATTGGTGATCATTTGATTTATTTGGTCTTGTATGTGGATGACATGTTGTTGATAGGAAACAACAAGGATATTATCTAGGATGTGAAAACTCAGTTGTCCTCTTAATTTGACATGAAGTATCTCAGTGTTGAAAACTTCATTTTGGAAATGGAAATTAAAAGAGATCAGAAAAAGAGGAAACTATGGTTAAATCAAAGAAAATATGTCGAGACAATATTGCATAGGTTTAATATGTAGGAATGTAAACCGTTCAAGGTCACTATTCCTATTGGTGTTAAGTTATCTGTGGATCAATGTCCCAAGACACAAGAAGAGGAGGAGGACATGTTTTATGTTCCATATGTGAGTGAAGTTGGTAATCTGATGTATGCAATGGTTTGTACTAGACCAGACATTGCACATGCAGTGGGATTTTTGAGCAGGTATATGTCAAAACCAAGGCAGGAGCATTGGACAACAGTAAAAAGGGTTTTTAGATATTTGTGTGGCACTACTAGATATGGATTGTGCTACCAAGGAAGACCAGGATTGGAAAGAGTGTTATACATGGATTTATGGGTGCAGACTGGGCTGGAGATCTGGATCGTAGGAGATCTACAAGCGGGTATGTGTTTAACCTGTTTGGAGGAGAAATCAGTTGGATAAGAAAAAGACAGGCTGTAGTGGCACTTTCAACTAAAAAAGTTGAATACAATGCAACCACTCATGCAAGTAAGGAAGCAGTATGGTTACAAAGAATGTGTTTAGGTATTGGGTTGGTACAACAAGATGTAAAGATAGATTGTGATAGTCATAGTGCAATTTTTCTAGAGAAGAACCCAACTTATCATTCAAAGACAAAGCATATTGATATTCAATATCACTTTGTGAGAGACATGGTTGAAGAAAATAAAGTATTTCTCATGAAGGTGGACGCTTTGAAGAATGTTGCAGATTCATTAACAAAATCTGTGAGAACTGAGAAGTCCTCTTGGTGTAGAGGATCCATGGGCATTGTTTCCCTGGATTGTTGACTATGTAACCCCCTGTATGCAAAGAAAACAACAAGTGGTAGAATGTTGGGTATGTGTTATATTCTTTGCACGACTAGCTCTAGTGTCTACTACATTGCTCCGGGTGCACGGGGGGATTTTGAGGGGAGGCCTGCCCTCGGGGGTTGCAGGGGATTGCGATGGTTCGGGGGAAATGCCCCCAAGAAATTTTTTTACCTTGGGAAACGTGTCACATTTTTTCTTCATTTTTCATGTCGCCTATATTTTCGTGTCCATTGTTGGGTGGTTTTTGGGCACATTGTTTTGGTCGATGGTTTTCTATTTCCAGTTAAGGAATTAGGGTTGTTGACTAATCCATGTCATTGGGTTAGGGTTTTGGATGTCGTTGGATCCTATATGTATATTGTATTGTAAACAGTGTATGAGTGTGAATGAATATAAAATATATTGGTTTTCCCGGTTTGGGTTTCCATGGAAAAAATATCTATGTAATGTGTGTATTTGTCATTGTATCTTTTATGTTCTTTTATTGAAAATATGTTTTCCCCAGTCTAAGAGATGATCTTCTTACATTGCTTGGTAGAGATCAAGGAGATGGAAGTAGGTGGGACTACCTCGGGTATCATGTACAATTTCATGTCCAAGGTAATAATAACACTGCAAGGCCTAGACTTATATACAACATGACGTTTCCATAAATAAGGTTGTCCCAAAAGAACATCACAAACATCAAGGGTAGTGAAATCACACAATACCTCATCTTTGAAGGGCTTGATGTCATAGGACATGAGACATTGTTGGCTGATGCGAAGATCGCTTCCTTGGCGGAGCCATCCGATGATGTATGGTTGCGAGTGTGGCATTATCAACAAGACCAATCGCTTGATGACCTCTGTTGAGATCAGGTTCTTCTACATACCTCTATAAATGATGAAGTGCAATGGAGTACCCTTCACCCACATCTATGAATGAAAGAGACGCTCACCTTCCTCTGGCTCATCAGGTTCACCGGGCTGGATGTTGGTGGTAGGAATGGTGGCATTAGGTTCTGTGTTAATAATTTGTCTCCCCTTTTCTAGTTCTGACTATGATTCAGAACCAACATCTGATTCAAAGGATTTCACCTCTGCCACCAATGACTAATTTGAGCAGAAATCAACAATGTTATGCTAGGGGCTCTTATGGAAGTCGCACCACTTCTCGGTGTCTTTCCATTGTCCTTCTTTTCTTGCATCTTAGACTGGTTGTCCTGAGGCTTTCCATATTTTCTTTTCCCTTTTTTCTACGGGTTGGGGCTTCCCTTGCCCTGCTTCTGCTGTGAGGGGTTCTCACACCCAAATTGTCGCGTCTTTTGTTTAGTCTTCTGTTCGATTTTGACAACATATCAATAGGCCGCACCCAAGGACACAATATACAAAAAATCTATTTGTTTCTGGATGTATCTATGTAGACCGTCGCAATACTTGAGCACCATATGTCACTCAAAATATTTGATACCAAGCTTAGTGTGCAAGGTATGGAATACATTGGTGAACTCTGGCGCTGTTTAGTCTCTTTCATGTCGTAGTGTGGTCCATCTTGTATACACGTCGTCATAACTTCCAAGAAGGAACCCCAAGTGGGTGCAACTGCAAATAATGTAGATCCCTCTATTTCCTTTTTCTCAAAGAAAGACTCCCACCAATCTTTGACATGGGGGATGCCTTGAGGAGCGCAAATGTAATCTTTTCTCTATTGGAAAATTTGTGGACAAAAAATACCCCTCTAGAAGGTTTAACCATTTATCTACAACATCCACATATATTTGACCTTAAAATATAGGAATATCAAGATTGATTTGTACCTTGAAGGGGGCAGTGCCTCCACTTGAGGTAGATGTGTTGATTGTCGGCATTTGTCAAAGGATTTGTGCAAATTTTTCCATCATCTCATTCCTTTGTCGCTCGAGGGCTTCCTCGAGAAACATTTTGAAAGGATCTCATGTTCCATCGTCTTTCTTTTCGGCCACCATGGAAGGTTTCTTGGGCGTGCGAGAGCAGTTGTCCTCAACAGAAACAAGCTCGAGACCCAACTCTATACCTCGACCTTGTCGGGGACATACACTAAAAATGACAAGGAGCAGACTGCGCTGATACCACTGATCCATATTTATGAGCGAAACGAAATGAAAACACAAATTTATAATATTAACACATAGACGTAGTTAATAATAACATAGATGCAGTAAATCTTGACTTCTATTAAATAAGAAATATGCTGAAACTGTAAAATGCAGACTAAAACAAGAATGCTAGAATGGTGAAACTGTAAAATGCAAACTAAAATACAGACTGAAACAAGACATGTAGTTGGAGCACATGATTGATAAATGTCATGCAACTTGAACATTAGTGTATGAGACCCCTTGCATTTCTTAGATTTAATTTATTAATGAGGTTGCTCTTAAACATTTTTAATGTCAAACATGATTATAATTTCTGAATGATGTTGCTCTCAAACATGATGTTGCATCCATCCAAAAGTCACCTACCAATAGGCGCATAATAAATTTATATAAATAAACAAAGAAAATCCAACCATTCCCATTCAGTTTGAGGTTCTGTTTGAAGAGGGGAAGATGGAGTTATGTTACGTTCATTCTCTTTTCTGGTCTATCACGATAATACTTTTCTTTTTCTTTTATTTCAGCCTCTTTTTCATTCCTTTTGCGGTTTCCACACATCAATTTTCTAATCGTCTCCATACCCATTTCAGCAATGCTCTAATTAGATTCATTTCTGTAATCACTTATGATCCATCTTAATATTTATCCGCTACCTGGAAACCGAATGTTTCATTCTACGAGTGGACACATGTCATATGCAGTCGGTGCAGACAGAGAGTAGTTTCACTAAATGTTTCAGGCATGGGATTACAAGGTATAATCTCTCCCCTTCTCGACAATCTCTCCTTTCTTAGAATACTCGACCTTACTGATAACAAATTTCATGGCTGCATCCCCTATCAATTGGGAAATTTGTTTTGGTTAAAGGATCTTTACTTGGATATGAATCACCTCCAAGATTCTATTCAGCCCTCTCTCTGTGGCTACCTCAGTTTAACAATATTATCTATGTACGCGAACAATATCAAAGGAAACATCCCCAAATATCTATGCATTCTCCCCTACTTATACTTCATTAACTTAGGAAGAAACAATTTGACTGGTACAATCCTGGTCTGCTTGGGAAATATATCATCTTTGGGCACAATAGATTTGGAGAACAACAACCTTCATGGAAGTGTTCCTTCCAAATTGGGCATACTAAGCCACATGACACATATATATCTTCTTGCAAACCATCTTTCAGGACAAATTCCAACTTTCTTGTCTAACTGCACCAATCTACAAAGATTGGTTATAGGTCAAAACCAATTGACTGGTAACATTCCCATAGAGTTGTGTAGCAAGAAAACCCCATTAACCGGTCTCTTTCTGCTCTTTAATAAGTTGAGTGACAACATTCCTGATTCCCTCGCCAATTGTACGAACCTTCAAACCATTTCCTTAGGGTTTAACTAGTTCAACGGAGTAGTGCCCAAGGAGTTAGGTAAGATGAACCAGCTCCAGGATCTTGGGTTATCCATGAATCAACTGGTTAGTGGTAGCACCAGGAGCTTGCCCATTCTTATTTCCTTTACTAACTGTTCCACCCTACATTTAATAGACTTATCCTATAATAATATCAAGGGACGTTTGCCCTTTTCTATAGGTGGCCTCTCTACAAAAATGTATTACATAAACTTGGAGTTGAATGGATTAGCAGGAGAAATACCACCAGAGATTGGAAAAATAACTAATTTATCGCTCCTTTCTTTAGATACCAATTCTTTTACGGGGGCAGTCCGGTCTTCACTTAAAATTCTTCAAAAATTGGAGAGGCTATATATGGGTGGCAATAGTTTACAAGGAAACATCCCAACAGAACTTGGGCAACTCAAAAGCTTAGGGATCCTATCTCTAGAAATAAATAATATCTCTAGAATGATCCCTAATTCTATTGCCCACCTCCAATAGCTCAGATATCTATCTTTGAGTGAGAACCAATTATCAAGTAGAAAAAATAGGAAAATGCATGAAATTATTATATCTAGACTTATCATACAACATGCTTAGTGGGCCTATACCTTTTGAAGTTGCAAATCTTGCAAATTTAGCTTTCTGTTTCAATCTTTCAAACAATTTATTACATGGACCCATTCCTCTAGAACTAAGCAAGATGACTATGGTTCAAGCTATAAATATTTCTGGAAATAGGTTAACTGGTTACATTCCAAGTGGGATTAGAAGCTGCAAAGAACTACAATAACTGAATCTTTCTTGCAATTCACTTGAAGGTCCAATTCAAATGTCACTGTCTTCAATTCATGGATTTCTCCTCCAACAATTTGTCAGGTGGAATACCTATGTCATTGGCTAATATCAAAGAGCTCATCCATTTGAATTTATCTTTCAACAATTTGTCAGGAGAAGTCCCGAAAGGAGGATTTTTCAAAAAATTTGGTGCTACAACATTTATGGGAAATCCTGGTCTCTGTGGACCTTGGGTAAGTCTATCACCATGCTCTGCTCACAAACATAAAAGCATTTCACATCTGAAAAGAGTTATCATAACTATTGTTGCAGTTGCATCCATTTTTGTATTGTGTTTGTTTTGGGGATTCCTGTGGATACAAAGTTGCAAGAGGCATACTCCTATAGAGGTTGGGTCATCCTTAAATGTGGGGCACCGAAGAATTTCCTATGGAGAGCTCATCACTGCAACATATGAATTTAGTGATGCCAACTTGTTAGGAGTGGGTAGTTTTTGGAAAGTGAACAAAGGAGTTTTGAATGATGGCTCAATCATTGCAGTGAAGTTGCTCAATTTGGAAAATGAAGGGGATCACAAGAGTTTTTATAGGGAGTGCAAAGTTTTGGGTAGAGTTAGGCACATAAATCTGATTAGAATCATAACTTCTTATTCAGAACACCAAATTAAAGCTTTGATATTTCCCTTAATGCCAAATGAAAGCCTAGAGAAGTGGTTATATCCCGAAGATGAAGTAGAAAGTAGTTTGACTTTGATTCAAAGGTTGAATATAGCAATAGACATTGCACATAGCATGGATTATATCCATCACCATTGTTTCATACAAGTGATCCATTGCAATCTGAAACCAAACAATGTTCTTCTGGGCGAAGATATGATAGCGTACTTAATAAACTTTGGCATTGCTACAATATGTTTTGGAGACTCTGAGGACTTATCTCTCACATCCACACATGCACTTAAGGGATCCACATGCTACATTCCTCCAGACATTATTTGAGATAAATAACATGTTAGGGAATGTCATGAGTTTTCTATTTTAATTAAAAAAATTGAATCAGAAACCTTTTGATGAGGATGTTTGAATGCAGAATATGGATTAGGTGGATGTGTCACAACAAAAGATGATGTTTATTGCTATGGAGTAGTGCTATTGGATATGCTCACTAGAAAGAAACCCATGCACAACATGTTTGTGGAAGGAATGAACTTGCAGAAATGGGTGGGTAGTGGTTTTCCAAATCATGTAAGGGAAGTGGTGGATAAGAGCCTATTGAGGAGGACCAATACCATCACTGAAGAAGATAAGGAACTCAATTGCCTCAATCACCTTGTAAACTTGGGTTTGCTCTACACAAAAGAATCCCCTGAAGGACGACCTACTATGATCAACATTGTGGGTATACTCCAAAACATCAAAAACACATTTTTTACAATTGCAGGCATTCCAAAATTCCAATCAAATATAAAACATTTGATAGGTAGTACACGTACTACTTGCAAAATCATTGGTGAAGGTAAAAGTTCTTCTACATTCTAGTATGTAGTATAAAGGGAGTAATGATTGTATAACAAAGCCATAAAATAAGTTGAGTCCATTGTCATTAGTTCCATGTAGTTTGAGTCTCATTCCTTTCTCTCTTGAGATATTGTATTTTAGGAAAACTTTATAGATATTGTATCTTATTTGTGTTGTTTGGACATATAAATATACCAATATATTTATATTTGTTTTAAAATATTAAAGAGAAAGTCAACTATTTTGTTTCCACATTCATTCATTAAGTTATTATATTAAATAAAGAGCAAGAACATGTTGAGAAATATGTGTTTTCTATATTTTTCTAGATATTCACCATGTTCTTCCTTTACACCAACACTTTGGAAGCTAAATTTGTGGAATAGGATCAATTAATGCATGACACAACTACATTAAACAACTAACTTTCATAGATTTATAAGAGATAAGAAATTGCACTTGCACCTTACTTTCTAAGAAACTAAATAAACTTGAATAACATAATTACTATTATGAGTTGAAGATTTAAACTTTGACTATATTTTTAAAATTTAGAATATATTATCACACACTTTTAGTTATTTACACACAACCAAAAAGACTCCTATTTACATAGTATTCCAAAAAGACTCCAAGAAGGAGAGAGTTTGGAGCCTAACTAAACTAGTTTTTAAAATTTAGAATATATTATCACACACTTTCAATTATTTACACAAAACCAAAAAGACTCTATTTACATAGTATTCCAAAAAGACTCCAAGCAGGAGAGAGTTTGAAGCCTAACTAAACTAGTTTTTTTTTTCAAAACAAGATATTAGAACCTAACTAAACAACTAGATTACGACACTGTCTCTTGAAAAAACATACATATAAGCATTTAAGAAACAAAATTTTACAACTACTCATTGCAAAATAGTGGCTCTCGACATGAAATAATAAAACTGGAAAACCATTTTTCCCTTTCCCTATAAGTCTCTTGGACCTCTATTAGATTCTTCTCTCCTCCACTTTCATGGGTGATGATGAAACAATCCCATTGGGCAGATACAGGTTGGTCTTCAGATTGTTGAGCTTATTGATTATGGATTTCAACATATTTTCAGTGCTTTGTTGATGTTCACCACGATTCTCAGCTTTCGACATGAAACAATAAAACTAAAACACCATTTTTCCCTTTCTCGGTAAGTCTCCTCGACCTCTATTAGATTCTTCTCTCCTCCACCTTCCTGGGTGATGATGAAACAAGCCCATTGGGCAGATACAAGTTGGTCTTCAAATTGTTGAGATCATCAACATACTTTCAGTGCTTTCTTGATGTTCACCATGATTCTTGGAATTGAGGGACACATTTCTTCAAAGCTTGCTGCAATATATTCGTTATTGTAGAAAAACAACTAGTAGAGATGCTGGGATTTTGCATCTTTTCCCTTAGTTTGGCTAGAACATTTCACAAAATCCCCATCTTATTCACAAGGACCTCATTAATCACGGATTCTTTGCTAGTATTTACAATTTTTTCCAAATCCTCCAGTGCCTTTACGGTTTCCTCATAATGTCGTTGTCTACAGTTTGTGATAAAACTGGAGATATATTTGCAAAAAAATGCATGAAGAGAAGTATCTATGGCTGAACCTTTACCTGTCTTTCTCAATTGGAGTTCTGATCGCATGACATTTGGTTGCAAATTATGGAGAAGTCTGTTCGACATGATTATTGTGGCGTCCTAGCTTCTCATACTCACCCTCCTCCATTACTGTGGTTCCTGGCTTCTCATCCTCACCCTCCATTATCAGGGTTCCAGTGGATAGCAAACAAACTCAAAATCCCTTGAAATGCGACCACTCTCTAGGTGTCCGCTTTAGGCTTCAGATCGAACCAATCACTTTGCTCGACTAATAGATTTTGAGAGGAAAATTTTCATAGATACAGAAGTGTTATTAATGTTATTGAAGTGCAGTATTTGATACAAAAGTCGTACTTGTATATATTAATCTCTGAAATCACTACATATATTAATCTCTCCCAAAAAAAAATGAGCAGCAAGTCCTACTTGTTTATATACCTTCTTCCCTTTGATTTTGGTTCTTCCCAGCATGTACTTAGCATGTACTTTGTGTTTCTTGTTGTCGGTTAGACACTGAAGAACGATCTTGTCTAAATAATCACTCAAATCTACGGATCTAACAATGTTTCACCGAATTTCGGACAAATGTCCCCCAAAAATATAGCCAAAAAAATCAAGACTATTGTTCAAGTAACCCGTTGATATAGGCAAGGCTTCTATTTAAATTGATACTTGCATAGAGTGGGTCCATTTCTGATTTATTTATTACAAATTTTGTTCACATAAGTGGACATGAAGAAAATATGGCCTTTTTGTCAGTCAACTCTTATGAAACATTAAACATGATATGATATGGAATCTAAATTGTATCCTGGGCCTTGTTTAATATTTTTAATCTTCAAAAACTATTTGAGGTCCTCAGATTTGTTTAATATTTTTAATCTTCAAAAACTATTTGAGGTCCTCGGATTTGTTTAATATTTTTAATCTTCAAAAACTATGTGAGGTTTGTGTATAGAATTTGAAAACATTGAAACTTGAGATTTATTTTCTTCTTTAGGCCGTTAATCTATTTTTTTCAAAATTTTCATTTTAAGTGAATCTGCACTTGATTTCAAAACTACCATATATATTAGTATGAGAATTGTAAACGTTTTCCCCTTGATTTGTATAGAAAGTAAGGTGGCACTCAAGAAACACATTTCTGTCATGGAATTTAGACCGTGTTTCATATTTTTTTTTGCGTTAATTTCATTATTATACATGTATAGAAATAAAGTTCGAGTGTTATCTGGTTTTCTTCAATAAAATTCCTTTTTGTTTATAGCATTTCCATCACTCCAATCTTCTAAAAATAGTGCATACAGTGGTTGACCAACAGTCAACATTTTTTTTAACAATTACCTCAGACTCTTATTGGTCTATGTGCTCTCTAAAATCTATCCTCTCTCATTTTCCTTTTTCTTGTCTTGCACTCCATGTATAGTCTTGTATTCTCAATCATTGCCACAAATTAAAAATAATATTATAGACTGCATCTTACAATTCAAAGCGGTTTGGTAACAATTATCAAAGTTTACCAACTTTTTTTGTCTCCTTCCAGTGTCACTAGTGACATAAGCCATCTTCGCATTCTGTACCAATGTGAGTAATTAAATGTCAAATAGTCTCAATATTCTTTGGCATTCAATGTAGAAAGAATTTAAAGTGACTGAAATTCTACTTGTGTTTCAAGGTATGAAAAATCCAAGTTTAAGGAATAAAAATATTAACTACAGGTGTGTGGTATAGCAATAAGCAGTGAGGTGATTGGACTTGTATTAACAGGGAGACCTGGGTTCAAAACCCTTTGAGTGGGTGCATATGAGGCCAAGTGCAAGTCTTGAGTGATTTTGATAGAACAGAAATACCTCTCATAATGTGCCCGTATAGCCGAAGGACCATTGTGAGTTTATATAAGCAATAATCCCCCAACAAAGAAAAAACAAAAAAAAAGGGATAAAAATGTAGAGTTCCTTGTAGGCATAGTTTCGATCTTTTTGGATCCCTCCTTGGATCTCTAATTAAAAAAAAAATGGCACTCTTAGGATGTCAAATTTAATTGCTCTTATGCTTGGGTACTCCTACATGTGTTGTCATTATGATGCAAAACCTATGTTGCACTGATTTTCGGGATGGGGAACAACAAGGATGCATCCCTAGGTCAGCTAGAACATGCCCCAAAAGTTTTCATGGGATGACAATAATATCTATATATATATCTATATCTATATCTATCTATATATATATATATATATATTAAATAGGTTAGAATTCACCATAAGCATTTGTAGATGCTTGTAAGCATAATAATCTATACTATATATTATTATGCACATCCCTTACACTTTCTCATATTTATTGTTTATGGTATTGATGTTGAAAGGCATTCCCTTCTCAATAGGTTCTGCAGATTTTTACAGTTGTGTTGAAAACCACTACAAAACACTTTGGGATATACAGCTTGCATTCTGTAAATACATTAGATTCATATTTCAGATAAAGAAGGTGATTGGATAAAAAAAAATTCAAACCTTTAGTACCCAATCCAAGTCACTACCATCTGATTGTTTCCACAATGATTGAGGTTGGGATAGTGGAATAACTGGACTTGAATAACTCTTGGACACCCATGTACAATATGTAAAAGCTAAGATGGCCCAAAAAATGATAAGAACAAGAAAAATAACCACAAGGATCAAACCTTTGAGATGTTGCATTTCTTGTTTGTTGAGATGGAGGATTTGCTCACTGTAATGATGTCGCTGAAAAGACAATATTTAAATCACCAGGAACCCAAATCAAAACCTATCTTACAAAACCCATGTTTTGAGCTACAACTTGTACATATTAGACTTAGATTCGGTATAATAGGAAAAACATGGATGAAATAAATGATCATACTGTCTAATCATCAATGTCCACTGTCAAAACCAAAGATACATGCCTGGAACATCCCTAAAATCTGCATGGAACATCCCTGAAATCTGCCTAGAATGTCCCCAAAATCTGTCCTGAACACGCCTGAAAGCTACCTAAAATATCTTGGGTATGGCCAGCAAATCCCTGAGTCCTTGATGAAGTCCCTGGCAGATTGGGGATGTTTTGTATGAGTCTCCAAATCACTGAAACACGGAAATGGAAGATATGGGTTTTTTCCTGAGTGCGGGACGGATCCCTATCCAATGTAGTGTGAATCTCTCTCGACTAATCTTTGTGAAATATATTTTAAATTTGGTTAAAAATATCCAACACCTTTCAATGGTCTTTAGCTGTAGAAAATTCTACAGCTTAGGCTTTATTTCCTGAGCAATTTCCCTTTTGTATTGGAACACGTGTTCTTGTCTCTGCCATTTGCATTTGGCTAGATTCTAGACTCTATATAGTCTTTTTTGACTGTCTAATTTTTTTCCACATTTCTGGTACCATGTATGTAGGTTACAAACCTTTTGATATTCAAGTACAGGTGAGTGCAGACCTCTTGTTTTTTTATTTTATTTCCAGTACAATTAGGAATTACTATCTCCCAACCCATCCATTGTTTTCCAAGGCACAAATATTTTTGCAGCTGATATCATGTGAATTTCTATTCAGTTCAATATGATCCAATGGTATGGTGCCCACATGTTTTTAGCTTGGTTGTTATAATAGATCTCTGTCTTTTTTCTAAACATACAAGATCTTTATTTTTTCCATGTTCACTTTATATAAACATCAATATTTCTAAACTAGTTTTATCAAAAGTGTTTGGTGCAATCCATGAAACTATCATTTTGATCACATTCTTTACAATCTTGATTATGTTCTCTTCTCCTGTTTTTGCTTCCAGTTGGCCGGAATCCACTCTAAAAGCTTCCCTCTCTGCAAACTTGAGTAGGGTGGGTGACATGAGTTGTCTTTTTTATCTGAATATCAAAATAGTTTTTTTTTTTTCTAATTTTGCAGTAACTATTACAAATATATATGAGGAAACATTTTATTATCTTATTTTCCTTTATCTTTATAAATCTGTACTATTGGCTCTGACCATTTTCTGCCTTGTTAAGGAATCTATTACGAGTGATTGTTAACTTTTACTAGTTGTCCATCTTGCATTTTTCCAAAAAAATTGCAATTCATTGAGAAATTTAATTACATTCACCAAGTTTCACAAATTGTGATGGAAGTAATTTTTATAGGAAATTGTAACTCTACTATGAATATTCCTCTATTTATATGTTAAAAAGGTTTGCCAAGGAAAAAAAATTGTGTTGAGCATAAGGAAGAGAAAGGCTTTTTTATTCATTGTGGTTGAGAAACATTAGGTACATATAGTTGATGTGTTGATGTACTGCAGTTGCCTCAGAGGCAAGATCCATGATAAGGCTCCTCTTCTGCCACCACTTGGCAATGATCATTATAATTCTAGTCCACAGTATCAACGTGCAGACAGTTTCCAAACAAATAGCAGGGAAAAACATGGTTATGATTCCTTTGCAAAATCTGTTCCTCCAGAAGATTTGATACACGGGATGCTCAAGTAAGGAAGCATTCAATGCAATTATGTTTTAGATAAAACTAGGATTCACTTGCTAGATAGCTTTTTTTTTCCCAAACAAATTATCAAATATGAAATATAATACAAAATACGGTACAAAATCAAGAACACTCGGAAAAATTTCTAGTGCTTGGGGACTTCAATCAGTCCAAAATGACAATAGTCTTTCACCATATCTCAGGAGTCAGAACAACAATTATACAGAAGCAAAAACCTCTAATCCGAGTACCATACATCCAATTCATTATTTTTTGTGGACTCCTCAGCTCTAATTAGATCTTGGTCTCCTTTGGATTCTGAGGGATACAAATCTGAATTTGCAGGTTGTCAATCAGAGACTCCACCTCTTGCTCAAGATCCATCTTCTTCATTGTGAAGGATTCCATCATATTTCTAATCACTACATTGGCCCTCATAGCAACCCTATGTGGCTCACCATCCTCATTTTTCCTCTACATAATCCAATCCAGGCCTTGTTCACAGGCCTTCAATTGGTCCTCATATCCCACTCTTCCCTTGCCTAATTCCAAGAAAATCTCTGAAAGATTCCTTGTTATCTTTCTTAAAGTTAACTTCACCACCATAATTGCAGTCAGAAGATAATAATCAGAATAAATACGGACCTTATTTTCACCAAATCAAGGCTTTTCACTTCCTTCAATGCTCCTTGAGGAAAGACGGGACATAAATCCAACATCTTTTAGTATTGGTGGGAGGTGGAGAAGGAATTGGCTGCAAACTTGGCCAATGTTTCTTGCACCATATTAATTGCAATTTTTTGGGATTCATAGCTAAACTCCTTACAATAATTTTTATATTGATTTAGAGTACTTTCACCTTAAATTCCAAGAATTGTCTGTACTTTTGCAGATGCGTCCATTCTCCCTGATGAATGCTAAAAATCTTGCTTTTGGATGTGGTCATCAGGTAAAGTTGATGAATATTCATCGATTTTCACTTCAATGGAGTCTTTTTTAAATGTATATTATTTTCTTACAGTTTTTCTAACTGGTTTTTGATGACAGACCTGTTTTGACTGTGGACAAAACATCGTTACATGTCCTATATGTTACAGTCAAATCACAACTAGGATAAAACTGAAGTTGATGCAAGTTTGACAGAAGTTAAACATTTATTATGATTTGAGTTTCTGGAATACTTTAATCAGTGTTGGATAGGCATGGGTGTCACGAAATGAGATACACTTCCACACTAAGCCTAGCAGAAGAGAAGAAGAATTTAATCAAAAACGTAAATGACAAAGAAATCACACAGTACATAGAGATTTTACCCTGGAAACCCAAACCGGGAAAACTAACATTCCTTGAGTGTTCTGCTCTCTTGTTGTCTTATTCAATCTGAGTAAAAGGTTACATGTCTAACCTTGGTCCACACCTAAGACACAATCAACACATACCTTCTTCCATGTGCAAGAACAACCTTGTAGCCAATCCGTCTTACATATACATGACCAACAACCTATATCTAAAGATTTCTCTAAAGACTAGCTATCCTACGATTCATTGATTAGCCTTTACGGCCTTACAACATACCTCTTTATAGACTTTACAACAAGAAAACCCTAAATACTTGGCACCCAAAAATGGTTACAGATCCATGCAGATCATTGGCTACAATTCTCACAAATCTTGGGATTCTATTACAGTTGACTCCAAGTCATATTACCAGTCGGCCTTGTTACCTCACAATTTGTACTTCCCAAAGCCAAAGGCAAGTGAACAATAAATTGGTGTAACAGGAGGTCATCCTATCACTGTCACCTAAACAAGACGTCCCCGGTGATCTAGGGATTTGGGAAGGCTAAGGTAAGAGTATCAAGAAAGTCCCACCCCTCTCATAGGTCACTCTGATCAGAAAGTCCCAAAGTTTTTAATAAGATGAAGAAAATTATTATTTAAGTGTACCTACCCAGAACAAGACAACAAGAAAAATACTATTTGCAAGTACCAATTGATGTTAGTGCTTCATAAAACCATAGACTTTGAATAAAAGCATAAGCTGATATAGAAGATGAAGAAACATAAATATTTATAACATCAATGTATATATAGTAATAACTTCACAATTATGCCTCAATAAAGCTTCAATAATGAAAAAAAATGATAACCTAAACTTGGCAAAATGCTAGTATTTGTTAGAAGCAATGAAGTAAATGTAAAATCAGCTCTAAAACTTGTTTTTAATATGCTTTTGTTGTTGTTATAGATGGTTGTAGCAATATTTTGCAACAACAACAAGATAGTTAGTAGGTTAGTTCAATATAAGTTTAGAAATGGTTAGTAAAGATCTTAAAGTAGATGGTTTAAAGGTTGTTTTAGTCAATCAATCACTTGTAAGGTATGAACTAGTTCCTTTAGGGTAAATGGAGTCACTATTTCAGTGACAATTCTTTGAGGGAAACAAATGATAATGGGTGAGATAAAGGAAGAGGGAGGATGGTTGAGGTGTTAGTAACCTAAAGCCTCAATCATCCAAAACCCTAGAAGGAAAAGTTGTTAGGAAGTAGGTAACCCTAGGCCCTAGTAATTTTCCTTCTTCTTTAGGTCAAGCTTGAAATAAAAGTATGAAAGCTTAATGAAGCAATAGTACTAGAGTGCTAGTAAGGTAGGGCTCTAGTATATCCTTCAAGGGAGGTGTCTTCTAACAAATCAAGTAGGTGAGAAGTTTATTAAGAAAAGGACAATAACATGTGCTTTTCTCCTAGGGTTTCACACTAGAAATTTCATAATATTATAAATGAAAAAGTAAATACACCATAACCATTCAAAATAAAGAAGAATTGCATATTTCTAATTACTTCACCAAGAATAATCTAGTCACAAACCGTAGTTGAATAATTTCCACCATGAAAATGCAAAAATACACCAAGATAAGCTCCCTCCAAGAGTTGTGCACCACTTAGTTCAACCAATAAGCCTTAAAAGAGGCCGAATTTCAGACCTCACACTTGTGTGAGTGAAATATGATGAAAAATATAAGAGACTTTTCTCTTATTTATACAATACAAGTGACCTTTAATTAAATTTTAGGTAAAAAAAGGTCGACATGGCCAGTTTACATAAAACAAATCCAGTTTTACATAAAATTGACAATAAAAACCCTAATTTTATATTTTTAGGGTGATGTCATGCCCCTCCTAGGGTGACGTTGGGACCCCTCTTGGAATGCTAGGCCTCAAAAGTGAAACGTTGGGGCTAAAAACCCCTCAGAAACTACCACAGGTGCCAACCAAGTCGTCCTCATGCCTAAAACCCCAACTTGATGATGTCAAGGCTCAAAATGATGACATCATGGGACTTCAAGGACCAACATCATGGTGGGAAGGCAAGACCCCCCTGGGTCCAGGCCTACCAAAGTGCCTCTGCTAGAATGTCCTCCCTTTTCTCTTGTGCAAGCCTCCAATGTCCCTATGCCCCTGGTTGGGGTATCAATATCCATATGGTGGGATTTTATCCCTATGGAAGTCCAAGCTAATCATCTCCCCATATGTACCTATCCATCAGGCATGGTCAAGCATCAACAACAAGTACGCCCTCCATGGGCTCACAAGTCACATGGATCATAGAAATGTTAATCACATCTAATAATCAAGTTACCCAAGCATGTGCATCAAACCCCCCTTTACCCAAACAAATGATCAAAGGCATTATGCTATTTAACAATCCAGGTTTGGAGAGGGTCTTAGGATGTCCTATTAGGCTAATATTCCTCAGGTGTGGGGTGTTTCCAGGTGAAGACCAATCTAGTTCATGTAAATGCATGAGATGGTGTAGGGTATGTTTGGGGAAGGGGTGCAATGATGATAGGGAAATGTAGGTCTTACCTATGGGTGCCTCTGTAGAGGGTGAGTTGCACCTTGTCATGGATGCAATTGTTTCCTAGCCCATTCAATGCCTTTTTTATCTTTGTCTTATTTTTTTTTCTTTCAAGAGAATAGATGGAGGACACTGCCCTGACGTGGTGACTAGTGGTGACCACATTACCCACAAGTATTTCACAGAGATGAGAAGTTTGGCTCATGATGAGACCCCCTTTCTCTTGGCTATTCCACCAAGAGGCACTTTCCTGGCGTGGTGACTAGATGAATAGTAGTGTCATACGGCTACATGCCCATGGACCTAATAGGTTGGCTCATGATGAGGCCCCCTATCCACCAGCTAGGTATTGAGTTATTTTATTTTATGGGTCCCTGTTACACATTATTTTCGTCATCCCTATGGCCATTAATGATGTAAAACTATATGTAGTCTTCAGATGGGTCAGTGGCCTGAGTTCCTGAAGAATGAAGGGAGAAGAACTTTTCTTGAGAAAAGAAGTTGCATTTTCCTTTGTGAAAACCCTATTAAAGATGATTTTTGCATGCTGCACTATGGCTAGGGTGCGATAATGCTTGATTTTTGCAGGTTGCACCATAGCTAGGTTGTGAGAGGTTCGCAGGTTGCTATATAAGAAGGGTGTGAGAATGATCATACGTGGGAAAAACAAGCATCTTCTCGATGGGGTGGTGATATCACCCCTGGCTCATATATGATAAAATGAAATACAAGTAAGCAATCATATATACAAATGGAAATACAACTACTCTAGCATGAAATTCAGATGGTATATACAATGAATGCAAAATGCCTACCTACTTACCTGTACTTACCTATGAAGTCAAGTCTTTGCCCCTTGATGGGCTTTGAGGAGGTGTCCACTAACCGGTAATGGACATCTTCTTCCTTCCAACGTGGATAGATAGTAGGGATCATTGACTGACTTCATTCTGAGTCTGAAAGGTCCAAGCCAAAAATGTGCACTCACTTTGACATTAGTAGGATCTCCCTTCTTTGTATCCCACATCCAGATCGTATCTCCCTCTTGGTAATTCTTTGTCTTAGATTTGGCTCTTTCTTGTATAACTCTAGTATATTTTTTTGAGGGAGGAGGGTGGGATTCTGCTGTGAAGACTTCATGCTGGGATGGTCTGATCAATATGTCATCCTCTCCTTTCTTTAAAAATTTGACAGTCCCAACTTCTTTGTCCTTGTATTTGTCTAGGATTTGTTGATACTCTTCCTTCTTTGGCGATTGTATTTGATCAAAGTCTTCCTCTGAAGCGAAAGGAAAATCATTAGGGGAAAATACAGGAAGAATTTTTTTGATTGGATCATGTGTTTTGCTAGTTCTGACATCATCATCAATTTCCTGCACATGGACCTTGGCCATTGGCACATTTGGGAGGTGGACTATTGTTCCATCATTCATAGGTACATTAATGTAAGTTAGATCCATCTCCAAGGTGCCTCCCAACATTGCAGTAAAATTCCTAGACAATAACATTCCCCATACATCTGGGACATCCACTACCACAATATCCATGTGGATCACTCTCTCAGGGTATCTTCCAAGGCATACCTGAACATTTTCAACTACCCCATGAGTGGGTATGGCTTTGTATTCAAAACCACACACATTCCTATAAGGCCATGTGGCCTTTAGGACTAATTTTTCCATGACCTTTAAAGACATCATGTTATCACTTGCCCCTAAATCAAGCATACAATTGTTAAGGCATTTGTTATTAATCACCAATATCATGAAGAAAGGCAGGTGTCCATCATATTGAACCTTAAAGTGATCTTCTTGTAACATGATAGGAGGGTCCATTGGCTCATTTGAACTTCTGAAAAGAAATTCAAACCTTTCTTTTACAGATGGTATTTTGATGGCTTCCCTTAATGGAATGGTCACATGCATTTTTTCCAGTGCACCTTCAAAATCAAAGTTCAAATCCACTTTGTCGGGTTTGGGAGGATTTTTAGGAAGAAGTATGTTCATAAGTGGAGGTCTTGACTGTGAAATTGCAGGACCAATAGAGAGATGTTGGTTCATTATTTTTTGCCTAGTGTACACTTGGAATTCTTTCTTCTTCAACTTTTCTCTCAACTCGTGGTCAAGGTTATTTATCACCTCCATCCTAGCCTTCCTGGATGCTTCCTTTATGCCTTCTTGATGTTCTTGAAGTGTGACATTAAGGAAATATTGAGGAATTTCAATGGTATAGTTAACAACATTCACTTGGTCATGATCACCATTGTTGAAAGGACACTCATGCTCCCAATGTGACTCTCTACACTGTAAGCACCAAGGGTTTTCATCTACTATGTTTGCGGGGGATAAAGTATTAGGAACCTCTTGATCATTCTTTGGTCTAAAAAATTGATTCCCTTTATGAAATTTCCCTTTGTAAGGAACCTTAGGAGCTTGTTGCTGAGCTCTTTCTAGATTGACAATCCTATTCATCATCAGTTCTTGGGTTTTTACCATGCCATCTAAAGTTGTTATCACTGAAATTTCATTGACAAATGGTCACAAAAATACAACATCTCCAAACACCTATTAGTTCACCTACAGCCTCAAAACGCATTTCCAAAAGGCACAAACTATACAACTGGTTATAAAATTAACATGTGCAGAAACACTACAGGAAGCACGCGCATGTGCACAGGCCAAAGAAGCCAAAAGAGTGCACATGTGCCTGATGCACGAGTGTGTACGGTAAAAGCCGCACACTCTTGTGAACGACGCATTTATGGTTCTTGTTGGTTCCTCACCCACTTCTGGTTCAGCTCCCAATTCAATTTGACCCTCAAATCCAAGTTGAATCTGCATGGAGGGTTGGTCAAGGACCCAAGGGTTCCCTAAAGGGCCCCTTGTTCACACTAAAGACTGGTTGGATAATGCCTCAAAGATTTGCTATAGAAAGAGGCCATGGGTGCACTATGAATTCAAGAAGTTCATTGTATTGTTATGCTACCTCTATTCTCCTTCAAGAAACCTCTTTTCTTCAAGGATCATACTAGCAACATCTCATTAAGCTATTCACCTCACCTCTTGATGGAATAAGCTTGGATTTCTTCACCATTTCCTTTTCTAGTTTGTCATTTGTAATAAGAGCTCTCACATAGGAGACTCAATATCCCTCCCTTGGAGGAAGAGGGGATCCATAAGTCCACCTTTCTCTTTGGTTTTTTCCCTCTAATACAATTTATCCATTGGTGGCATGATTATTCGTCATATTGATTGGTTTTTTATTCAAGTTTCCTCATGCATTTTAGTTTCATTTCTTTAATTGTTTTTAGCTTAGTTCTTTGTTTATTTCATGTGATTGAGTCATTTGATTCATACACTAGCTTTTGTCCTGTCTAGTAGACCCAACTATACTTGCAAGTGTCCCTCTTTTTCCCATTCAAGTGGAGGAAAGGACACAACAGATTAGCAACCATATTGGGGAAAGGTATCAATTTCCTCCCTATTCGGGTTGTTTGAGCACTTCTTTTTTACCTATTTACCTTGCAGGGATCATAACTGGCCCAACCCTACCTACAAAGAGCTAAATTCAGAGCTGGAAGAGGAGAATTCCATTTAACATTTTCCTCCTGGACGCATATTAGAATGTGCGTGGATTTTCCAGCCCACTGGCACACCTTTTGAGCATTGTGCACCAACAACACTGTGTTTCTCGGCGTATTTTGTGCACAGTTCACAAACAGGTCCTCGACTATCTATGCATTGGCGCCACATGCACCTCTATCTAAACTGTGACCCACACATTTGTCCAGAAATCCAACATTGTAAGAGTTTTTTGTGATTTTTTGAAGGCCCCTAGCCTTCTAAATATTGATTCTATGCAATTTGTAAATGCACCACACTTAGATTCCCTCTCCACATGAAGGGTTAGTCAAAACATAGGCACTTAGGGGGTTAAAAAAGAACCATATTTCTCCTCTTTTTGCTTTGAGTTGCCACATGGATGTCTTGTTTTGATTGTAAAAGATAATTTAAAGATCATTTGTTATCACACATATAAACACTTGCATTGGGACCAGAAATCAAACTTCAATCATTGAGTATGCTCTTCTATCGCACCATAGAGTGATCTTGAGAATTAGAAAAATGATTGAGGGAAGATTTCATCTCCCTTAAATAAAATATCTTTAAGAGAGGACAAAGCCCCCCTAGGGCTCCTCTTAGTTTTTTTTCAAAACATCTTAAATTTGTAAGGGCTCATACATGTCCACATGTTGCAAAGTTAGTATAGTTTTTGAAGCTACTTTCTTAGTTTACATCACTAGGGGAGTTTAAAGATTATTGTAACGGGCCCATACATGCCCACATGCTTACAATCTAGGATAGTTCTTTGAATCTTTCTTATATTAAATCACATTACGGAGTTTAAAGGATTGGTAAGGACCCATATGTCCACATTCTAGTTCTTTAGGGACTTTAAAATTCCGCAAGGTTGTACCGATGACATCTAGTAAGATAGGTAATGAAGATTTGTAAGGACCACATGAAGTCCACATGTTGCAAGGTGACACCTAACTTATTAAAAATTTGGCACATTTTATCACTTTCTCACACACAAAGTCACTACTCACTCACATAATTTCATCTCAAATTGTGGAGGTTGAAGTAGGTTTCCTCCAAAGGGATCCCGAAACATCCCACTATTTCTTGAAGGAATTATCCACTCCCACTTAATTCAAATGATATTGGTTCACACCCCCAATCTCTCAAACAACCACATCTAATTTTCTCGGGGATCCTTGGGTGAAGCATCTCAAGGTTTGATCTTGGATTTTAACTTTTTAGAGCTACTTTTACCCTCTGGGCCTTTAGCCCCTTCTTCCCACAAGGAAAGGTACAAACATTACTAGCTTGGAAAACCCAATGCTCGAACCAATGTACGGCAAAGATGAGAGGGAAAATGATGAAAATTGATAAATATGGAAGGAATGGACGATGACCTTTCATAGACCCACCCAGTGGAAACTCATCCCTAAGGGAACCAACTTACTAGGGCACTCTGTCACCCCCCCCCCCCAGGTATGGACAAGTTAAAAGGCATAATTTCCAAGCAAACATCATGAAACAAAAGATAATTCAATGCACATATTCAAATGTTTTGAGAATCAAAGTGACACATACCATGATACTCAGACTTATTACCTCATGGAGAAAGACCTGCTGCTACTTCAGAACCAGACTGATGGGATGGATGCTGCTGCTACTGATAGATGAGAGGCGCTGAAGAAAACGATGGGCCCTCCAGGGCCAATATCAAGTCAATATGGCTCTCAGTACTCCATGTCTAGGACATGTGAGCCTCGAAACATAATCTCCTTAGTTATCCCTAGGATAGGGGATAACATCTGGCTCCAACTCAGGGACATGTGCTCACCGTAGAGTGCATGAGAACGTCAACATCTTTGGTATGACCTGTGACCTGTTAGATCTCAACAAAAATGATCAGTAATCTCTTGGGGTGGTGATATCACCCCTGGCTCATATATGATAAAATGAAATACAAGTAAGCAATCATATATACAAATGGAAATATAACTACTCTAGCATGAAATTCACATGGTATATACAATGAATGAAAAATGCCTACCTACTTACCTGTACCTATGAAGTCAAGTCTTTGCCCCTTGATGGGGTTTGAGGAGGTGTCCACTAACCGGTAATGGACATCTTCTTCCTTCCAACATGGATAGATAGTAGGGATCAATGATTGACTTCATTCTGAGTCTGAAAGGTCCAAGCCAAAAATGTGCACTCACTTTGACATTAGTAGGATCTCCCTTCTTTGTATCCCACATCCAGATCGTATCTCCCTCTTGGTAATTCTTTGTCTTAGATTTGGCTCTTTCTTGTATAACTCTAGTATATTTTTTTGAGGGAGGAGGGTGGGATTCTGCTGTGAAGACTTCATGCTGGGATGGTCTGATCAATATGTCATCCTCTCCTTTCTTTAAAAATTTGACAGTCCCAACTTCTTTGTCCTTGTATTTGTCTAGGATTTGTTGATACTCTTCCTTCTTTGGCGATTGTATTTGATCAAAGTCTTCCTCTGAAGCGAAAGGAAAATCATTAGGGGAAAATACAGGAAGAATTTTTTTGATTGGATCATGTGTTTTGCTAGTTCTGACATCATCATCAATTTCCTGCACATGGACCTTGGCCATTGGCACATTTGGGAGGTGGACTATTGTTCCATCATTCATAGGTACATTAATGTAAGTTAGATCCATCTCCAAGGTGCCTCCCAACATTGCAGTAAAATTCCTAGACAATAACATTCCCCATACATCTGGGACATCCACTACCACAATATCCATGTGGATCACTCTCTCAGGGTATCTTCCAAGGCATACCTGAACATTTTCAACTACCCCATGAGTGGGTATGGCTTTGTATTCAAAACCACACACATTCCTATAAGGCCATGTGGCCTTTAGGACTAATTTTTCCATGACCTTTAAAGACATCATGTTATCACTTGCCCCTAAATCAAGCATACAATTGTTAAGGCATTTGTTATTAATCACCAATATCATGAAGAAAGGCAGGTGTCCATCATATTGAACCTTAAAGTGATCTTCTTGTAACATGATAGGAGGGTCCATTGGCTCATTTGAACTTCTGAAAAGAAATTCAAACCTTTCTTTTACAGATGGTATTTTGATGGCTTCCCTTAATGGAATGGTCACATGCATTTTTTCCAGTGCACCTTCAAAATCAAAGTTCAAATCCACTTTGTCGGGTTTGGGAGGATTTTTAGGAAGAAGTATGTTCATAAGTGGAGGTCTTGACTGTGAAATTGCAGGACCAATAGAGAGATGTTGGTTCATTATTTTTTGCCTAGTGTACACTTGGAATTCTTTCTTCTTCAACTTTTCTCTCAACTCGTGGTCAAGGTTATTTATCACCTCCATCCTAGCCTTCCTGGATGCTTCCTTTATGCCTTCTTGATGTTCTTGAAGTGTGACATTAAGGAAATATTGAGGAATTTCAATGGTATAGTTAACAACATTCACTTGGTCATGATCACCATTGTTGAAAGGACACTCATGCTCCCAATGTGACTCTCTACACTGTAAGCACCAAGGGTTTTCATCTACTATGTTTGCGGGGGATAAAGTATTAGGAACCTCTTGATCATTCTTTGGTCTAAAAAATTGATTCCCTTTATGAAATTTCCCTTTGTAAGGAACCTTAGGAGCTTGTTGCTGAGCTCTTTCTAGATTGACAATCCTATTCATCATCAGTTCTTGGGTTTTTACCATGCCATCTAAAGTTGTTATCACTGAAATTTCATTGACAAATGGTCACAAAAATACAACATCTCCAAACACCTATTAGTTCACCTACAGCCTCAAAACGCATTTCCAAAAGGCACAAACTATACAACTGGTTATAAAATTAACATGTGCAGAAACACTACAGGAAGCACGCGCATGTGCACAGGCCAAAGAAGCCAAAAGAGTGCACATGTGCCTGATGCACGAGTGTGTACGGTAAAAGCCGCACACTCTTGTGAACGACGCATTTATGGTTCTTGTTGGTTCCTCACCCACTTCTGGTTCAGCTCCCAATTCAATTTGACCCTCAAATCCAAGTTGAATCTGCATGGAGGGTTGGTCAAGGACCCAAGGGTTCCCTAAAGGGCCCCTTGTTCACACTAAAGACTGGTTGGATAATGCCTCAAAGATTTGCTATAGAAAGAGGCCATGGGTGCACTATGAATTCAAGAAGTTCATTGTATTGTTATGCTACCTCTATTCTCCTTCAAGAAACCTCTTTTCTTCAAGGATCATACTAGCAACATCTCATTAAGCTATTCACCTCACCTCTTGATGGAATAAGCTTGGATTTCTTCACCATTTCCTTTTCTAGTTTGTCATTTGTAATAAGAGCTCTCACATAGGAGACTCAATATCCCTCCCTTGGAGGAAGAGGGGATCCATAAGTCCACCTTTCTCTTTGGTTTTTTCCCTCTAATACAATTTATCCATTGGTGGCATGATTATTCGTCATATTGATTGGTTTTTTATTCAAGTTTCCTCATGCATTTTAGTTTCATTTCTTTAATTGTTTTTAGCTTAGTTCTTTGTTTATTTCATGTGATTGAGTCATTTGATTCATACACTAGCTTTTGTCCTGTCTAGTAGACCCAACTATACTTGCAAGTGTCCCTCTTTTTCCCATTCAAGTGGAGGAAAGGACACAACAGATTAGCAACCATATTGGGGAAAGGTATCAATTTCCTCCCTATTCGGGTTGTTTGAGCACTTCTTTTTTACCTATTTACCTTGCAGGGATCATAACTGGCCCAACCCTACCTACAAAGAGCTAAATTCAGAGCTGGAAGAGGAGAATTCCATTTAACATTTTCCTCCTGGACGCATATTAGAATGTGCGTGGATTTTCCAGCCCACTGGCACACCTTTTGAGCATTGTGCACCAACAACACTGTGTTTCTCGGCGTATTTTGTGCACAGTTCACAAACAGGTCCTCGACTATCTATGCATTGGCGCCACATGCACCTCTATCTAAACTGTGACCCACACATTTGTCCAGAAATCCAACATTGTAAGAGTTTTTTGTGATTTTTTGAAGGCCCCTAGCCTTCTAAATATTGATTCTATGCAATTTGTAAATGCACCACACTTAGATTCCCTCTCCACATGAAGGGTTAGTCAAAACATAGGCACTTAGGGGGTTAAAAAAGAACCATATTTCTCCTCTTTTTGCTTTGAGTTGCCACATGGATGTCTTGTTTTGATTGTAAAAGATAATTTAAAGATCATTTGTTATCACACATATAAACACTTGCATTGGGACCAGAAATCAAACTTCAATCATTGAGTATGCTCTTCTATCGCACCATAGAGTGATCTTGAGAATTAGAAAAATGATTGAGGGAAGATTTCATCTCCCTTAAATAAAATATCTTTAAGAGAGGACAAAGCCCCCCTAGGGCTCCTCTTAGTTTTTTTTCAAAACATCTTAAATTTGTAAGGGCTCATACATGTCCACATGTTGCAAAGTTAGTATAGTTTTTGAAGCTACTTTCTTAGTTTACATCACTAGGGGAGTTTAAAGATTATTGTAACGGGCCCATACATGCCCACATGCTTACAATCTAGGATAGTTCTTTGAATCTTTCTTATATTAAATCACATTACGGAGTTTAAAGGATTGGTAAGGACCCATATGTCCACATTCTAGTTCTTTAGGGACTTTAAAATTCCGCAAGGTTGTACCAATGACATCTAGTAAGATAGGTAATGAAGATTTGTAAGGACCACAGGAAGTCCACATGTTGCAAGGTGACACCTAACTTATTAAAAATTTGGCACATTTTATCACTTTCTCACACACAAAGTCACTACTCACTCACATAATTTCATCTCAAATTGTGGAGGTCGAAGTAGGTTTCCTCCAAAGGGATCCCGAAACATCCCACTATTTCTTGAAGGAATTATCCACTCCCACTTAATTCAAATGATATTGGTTTACACCCCCAATCTCTCAAACAACCACATCTAATTTTTTTCTAAAAACTCACTAAGTTTTCCTCCACAGGAGGTGTCAAAAGAAATTTTTTAGTCTGGGTAGGATCTTGGGGATATGCATCCAAATAACTCCTCCTTATCTGGTTCTCACATCTTCAAACATTAGAAGTTGACAAATAGGGAACTTTAAAATCCTCCAAGTCAAGTGTTCCTACACCATAAGGCAGGGATATACCCGTGAAGGGTTGAAGATCGAGGTCTAGTTGTTTTGTGCGTACCCTCTTGAGGAACCCACCTCTTGGAAGGGATCCAACCCGTGACCCATTTCTGAGGCCGAAAATATAAATGTCCCACTTTGACCGAGGTACCTAGTGGCCAAATTTTAGGACATCTGCCTAGGTGGAAATTGTGCGCTACAATTGCACATTGATCAGATTTTGTGTGGCTATTGGGAAATATCGCCAACTCTTTCAGGATATGCACTCTCTACCCCTAATTATAACTAATTGTTTCATCCTTCACTAGTTCCTCTTCCGGTGGCTTTAGACCCCACTGTTGAGTGTTATTGGAAGGTCGAGTGCTATTTGAGAGGAAGGACGTTACGTCTTTTTAGGACACGAGCATTTGTTTTCTTTGTTCTCCCACGTGGACAAAATCCACCTACCCACATGTATGCTTCTTTTCATTTGATTTATGTATGAAGCTCTTGTGAGTACATGCGATTGTGAGATATATTGTGAAGGTCAAAGTTATACAAGGTCTGTTGTTCATTTATTTCTTTCATCACCATTTTCACACATTCACTTTGCTAGTCAGACATCATAGAGGACCCACATAATCCCCATCATTCCAGACGCTTGTAGAATCTCCCTCCTATTCTAGGAGGAGTTCCTAGTCTTTCCAACTCACCAACTCAACCCTCTCACACCACTATGAGTGCTACCATTTTGGGGTTAAATTTTCTTGGTTCCACTTTACTTGGGTCCACTTCCCAAGGTCATCCATCCACAATCTCTCCTTCACAAGGAGGCAGAGGGTACACTTCTTCCCAAGGGAGAAGTACACCCCCATGAAACCTCCCTCAAGGGTCAAGTCCACTACATGTTGACACCATGGCTGGAACTAACCCTCCACCGCCACTCCACATGCAATATTTGGCCTCCCTCAACATACCAGATCTGAGTAAGCTCATGAATGACCCTATATTGCATGACCCCACATGGCCTGTGATGCCCACCAAACTACCTTCAAACATTTCCAAGTTTGAAGGAAAGGTAGGAGAAGATCCCGCAAACCATATCATGACCTTCCACTTACGGTGCTCTTCCAACAACATCATGGAAGAATTCATCCATTTAAGTTTATTTCAGCGCACACTCACAGGTCCATCAACCAAATGGTATGTGGACAAAAAATCAGGGCCCCATGTGACTCTTGAATCCTTGGCCAAAACATTTTTGACCTTCTTCCAACTACCAGTTCGTCTTGACAATGGTCTTGAACTATTTTCTGAGTTTAAACAAACCTCAGCCACACATATCGCTGACCACATTCACGAATGGCGTTGGCGACGTAGTTTATGCAAAGAAGAAACCACCAAAGAACAATGCCTCGATTGGTTTCTCAAATCACTCGTTCCTCTCCTTGCCAAAGATGTGGCCTCCACCTTCCCCCAAATTGTAGAGGAAACAATCAACAAGGCTCAATAGTATGACCTCATTTATGCATAGTCAGGATACTTATACATAGTACTACCTGACGCCTCGAGACTTGTACCATTGGGCCAGGACAAACCTGGGATGTCTCACTCAGTGGATGGATTGATTGGTACCACAACACACCACAATCCATACATCCAACCACCACCTATGTACGGTACACCTCAATATCCGTCGATATATGGAGGACCCCCTTATTATCCTCCTCCCCCTTATCAAAAACCATACCATGTTTCCCTTCCTCCACCCATAAGTGGACCCTTGCCAACACCCATGATGTGCCCGACTGTTCAACTGAGTTCTGGTACCCCCTCTACCTCAGCTTACACTATGAGCACTAGTGAAAGCACTACACCTTCCTATGTACCCTACGGATCGTTACCACAAAATAATCTGTATTTTCCATTTCCTGGTCCTCCACAGCCCATTTCTCCTCCACAAGGACAACCACATACTAGGGTTAACTTTGTTTAGCCCTCTCCCATTCATCAATTTCAAAATTTTGAAGAATTGAATACGGAAAATCCAGCACATCAACTGAATAATGCAAAAAATAAAGAAAAAAACCAAAACAATAATAACCCAGGACCAGGGGGAAATAACCCCCCAAAAAACCAACCTGCTGGGGGCAACCAGAACTAGGGTAACCAGAACCCCCAAGGGGGAAATAACAACAAAATCCAAGGGAGGAACAACAAAAAAACCTATGGACGAACTTCCCTTGTGATCTTTGCGGTGAGCATGGTCATTATACTCACCATTGCCCCCAAATTGTTGATTTCAAACAGATGAAAGATTCCATGAATGCACCACATCCTCTAGCATCACCTGCCCCTCAGAAGGACCCACAACAGTATTTGCAACAACCACCCTCGGCTGTGTTGTAAAACCCTGTTCCACACCCAGGTGTGATGAATACCCAGCAAGAGATGCATCCTGCCCCACCACAAATGGGACAATATCAACTCCCTGGAAATCCAACGGATCGCAATATCCTCCTCACTAGTGAAGAAGAAATTCTTCTGCAAATGCGTAATCGTCAATACAACGCACCCCCTGAAGCTACTCCCACCACTTTGGAAGAAGCTCCAGATACATTCGAACAACCCTTGATGATTCCATGCCCTAACTATGAACCCCCCCTTCGTATTCCTCACATCCCATTATGACGGAATGTCCACAACCCTTAGGCTAGGGAAACACACAATTACAGTATGGTCAATGAATTGGCACAATCACCTACAACCATGTTAGTATTGGAGGTCCTCCAAACCTGTCCCACTGAATGGAAGTCCTTACTTTCCGCCTTGTGGGTATTCGACCCTGCTGATACTAGACTCATCACATTTGATATAGATTGTGGGGAACCTCACCTCACCGCTTTGGTAGCTTTCCAGATACCAGTAAAAATTTGGAACATCATGGTTCATCGATGTATCATCGATGAAGGTGCATCCACATGCATCATGTCCAAAACTATGTGGTAGAAACAGGGCTCCCTTGAGCTCATACCATATTCCATCACTTTGAGATGTTATGATGGATGACCATCCTCTCCTGAAGGGCTCTTCAAAAATTTCCTCGTTGAACTCAGGGGAAGAACTATCATTATCGACATTGAGGTTATCGATGCCCCACTTGATTACAACATCTTGTTTGGGCGTAGCTACATGTACACTATGAAGGCAGTGGCCTCTTCTGTGTTTCGAATGATGATGTTCCCCCACAATAGGAAGATCATCACCATCGACCAAGTTGCACATTATGAGCCTAACCACTCATCCAACATCAATAACATCCTACCTCTTGTCTGCACTAGTTCCAATGCATATCCACTCATAGATATAGGCCTTGAAATTTTCAAGGACCCATCTTTGCTGGGGGCATACCATGGAGCACCACCGCTCATACATCCCTCAGCACAAGTGTCTGTCATATATTCCAATAGAACTAAAACTGGAGATACTATTCCTCCCATTGAGGCTTCTCCACCCCTTGACGTCCCACCAGTTGAAGAGCCTATACCTCAGGAATTAACTGAGCACCCTACAACACCACTTATCCTCGATTTCACCCTTCACCAAGAGAAAATCCCGGTTTGGGAAACAATCCCCCAATCCATCACTCAAATCCCTTTCTTCTACCCCCCACTAGGCGTACAAGCATTCCAGGTAGTCGCAATTCTTACCCTTCCCAACATGGTGCTTTCCATTCTGTTATGGTATCTACACCCACCCATGATGGTTCCTCAACCATCCCTCCCTCCCCAAACAGAGGGAATCTCGATGTAGATTCCAGTCCTAACTCCAAGGACACCAGCCTCACCGCCACTTGCTAGCACCACCGAGATGGCTAGGGGCAGATGGAAGAAGAAATAGCCCACCGCTCCACTTCCTCCAAGAGTTCAACCTCCTTGCGCACTCTGCGAGAGAGAGGGGCACCCCACAGATAGATGTCCCTCTCTCCTCGAGTTACGTAATCTGATCCAACTCCCTCGAGTGACCACATCGCTCGTCGCTTCACCAAGAACACCTAGTACTACCACAACTTCCCCAACTACAGCCAATATAGGGCTGTGAACCAAATTCGTGTGTGCCATCTATTAAGAGTATGGACACTACACTCATCATTGCCCTGCCTTACCTTAGTTTCTACAGACACTAACAACAGTACACCAAAGCTTTCAGTAGGACCCCTCTCCACCCACGTCATCGAGTACTCATGTCACTGACATCAATTATGTCATGACCTTAGTCAATGAAAGAATGAGGTTCCCTTTCTCTCTTTGTGAATCAATTGATCATTTCACATACTAGTTTCCTACGATCATTAAATATAGGTTTCGTCAAATGGCCCTTATTAAAAATCCTCCAACTACCCCACTTCCTATGATCCAAGTGATTCCCCCTATTCCTTCTCCAAATACTGTTCACATCACCTCTCCTGAACCTGATTCACTTCCCATCCCTCCATGGTTCATGGATAGACTGTCTGAGGATTTTCCCTTAAATCCTCCCAATTCTCTGGTTCATTTCCCCCAGGAAATCTTACCCCCGACCACAGTTTTTAACCCAAAATATCTAGACATTTGGTTTATGTCAAGCATGCCATCACACCATAGTTGCGATACCCCCTCTACGTCTTCACCACTTGAATACAATCACACGGTGACAGTCACCAATGTTACTTCCCCGAATACCCTATATTCTCTCATTTTCCACTGTGACGAAGATATCCTAGAGGAACTAACTACACCTGATTTTCCATGGAATGCACTCCATCACAGAGTGCTCTTTCTCTCACAGGAAGCCTTTGACCCTCCTATTCAAGTCTCCATATGTGTAATTGAAACCAAGGATTTTATTCCATCCGGACATATAGACTGGTTCAACAACCCTATCCCTGCCCCCGATGCTTTTGAAGAAGGAAACATGGATAACATTTCCCCCACTATCAAAATTAATATTTCCATCAAACCTGTAATCGTAAAAGAAATCATCATTGGTGCCGCATGCTCCCCTGAGGAAATCACAGCTTACAAAGCTCTCTTTCAGGAATACCATTATATTTTTTCTTGGTCATACACAGAGATGCCCAGCCTTGATCCTTCTATCATCGAACATCACATCGACACATGGCCAAATATCACCCCTGTACATCAAAAGCAACGCCCACTACACCCATCCAAAGCAAAGGCTATCAAAGCCGAAATTGAAAAACTACATGTTGCAAGGTTTATCTACCCCATCGCATACACATCATGGGTCTCCAACCCCATCCATGTCAACAAAAAACAAGGCATTATTCACATCTACACTGAATTTCATGATCTCAATCATGCTTGTCCCCAAAAAAAATTACCAACGCCTTTCATCGATCAAATTATCGATGACTATGCCATCCATGAGGCCTTGTCCTTCATGGACGGGTTCTCTGGGTACAATCAAATCCAGATTCATACAGTAGATCAGTATAATACCGCATTCACTACCCCCATGGGGTACTTTTTCTTATCGTGTCATGCCTTTCGGACTCAAAAATGCAGGTGCGACATTCCAATGGGCCATGACTTACATTTTGTATGATCTCGCTCGCATCATCCTCGCTTACTTGGATGACCTCACCGCTCAATCCAAGAAATGAACTCAACATCTATATGACTTACGGATCGTCTTTCAATGATGTCGACAATACAATATCTGCTTGAACCCCCTCAAGTGTGTATTCTGTGTCACCGCTGAACTCCTCCTTGGGTTCATCGTCTCCGAGCAGGACATCACTGTGGACCCCCTCAAGGTCCAAGCTATCAAAGAAATTCCACCACCTAGGGATTTGCGCCAACTGCAGAGCCTACAAGGAAAAGCTAACTTTTTACGACGCTTTGTCCCAGATTACGAGACTCGCGCACACAGTTTCCTTCGCTTACTGCGTCATGATATCCCATTTCGATGGGATGAACATGCCCAAACCGCTTTTGATGATTTAAAAGTGATGTTATCCAATGCCCCTTTGATTAGTCCACCCAACTATGATCACAACTACATCCTCTACTTATTGACCTTAGCTGTCTCAGTAGCAGGAGTTCTCTTCCAAGTAGGAGATGATGGCCACAATCATGTTATTTACTACATCAGTAAAAATCTTTTAGGACCACCCTTGAAATACAATCATGAAGAGAAACTCTCCCTCGCAGTTGTCCTCGCAGTCCAAAAACTGCGTCATTATATCTTGCTTTGCACTACCAAAGTCATGGTAGATTCCAACCCCATGCAGTACTTGCCTAGTCGACGACAAATTAATGGTAAATTTTCCCGATGGATCGTCATCCTTCATAAATACGACCTAGAGTTTGCAACTCCCAAAAGAAAAAAAATCACTCGTCCTCACCAAAATCATCATGAAATTTTCTTCAGACGGTGCTAGTTCACCCGTCAACACATATTTTCCCGATGAACACCTCTTCTACATCCCCTCGGATGACCCCTGGTATGGTGAACTTCTCGTCTACCTTTGGACACAGAAGTTTGGATCACACCTCTCCCGAGATGATCGTCAACACATTCACCATTAGGCCCCTCGATATCTCCTTATCGGTGACATTTTATATCGACGTGGGGTGGACACCATACTCCATCGATGTTTGACCATCGACGAAGCCAATAGAGTCTTAAACGACTTCCATAGCAGCAACCACCTCTCAGGGATGTCCACCTCCCAAAAAATCATTCGATCGGGCTACTTCTGGTCCACATTGTTTCATGATTGCATCCAAGCTGTGAAGCGATGTGACAAATGCCAGCTTTATGCAAACAAAGCATGAGCACCACCCATTCTTCTAAATCCAATCATCACTCCTGGCCCCTTTTGCAAATGGGGCATCAACTTCATGACTTGCAACCCTCCATATAGCAATGGACACAAGTACATCATCGTGGAAGTAGATTAATTTTCCAAATAGGCCGAAGCCATGCCTACCTTCAATAACACCGCCGATACTGCAACACTTTTTTTCTTCAATCACATCATTACCCACTTTAGAGTCCCACTACAGTTAGTCTCTGATCACAGTAAACACTTTAAGAATGAGATCTTTGTCAAACTCTCCTCAAGGTTAGGCTCCTCCCATGAGTTTGCCTCCCCATACTACCCTCACTCCAACGTACAGGTCGAGGCTATTAACAAAGTCCTCAAAACCATGTTGCAACACACTGTTAACAAACATAAGACCAATTGGCATCATATGTTGTTTTCAGCACTATGGGCTTATCGCATGGCAGTTAAAACTGCCACTGGTTTTACCCCATTTCATCTCGTCCATGGGGTCGAAGCCACTCTCCCCATTGAGTACAGAATTTTGACATTACGCATCGCTATTGAGTTATTACCTGACACTGCTCCAATGGAGTAGCACTTGCTGAACTTAGAGTCCTTGGATGAAGACCGTCGATCTTCATTATAGAAAAATGAGGCAGCTAAAAAATGGTCGAAGGCCACCTTTGACCGCCATGTCAACCTTTGCTCATTTAATGAAGGAGATCTCGTCCTAGCCTACGATATCGCTCATGATACTCTCGATCATGGGAAATTCTAGTCATTATGGCATTTACCCTACATCATCCAACACTACCTCACTAAAGGAGCATACATCCTGGCCTCTTCAGAAGGCTACCCTCTCAAAGAACCCATCAACGGGTTGTACTTAAAGAAATTTTACACCGGAGAATAGTCATTCTACAATAGGATTTTTATTTTTTGTACACATTTGTAGAGTTTTTTAGTCTTCTTTTTCCGTCCATGCCTTATGTCCGATCTACCATTTGTGTTATTGATAGATGTCTCCTCCATTGGCTTAACCCATCGGTTACGCTGACTGAGATAGCCGATGGACACATAATCTCTCTTCAGTTGCTTGGGCCCTCTACACCCCCTCACATGAACTGCTCCACTCCAGCGACATATGTTTGGGCTCAACAACCAGCAAGCAAGCAGAATACACAACTATCATTGGCCTCCTTTTTTAGGCCAGTCACTACCATATTCGTCACCTTAGCATCTTATTAGATTCCCAGCTTGTCGTCCTGCAGCTCAACAATGTGTACCGTGTCCACGATCCTTGCCTCTTCCACAAATACCTGCAAGTTAGACTCTTATCTCAACATTTTGATTCAATAAAATTTACACATATTCCATGACAATTTAATCAAATAGAAGATAACATGGATAACCTACTATTAGATTGGCATTTATCACATCAAGACACCATCACACATGCATAAATCATCAAAACTCTGTCACAGCATATAGATTAGACATCATAAAAAGAATCACAAAACATCATCACATGTGAACATCACATATATCATAAACATGTGTGTATATATATATATATACCATCAATGTATCTTCAATGTTTACAAAAAATGGTACAAAATGTACATTTCCCATAGGTAGGTGAGCCCCCTCATCCCTATAGGTACAAAATAGGTTTCACACTACCCTATACAAAATGGGCTCGCAGGCCTATATAAATACCAAAAACATACAATAGAGAACTCATGGTTCCTCTAGAGCACCACCACCAGGTCCTCTATCTGGAGGAGGTGCCCCACCAGCTGGGGGTCCTCGAGGTCCCGAGGGAAGTTGCCCAGTAATAGATTCCCCCGCCACATCTGCTCTGCAGATCAGGGTCTGCAACTCTGCAGGGCCACTCACACACTCCTCCAGGAATCTCTCATCCTAGATGTGGGACCACATACCCTCGGTAACCCCCTGTAGTACCACCTCCAACCAGTGGTGAAAATCCTCTAAATCCTTGCCAGCATCTCCCTGAGGCGCATGTGACAGCCTTGCCCCGTGGTCATCAAATCTACGTCTCCTGCTAGCTCTCGCATCATCAGCTGGACTCACACCAACCTTGTCCCTCCGACGTCTCTCTCCCACCCACGGCTCTCCCCGCGGTGGTCTCATAGGCCACTGATGAGTCGACCCTCTAACCAACTTCACCTCTCAGCCTCGCGGCCCCACATCTACACATAAAACAAACAAACGATAGCATCAACATCCATCCATACATAAAACATATGCTATACTATCAAAATCACAAAACATAAAGTACACCAACATACCTCTATGATCCCAATCCTCTCTAGGAGGTAAAACCATATCCAGATCCTGTCGAAAGTCCATCCCACCATATGGGAACTGCAGTATGATCTTGGGCATCTCGCACCACACAGGCGCCATATCGACCGTAAAATAATGGCCACCTTCCCCACCTCCATGTTGTACCAAAATCGATGCCCACTGCATCAGTTGTGGCTCCCGTGCATCAGCCACTGACAACAACACTCTAGGGTGTAAAATGATCACCCTCTCAAAAAACCATGCCACCAAGATCAACCCAAAGGCAAACTCACCAGAGTCGGCGACTCGACACCAGTTAAGCTGCCCCATCATCTTGGCGTGCAACGTCAAGCCCTAGGAAAAACACTCTCCACCCAATACTCTCTGCGTAATCCTCAGTTGACTACCACTGATCCACTGAGTCTCTAAGGATTCGTAGATCCTCACAATCATCATTGCGATGAAACGATGCACCAGTGCATCCATCGCAAAAATCTGAACGACCGAACCTGACATAAATTATGTCCCCAAACAGTACCTTTGCACCAAGTCTACCAAGTGGACATCCCCTGGAAACTGGGGATCAATAGGTAGGGCCCTCCCCCAAAACGGGAGCTCGGTCAAAAAATAGACATCCTCCATCGCAAAGAATGTCAGTTGCTCCCCCCTGCACAATGAAGCACTGCTACTCAGTGCTCCACATAGAAATTAGATACTATAGTAGGTACTTTTGTGACCGTATCAGTGGGCAATCAAAGAACTTTAACAACCCACAGGTTGCCAAAGGTCCCCGAATTCCCGGCTCATCTCTCACCTCCTCCCTGAGGCGCTCCCAATCCCTCTCCCTCCACTGGACTAGAATCCTGAACTGATCACCTACATTCATACAAACGACACTTGATCAACCATCACTATTCATAAATAAAAAACTTCGAAAAATACAAGTTTTTTCAAAACCCACCAGCTTTGCCTCATGTGCGGCTATCACCCCCCACAGGTGCGCACATATGGACGCCTATTCTTCACATAGTTGTGCATCAGTGCACATCTATTGAAGAAATAGATGCGCATCTGTCGTACTCACAGGAACGCATTCATGCACACCTGTTCGCTACACAGCTGCGCAGCTGTCAAAGAAACATCTACACATAGTGCGCAAATGTACTTCAAATAGACACACATCAAATGTGCACCTACTTTCCTCACCTACATGCCCCCATGCATGGTTATCTTTAACATAGCCACACACCTCAGCGCGGGTATCCTTCGATCGCCCTTGCATGTGGGTGCCCACCCTTACAAAAACCCCTAATACAGCCATCCATATGACCCTGCCCAGAAAAGAAACCCTAACTACTATGAAGGAGGATGAGACCACTAACCTGGATCTCGCAAATCCTGTATCGATCGGCTCAAACTCCCGTAATATCTAAATCTCCTCTAAAATCCTCTCATCAACTCACTATGGCAGCAGGTACAAATGAGGTGGCATTGTGGGCCCCACAGCTATATATAGTCCCTTTTTCCAAACTTCCATGCTCAATTATAGGAGCTCAGAGCATCTGTTTTTTGATCCATCTTCAGCCACGGGATCATGATCCCGCCACCTACACAGTCACATCCCCTGGGTCACCATCCATCCTCGGCCTCGGGGGAGAAATTTTCTCACATCACACCCAGGTATGCATGCTCATGTTCAAAATTATCAAATAACTGTTATATGTTATTTATCTTCATATATTGTTCATGTCAGGTATTTGGTTTTCATGTGTGTAGGTACTTGGTCATCACAAACCAACACAGCCCCTTCAGGTATATAATCGATACTAGCATGTAATCATTCCCTCTGAATATCAATTGAACCTCCCAGTCACACCCTCTGACATTTGCCTGTAGGATCCTCACATCCGGCTCTATAGTACTATTACCTCCATTGCATTTCCGTACTATCACCCGGTAGCACTCTCCCCTACATGAGTTGTCCCATTCATAGTCCACTTTGACACTTTGACACTCATGTTGCTTTCACCCCCTAGAGATGGGAGTCCCGATAGTCTTATGCATGTTCGAGAATCAACCACATACTCCTTCTCCTCATTATGCTAGCTTTCCCAATGGACTCCCAGGATATCCCCTCATGGTTATCATTTAACTATGCCTCTATAGTATCATTAACCCTCCATTTCATCCACAATCAATTTTCCCATCTATAGATTTCCCTCCATTCATTTACCTCATACACAAACCTACCCATGGGACCCCCACCCTCCACCAGTTATCCATGCAACTTGTGCCCTCACAGGCCAAGCCATCTTGCACTGGGGCACCCATTTATGTATTTGCACACTTATCCCAAATTATTCTTTATTCATTTGGTAACTGTACAAAGCCTTTATTTCCAACATATACATATTTTTTTGTTGTCTCCTTTAACGACCTTCTTTTTCTGGCAAAGAAACCCATGTCCCCCTTGGTTGGGGCATTTACTCTCTCCTACTCCTATTGACATCGTTCATAAACCTAGAGTATCTCACGGTCCATGTACCTCTGATCTCTGATTTTGTCTACTTTATGATTTATCACGCCTATGGCACAATTTAATCCACGTCTAGTCGTCCCCCTTATGCTAGATTCAATTTCACGGTTGCTGCCACTCATACTTCACATATATCCCCAACCAAGGAAAGTCTTGAGTCTCACCACATCTTGACTTTGTTCGTGTTCCTTATCAATTCCTGATCTCAATCCAATGGATTTCATGAAGCCCTTTTGCTTCTTGGAGTCACGTCTCCCTTTCTGTCGACATCAACACAGTTTCCAGAAGGGCAACAGTATCTTGACTCTCATTACCTTTACAATGAGGGGCCTCAGACGACACAAAGAGAACCATCATTACTCTTTGATGTCATTGACCCCCTTAACATTCGACTTCAACACAATCTCATGTTACGATGGGTCTTACTTTGCGACTATTGTAGTTGTTTTATACTAGCTGACGACCTCTGAATTTGCTAGGCCATCAATTCCTATGAGTGATCGACACTTCTTACAGGTGTCATCACCATTCAAATTGTCATTTGCCATTATCAAACCACCCCGAAGGGCATTGCAGTTATCTACATCAACATATAGCTTCAGTTATTGTCTTACATATTTGAGTTACATGACATGAGCATGGGGCATGCCCGCCTCGTTTGTATATAAACTTTATTTTCATACGAAGAGAAAGGTTCGGTCCCATAGTTTCCCTTCTCCCTCCGACGGGTTGCTCTTGCATTTCTTCTCAGCACTCTTCCTTACAATGGTACTCTCAGTAGAAGAAACATTGATGTATTTCCTCTATACGTATGCTCCTAACCTCACACATTAGGGGGCATCTGTTATCACTAAAATTTTGTTCTCAAATGGTCACATGAATCCAACATCTCCAAGCACCTATTAGTTCACCTACAGCCTCAAAAATCATTTCCAAAAGACACAAACTATACAACTGGTTATAAAATTAGCATGTGCAGAAACACTACAGGAAGCGTGCACACATGCGCAGGCCAAAGAAGCCAAAAGAGGGCACATGTGCCCGATGTGCGACTGTGTACAATAAAAGCCACACGCTCATGTGAACAACGCATTTATGGTTCTTTTCAACCCCTCACCCACTTCTGTTTCAGCTCCCAATTCGATTTGACCCTCAAATCCGAGTTGAATCTGCATGGGGGGTTGGTCAAGGACCCAAGGGTGCCCTAAAGGGCCCCATGTTCACACTAAAGACCGATTGGATAATGCCTCAAAGATTTGCTATAAAAAGAGGCCATGGGTGCACTATGAATTCAATAATCTCATTGTATTTTTATGTTGCCTCTATTCTCCTTCAAGAAACCTATTTTCTTCAAGGAGCATACTAGCAACATCTCATTAAGCTATTCACCTCACCTCTTAAGGGAATAAGCTTGGATTTCTTCAGCATTTCCTTTTCTAGTTTTCCATTTGTAAGAATATATCTCATATAGGGGACTCAAGAGCCCTCCCTTGGAGGAAGAGGGGATCCATAAGTACCCCTTTCTCTTTGGTGTTTTCCCACTAATACAATTTATCCATTGGTGGCATGATTATTGGTCATATTGATTTATTTTTGGTTCAAGTTTCCTCATGCATTTTAGTTTCATTTCTTTAGTTATTTATTTAATTGTTTCTATCTTAGTTGTTTGTTTATTTCATGTGATTGAGTCATTTGATTCATACACTAACTTATGTCCTGTCTAGCAGACCCAACTGGACTTGCAAGTGTCCCTCTTTTGCTCATTCAAGTGGAGAAAAGGACACAACAATAGTTAGTTGTAGTTTTTCCAAGCTAGAGCTAATGTCTGAGGTAGGTTCAACATTCTGGACTATCTTAGATTTAGCATTCATTCTAACTCTTGGGGCAGAAAAAGGCTCGACTCTAGATGATGATAGGTTGTCTTCAATCCTTGTAGCTACCTCTTGGGCTTCTTGGATTGTTTTAGGGGCTTTGTCTCAGAGGAGATATCCAAACTGTCCTGTAGAGGATTTGGTATAAAGAGAGAGAAGGAACCTATCAAAAGGATGATGTCTCACTGGGATCTTCTGCACCAAATTTTCAAATTTATCATGGAATTCTCTAACGGTTTCATTCTCTTATTTTGTGAGGTTATTCAACCTTATCAATAGCATGTTGGGGTCTTCCTTGACACTCTATTGTTTGAGGAATATTTCCTCTAATCTATCCATGGTTTTAATACTAGCATCGGGGAGACCATTGTACCAATGTCTAGCGCCATCATGGAGGGTAACAGAGAACAATTGCATAGCTAGATCCTCAACATCATCACTAATTGGATGAAGTTGAAAGAATGCCCAAAAATTACTCATATGATCCTTGGCACTAACTACATCATTACCAGTGAATTTAGGAAACCATTTATCATACTTAGGGGGCATTTGGCTAGGTATCCTAGTATGCTTGTCATGTCTAATGGTTTGAAGAGCTTGGATGACCATTTCTTCTGGTTATTAACTTGGTTTGGATTAACAGTGTGAGTTCTTGCACTAGACATCATGTTCAAGGGAATATTGCCTCTAAATAATGATTTTTCTATAGGAGAATTTCAAGGAGGTTTTCTTGTAAAGGACTTGGGAGGGTTGGTATACCTCCCTGAAGTTTGTGGAGTCGCCAAATAATTTTCTTGAATTTATCAAATGGATGAGGGCATCACCCTCGGTGGATTCATCAGGTAAGATTTGTAAAGTAAGTGCTTTTGAGGAAAGGCTTACCGAAAAGTGTCGTCTTTGAGGAGAATTGACTCAGTGTTCCCCGACAACGGTGCCAAAATGTTATCGTGCAATTTGTACTTGCCCCAAAGACAAAGGCATGTGAACAATAAATTGGTGTAATAGGAGGTCGTCCTATCACTATCACCTAAACAAGACACCTCTTTCTCTTTAGGAGAAGTACCCCAAGGGAGACGTCCCTGGTGACCTGGGGGTTTGAGAAGGCTAAGGTAAGAGTATCAAGAAAGTCCCACCCCTCTCATACGTCACTCAAGAAAGTCCCACCCCTCTCATAGGTCACTCTAATCAGAAAGTACCAAAGGTTTTAATAAGATGAAGCAAAGTATTTTTAAGTGTACCTGCCCAGAACAAGACAACAAGAAAAATACTATTTGCAAGTACCAATTGTTGTTAGTGCTTCATAAAACCATAGAGTTTGAATAAAATCATAAGCTGATATAGAAGATGAAGCAATAGAAATATTTATAACAACAATGTATATATAGTAATAACTTCACAATTATGCCTCAATAAAGCTTCAATAATGACAAAAAATGATAACCTAAACTTGGAAAAATGTTAGTATTTGTCAGAAGCAATGAAGGCAATGTAAAATCATCTCTAAAACTTGCTTTTAAGATTCTTTTGCTATTGTTTTAGATGGTTGTAGAAATCTTTTTCAACATAAGCAAGATAGTTAGTAGGTTAGTTCAATCTAAGGTTAGAAATGGTTAGTAACGATCTTAAAGTAGATGGTTTGAAGGTTGTATTAGTCAATCAATCACTTGTAAGGTATGAACTAGTGCCTTTAGGGTAAATGGAGTCACTATTGCAGTGACAATTATTTTAGGGAAAAAAATGATAATGGGTGAGCTAAAGGAAGAGGGAGGATGGTTGAGGTGTTAGTAACCTAAGGCCTCAATCATCCAAAACCCTAGAAGGAAAAGTTGCTAGGAAGTAGGTATCCCTAGGCCCTAGCAATTTTCCTTCTTCTTTAGGTCAAGCTTGAAATAAAAGTATGAAAGCTTAATGAAGCAATAGTACTACAGTGCTACTAAGGTAGGGCTCCAGTATATCCTTCAAGGGAGGTGTTTTCTAGCAAATCAAGTAGGTGAGAAGTTTGTTAAGAAGAGGACAATAACATGTGATTTTCTCCTAGGGTTTCACACTAGCAATTTCATAGTCTTATAAATGAAAAAGTAAATACACCATAACAATTCAAAATAAAGAAGGATTGCAGATTTCTACTTACTTCACCAAGAATAATCTAGTCACAAACCCTAGTGGAATAATTTCCACCATGAAAATGCAAAAATACACCAAGATAA
>ML777101.1:3230671-3241447 GCA_009831015.1 Picea engelmannii | reverse complement strand
CTTAGTTCAGCCAATAAGCCTTAAAAGAGGCCGAATTTCAGACCTCACACTTGTGTGAGTGAAAGATGATGAAAAATATAAGAGAATTTTCTCTTATTTATACAATACAAGTGACCTTTAATTAAATTTTAGGTCAAAAAAGGCTGACATGGACAGTTTACATCAAAAATCAAGTTTTACATAAACTTGACAATGAAAACACTAATTTTATCTTTTTATGGTGATGTGATGCCCCTCCTAGGGTGACGTTGGGGCCCCTCTTAGAATGCTATGCCTCCAAATTGAAACGTTGGGCCTCAAAACCCTTCAGAAACTGGCATACGTGTCAACCAAGATGTCCTCATGCCTAAAAACCCAACTTGATGATGTCAAGGCTCAAAATGATGACGTCAGGGGCCTTCAAGGGCCAACGTCATGGAGGGAAGGCAAGACCTTCCTGGGTCCAAACCTACTAAAGTGCCTCTGCTGGAACATCCTCCCTTTTCTCTGGTGCAAGCCTCCAATATCCCTTTGCCCCTAGTTGGGGCATCAACATCCATCTGGTGGGAATTTATCCCTATGGAGGTCTGAGCTAATCATCTCCCCATATGTACATGTCCATCGGGCATGGTCCTGCAGCAAAAAAAAGGATGCCCTCCATGGGCTCATAAGTCACAAGGATCATATCAATGTTAATCACATCTAATAATCAAGTTACCCAAACATGTGCATCAAACCCCCTTTACCCAGAAAAATGCTCAAATATGTTATGCTATTTAACAAGATAGGTTTGAAGAGGGTCTCAGGATGTCCTATTGGGTGAATCCTCCTTAGGTGTGGGGTGTTTCCAGGTGAATACCAATATAGGTCATGTAAATGCATGATATGGTGTAGGGGATATTTGGGCAAGGGGTGCAGTGATGATAGGGAAATGTAGGTCTTACCTGTGGGTGCCTCTGTAGAGGGTGAGATGCACCTTGTCATGGATGCAATTGTTTCCTAGCCCATTCAATGAATTTTTTCTCTTTTTCTTATTGTTTTTTCTTTCAAGAGAATAGATGGAGTACACTGCCATGGCGTGGTGACCAGTGGTGACAATGTTACCCACAAGCATTTCACGGAGATGAGAAAGTTTTCTCATGATGAGACCCCGTTTCTCTTGGCTATGCAACCAAGAGACACTACCCTGGCGTGGTGAATAGATGAATAGTAGTGTCATACCTCTACATGCACATGGACCTAATAGGTTGGCTCATGATGATACCCCCTATCCACCAACTAGGTCTTGAGTTATTTTATTTTATGGGTCCCCCTCTTTTTCTTGTTGAGAAGCCTTTTATTGCTTTCTAGGGGATCCTTGGGTGAAGCATCTCAAGGTTTTATCTTGGATTTTAAATTTTGCCAGCTAATTTTACCCTTTGGGCCTTTAGCCCCTTCTTCCCAGAAGTCAAGGTACAACCCTTACTATCTTGGAAAACCCAATGCCTGAACCAATGTAGGGGATAGATGAGAGGGAAAATGATGAAAAGTGATATGTATGGAAGTAATTGATGTTGACCTTTCATAGACCCACCTAGTGGAAACTCATCCCTAAGGGAACCAACTTACTAGGGCACTCTGCACATATTCAAATGTTTTGAGAATCAGAGTGACACATACCATGATACCCAAAATTATTACCTCATGCAGCAAGACCTGTTGCTACTTCAGAACTAGGCTGATGGGATGGATGCTGCTACTACTGATAAATGAGAGGTGTTGAACAAAAAGATGGGCCCTCCAGGGCTAAGCTCAAGTCAATATGGCTCTCAATACTCCATGTCAAAGACTTGTGGGCCTTGAGACATGATCTCCTTAGTTATCCCTAGGATAGGAGATAACATGCATTCATTCGATCTTCATTCAGTCACCATATGCCCTCTTATCAACCTCTTTTTGGTTGACCTCTTTGACTTGCTAGAGATTCCTTACCATGATGAACTGCCTCAAACTTCGACTTCAAATTTACCTGGTCAACTAACCTGTACCTTCGACTTGTTTTGAATCTACCTTGGCCCTGGATTTATTGTCGATCCACCTCAACTTCGATCATCATTCGATCCACCTTTACTAGACTTTCATTACAAATAATATAACAACCCATCATTCTCCCACTTGTTGTCTTATTTGCTGAAGTGAGGAGATTCCTGAACTTTCATTCATAGACCTAGGGAAGAAATTCCCATTGCCTCTTTTCACCAAGAGAACTTCACAACACTCACAAACTTGGTCAATGAGTCTGCTATGTTTTCCAACGTGTCTATTTTCTCCAGTAGCACCTTGTTACTTTCCACCATATCTCTTACGAAATGGTATTGTACACCAATGTGCTTAGTCTTCAATGATAAGCAGGGTTCTTTTCCAGAAACATTGCACTTTGACTGTCACAACATACCTTCATAGCTCTCTGGTAAAACATGATTCCTGAACACAGCCTTTAAAACCATACTGCTTATTTGCTTCCATGAGTGGCCGCCATGTATTCAACTTCTGTTGTTTACAAGGCTACGACTGCCTGTCACTTGCTCATCCATCTTATTTCTCCACTGAACATGTTGAAGACATATCTGTTGGTCGACCTTTGTCTATCCAAATCTCCAGCCCAATCAACATCGACAAATACATGTACATTTAATTTACCATTATCACCTCTAGTTCTTCCTTGGTAGCATATAAAATAGTCCTTCATGCCACACAAATACCTGAATACTCTCTTGACAATTGTCCAGTGCTCCTTTCCAGGTGCCAACATGTACCTTCTCAACACTCCCGTTTCATGGGCAATGTCTGGTTGAGTGCAGACCCTTGCATACATTAGACTACCAAAAAAACTTGCATAGGGAACATGTGCCATGTCCTCTATTTCTTCCTAAGTATTTGGAAACTGTTCAACAGTTAGCCTTGTTCCCAGAGGAATTGGCACCTTCACCGGTTTGCAATCCCACATGTTGAAACGTTTCAAAATTGTTTCAATATACTTCGTCTTATTTAAAGAGATATTTCTAGCGATTTGATCTCTCTTAATCTCCATTCCGAGAATGAAGTTAGCTGCACCGAGATCCTTCATGTTGAACTCGGAGGATAATTATTTCTTCACCTCCTTTATTGCTTCCATGTTGTTTCCAATCAACAACATGTCATCGACATACAAAGCTACATATATGAAACACCCATCTTTTTCCTTGGAATATATGCAGTGATCAACTTTACTTCTCACAAATCCAAAACTAAGCATGTATGTGTTGAACTTCTGGTACCACATCCCTTGAGATTTCTTTATACCATAAAGGGATCTTTTTAGTTTGCACACCAACTCTTTCTTGCCCTTTACTACAAATCCTTCATTTTGTTTCATGTAGATTTCTTCTTCCAGGTTCCCATGTAGGAACATTGTCTTCACATCCATCTGTTCTATTTCCAGATCGAATGTTGCTGCCAAAGACATTAGTACTCTAATGGAAGTTAATTTGGTAACAGGGGAAAAAAATCTCACCGAAGTCGACTCCCTCGACTTGGGAATAACCTTTCGCTATCAGTCAATCTTTGAACTTCTCAACTTGACCTGTGACATTCATCTTCTTCTTAAATACCCATTTTCTACCAACGAGCTTTCTTCCACTAGGTAACTTGACTAAATCCCATGTCTCATTCTTGTGCAAGTATTCGATCTCTTCAACTATGGTGTATTTCCAGAGTTTACCCTCTATCGAGTCGACTTCCTCACTGATCGACTCGGGCTCATCGTCGATGATAGTTAACACAAATGAAAAATGAAAGTCGGGAGGACTATACCTTTTGACTGGTTTTCTTACTCTTTTGACCTCCTTACCATCGTAGTTTGTTGTTCCACCTCTTCCTCTGATTCAGTCGACTCATCTGAATCATCTTCTTCCTTCCTCACTTCAATCCGCACTGTCTCAGGATTATTCTCAGTTTGAACAATTTCCTCAGGCTCAGACTTACTTCCAACTTCTTTGAAGACCACATCTCGATTGTACATTGTTCTCCTTGATGCAGGATCCCAAAGATTATATCCTTTCATTCCTTCTTTATATCCAATGGAAATATATTTGACTTCCTTCTTGTCCAGCTTGCTCCTCTTTATATTGGAAACATGCACAAATGCATCACAACCAAACACTTTGAAATGTGTAACCAAAGGATTCTTACCCGACCATACCTCATGTGGATTTGTGTCGAATAGTACCAATGAAGGATACATATTCACCAGATATCTTACAATGTCGACTACCTCCACCCATAATTCTTGTGCGAGCCCAACACCACTAAGAATTCTCCTTGAATTATCCATCAACGTTCTATTCATTCTCTTGACAAATCCATTTTACTATGGAGTATATGGTGTGGTATTTTTGCATGCTATGCCACACTACTTGCAGAACTGATCAAATTATTTTCCAAAGAATTCGCCACCATTATCAGTTCTCAACACATTAATCTTATTATCTGTTTGGATTTCTACAAGAGCTTTAAATTCTTTAAATTTCTCGAAAACCTCTTATTTATTCCTCAGGAAATATATCCATGTCTTCCTGGAAAAATCATCTATGAAGGATACATAATACAAAAATCCACCAAGTGAAGGAACTGAAACCAGGCCAAACACATCAGTATGCACCAATTCTAGTTTTCCCTTGTCGCTCTAGATGGAAACCTCACCCAACTTTTTTTTCCATATATGCAATGTTCACAAAAGTCAACTTCTAATCCACATTCAAGAAAACCTTCGACCATACCTTTGTTGTGCATGGCTCGAAGTCCTTTTTCTCTAATGTGTCCCATCTTCTCATGCCACAACATGGTCGGATCAATTTTATCATGTCTTGTTGAGTGGGTTTGTATCGAATCAGCCTGAGTTGGGTCAAGTTGAGTCGAAGTCGAGTCGGTTTCAGGAGAAACGATATTGTTTCATCCAATCAAGTCGACATTCCATAACAACTTGTATAGGTTTCCCATCCGAACTCCTTTCATTAATACCATTGCACCTCTGAACATCTTGCACATATCCTTCTGAAACAAAGTGTGCGAGTCTCCAACATAACTCATCTTACTGACAGATATCAGGTTTATTTCCAAACCCGGAATGTGTAGTACACCTGGAAGGGTTATTTTCCTCCCATCCTGCAGTATCATTGGAACTCTTCCTCATATGAAATTTTTGGTTGTCGAGTCATCCCCCAAGAACACATCGCCTCCATCATATAGTTTATACTTGCAGATTCATTATATATGCGGTTTCATATGATAGGATGCTCCTGATTCAATCAACCAAACATCTTGATCTGATTGTGTATGGGTAGATGCAAGGTACACATCATCTCCCTTATTTGGGGTCATCTTTCTCTCAGTCGACCTCTTCTCATCGGATCTCGTACTGACTTCCATCGCACTTGACTTACAGTCCTTTTTCTAATGCCCAATTTTACTGCATCTCCAACATCTTTTTGTTGAATGAACTGGGGATTTAGATCTACCCTTTGAATTATAATTTCTACCAGAGAATTTTCCTTTATCTCTTTCAACCAGTCAACCTCTCACCACTAAAGCATCTTTGGTCCATCCTTCCATGTTCTTTCTTCTCATTTCTTTTGAAAACAGAGAAACAACCACATCTTCTAACTCTAGGGTGGTTGTATTACTCTCTATAGCCACGACTAATCTATCCCATGAGTCTGGAAAATAACATAATAGGATAATACACTTCTCCTCCTCAGTGATTTTAATATCCACTGACAATAACTGGATTAAAATGGTATTAAAATCATTTAAATGCTTAGTCACCGAACTACCATCACTCATTCTCAGAAGATACAATTTCTTTTTTAGAAACAACTTATTTACCAGAGATTTTGACTGGTATAAGATTCCTAGGTTGTCCCATAGTTTCTTGGTTGAATCTTCACCTGAGACATTCAGCAATATTGAATCTGTAAGACAAAGATGAAAATCATACTTCTTGCTCTTATTTTGAGTTTCTCCCATTCTTCCATCGACATGCCTATCAGTTGGGTACCTGGACAAACCGTTGTCCATCATTCTCGATCTACAAGAAGATCTTCCATTTTAAGCTTCCAAAGCTCAAAATTTTGTCCATTGAATTTTTCTATCTCTATTCTTGAACTGCTCGCCATTCTTTACCACAATCTTTAACACAATTTATGACTTACAACTCTTACTGTACCTAGGATTTAGCTCTCAGATTAAATATTGGTAAATCAAGATCTGATACAAACGTCAAAGCATAACATAGCTCTGATACCACTTGTTAGGAAATGAGATACACTTCCACAATAAGCCTAGTAGAAGAGAAGAAGAATTTAATCAAGAACGTAAATGACAAAGCAATCACACAGTACATAAATATTTTACCCTAAAAACCCAAACCGGGAAAACCATCATTCATTGAACATTGTTCTCTCTTGTTGTCTTATTCAATCTGAATAAAAGGTTACATGTCTAAACTTGGTCCACGCCTAAGACACAATCAACATCCTACCGTCTTTCCTGTGAAAGAACAATCCTATAGCTAATATGGCTTACATATACATGACCAACAACCTACATCTAAATATTTCTCTAAAGATTGGCTATCCTACGATTCATTGATTATCTTTTAGGGCCTTACAACATGCCTCTTTATAGGATTTAAAACAGGAAAAACCCTAAATAATTTGTGCCCAAAAACGGTTACAGACCCATGAATATCATTGGCTATAAATCCTTTGAATCTTGGGATTGTATTACAGTTGACTCCAAGTCATATTACTAGTTGACTACCAGTTGGCCTTCATTTGGTATTTAGTTGGTCATCATATGCTCGCTTGTCGACCTCTTGTTGGTTGACCTCTTCAACTCGTTGTCGATTCCTTTACCATGTCGAACCGCCTTAACCTTCGACTTTGACTTTACCTAGTCGACTAATGTAACACCCATGTTTCCCCCATCTTGTAATTAATCATTAATTATGATTACCATGCTATGGCATGGGAAAAATGTAAATGTATTATTGTTTAGATTGCTCATGAGTGACTGTAACCAATCGGTGGATGTTGTGTGTTCGTCATAAAGGATACTAATTATCCAAAGTCTGAAGTTTATCTAGGTCATTTGTAGTAGAGGGACACATCGTCCTCAGATCAATGGTTATCCGGAAGCCTAGTTCTCCGACGAAATCGAAATACAATCACAAGAGCATGAAAGTTTTGCAAAGCTCCAAAGGTCAGAGCAAATCCTGGCCATTGGCGTCAGGTGCACGTCACGATAGATCGAGTGTGGTTCGGAGTTCGACACTCCAGAAGATTTGATGAGTTTTGTGCTTTGGTTCGAGAGCTCCAGAAGGCCTGAAGGCTGGATTAGATCTCGACCACCCATTGTAGAATGCACGTAGACCGTTTATCAGAGTTATCGGAATGTTCAGAGTTCGGAACTCCGGAAGGAAGTGTGGTTCAAGGTGAGGAAACCTTTGAATGTCGAAGTTACGAAGTGGTGTGAACCGTCGATTTGAGAATACATTGGGATCCCTCCTTTCCGTTGGATCCAAACTGTAGTCAGCACTTCGATGAAGTCTTACTTTGGGAGGATGACAATGTCATGACATTAAACTCCCTGAATGTCGGAGTTGCAAATAAACATGAACCATAGAGATTGAGACCCTTCGGGATATCTCCTGATCATCAAATATAAACCATGGTTAGATTTAATTTGACCACTCCAGGAGAAAGGAGGAATTCACACCACGAACTCCCCGAACGCTGAAGTTACGAGGTAACGAGGCTATCAAACCAGGGGTTACGTGGACATACCTTGAACTTAGAATAAAAGCACTTGGAAGGATATCATTCCAGGGTGATGTAGCACACTGACGTCACCCAGGGTGACATGGACCCACATTAAACGTGCCACATGTCACCTGTATTTGTACATTTCACAGACTTGATAGGCCCATTAACATGTGACACATGTCACCCACTGAAGGAGCCACGTGGAGAGATTATCGGTTCCTTTGGAACTTTGGGAGTTCAGAACTCCAGGAGACTTGGGATGTTAGAATGTATGCTCCCAAAAGGGCCGAAGGCCATAGCTACATGGTAGCACCTCATTAGTTTAGGATTTTGGGACTCTGGAGGATTTGCACACAGAAAGGAAAAGGGTCGTTCAACGCTGAAGTGTCGAACGCCAAACTCCCTTACAGCTAATGTGTCAAATAAAGATCAAATATCATTGTTGGATTGGACAGTGGATGGAATTCCAACGTGTATGTAGGAGCTTGAGGATGGTACGAATGAGATGGATCCACATGGATGCCACGTGGCCCTCAACTAATAGCACTCAAAGAAATTTTGGAGGCCATAACTTGTAATCCAAAGCTCAGATTTGAGCCTAGTAGTAGTTGTTAGAATGCTACATATGAGTAGAAGAGGATGTAGACCTTGGGTAGAGGATTTGAGATGTTAAGGAAAGTGAAATTTAGATGCCACATTCCTTAAAAAGGTACTTAAGGGGTTGGGTGTGTTACAAATTGGTATCATAGCATGGAAACAACACTTGGCCTCTTTGGGCTCATGCACGAGTCACATAAAAATATTATTAGAAAACTTTAAGGGAGAGGGCGTACTACCCTACCCTATCTAGCATAGCATGATTCAGACATAGGCCTAGATGGGTCGGAGAACAATCAAAAGACTAGTTTACCAAGGCTAACATGATCCTACTGAGAGTATCACTGTCGTACGAAAATTATATCCATAAGTCCATTAAGGAGGATGATGTAGATTTAAAATTCAGTTGGGATTTTACCCAACGAGATTGAATCATGTTATTTTGTAGTAGAGGAAGCCTATCATTTATTTTGGGAAATGATAACCAATCCTACAAGAGTGGGATTATGCTGATGGGCACTAATAGAAAGACTTGGATGTGAATGGATTGAAAGGATCCGTAGCAGTAATAATTACTGCTTTAATAAAGGATTAAACCTTGCATATGTGTATGATCCCTCACGATTAGAGGATTAATGGAAGTGGTAAGGTCAATTTAATTGACTTATAATGAATGAAAATTTTTGTTGGAATAACCCAGTAAGCTAGTAAAAAGGAACCCTATAGATTGAGAAGAACCTTCATGAAGGTAGAATCGAAGTGACAAGAGCAAGTTCAAAAGATCATGATTGTGTTAATGGAGTGTATATCCATATTAACTCAAGGGCATGCGATGCAAGAGAATCGCTCCATATAAGCACGTGCCAACTAATTAAAATGCGTGGTACGCATTCAAGGAAGGAGAGGCATCACCCTCTCATTTTTTCCTTGAGAATCCATGGTGTTATCCATGCATTAATTGAAGACAAGATGGAGGAGCCAGATTGTGCTCTCACACAAGCTGGAGATAATTTCTCCATTAATAGGCTGATGATGAAATGGAGCTGCATCTGATTTGGAGGAGAATTTCCATCATTGTAATTTGGACTTTTGATAAGCATTAGGTGTGGTGATTTGATGCCATTAATTAGCTTGCGAGGGAAGCTCATTTGAGACCCTCTTGTATAAATATTTGTATTGTAAGCCAAGTAGAAGGTTGGGTAGACACTGGGTAGACGTTGGGTAGATAGGTTGGAGGTTGATGATAGTCAAGACTCAGTTGTAGCTCAGACTCCACCATTGTAATTTGGCATTCCACCATTAATATAAAATGACATTTTTTCTGTTTTATATTTCTGTTCAATGAGTGTTGTGTTATGAATGTCTTTTACATGCATTTGGGTTGTGGATGAATGTTAGAAATCGTCTACAGGGATAGAGATACATTTTTCTATCCGAGAGTGTGTTGAATTAAGTCCAGTTCTCTAGGATAACTGAAAGGAGTGTGTGACAAAGAGAGGAAAATATGTAAGCCTGTTATAACCCTATAATTTATAGGATCAACTGGTGACTGAAAATTTTATCCTTTTATTGTTTTGATTGTCAAATGATTTTTTCATTCTGCAAATAATTTGAGAAAAAGAAAAGAAAAGAAAGAAAAAGAAAAAGAAAAAGAATAAAAGAGGGCACAAAATAAATTGGATAGATCCCCATGCCATAACAGTGACTTGGTTCATACAGTTTAAACATGGCCAAGTCCTTTTAAATTGATGTTGAAAGGAATAGTGAATAAGCTTGGCTAAACTGTTTAATCATAGCCAAGCAAATTAGGTTAGCTAGTGAATAAATTTAACCAAACTGCCTAATCTTGGTCAAATAACCCCAGGATAGAGTAATTTCTTAGTCAAGCAGTTTAATCTGGGATAAATGTCATAGGTAATTAGGTTAGATCATAGGGTAGTTTGCTTTATCTCAATGAAACATGCATGATGATCGATGTTGAACCCTATCTTTGATGTTTAAAAGTTGAATGTCTAACCCCATGGTGATAAAAACAAGGAAAGCTTTGACAAACCCACTTAAAATGCTTATCCTAAGTTTTCAAAGAAAAAATGAGTTTGCGCTCACAGATTAAAGACAATGCACAGATGAATGGCCGAGGTGCTAGCGCTCAGATCTATAGTTGATAATATTTTCCGGACCCCCCCCGACCGTTCTACCTTTAACGGTCGGGGGGGTTCCAGAATCATCTATAACAAAGGCACGCATCTGAATGGCTGAGGCGTTGGCGCTTAGATCCATGGTTGAGATTTAATTGCGAACCCCCCTGACCATTCTAAATTTAATGGTGGGGGGTCCGGAATATTGCTTAAACATCACG
>ML777101.1:3192418-3230615 GCA_009831015.1 Picea engelmannii | reverse complement strand
TTGGGGGGGGGGGGGTCTGGAATGGAGTGATTTCTCTGGTGGGCCCCCTTCTCTATGTGGCAGATATCCATTGGTCCAAACTACCACCACATACCGCTTATCGCTTTCTGACATATCCCCCGTCACCTCATGACATCATTTTCCACTTGTTCTCTAAGGGTCACATCTCATAAATCTGTCAGTCCACTCCCCCCTGTTCACACGTTACAAGTCCCTTCATCATGGTAAATTCCCAATCAACACCCTCCACGTCACCCAGTCGTATTCTTCATTCATTATTACCTGCCATCTCACGCTCCAAAAGACCCGTTGGCAATTTATTACTGGCTAACTTATCTATTAGCTTGCTGATTTGTTCCCCGTGCCCAAGGGGTATCCGTTTTCTCAAAACCACTCTTTTCGTTCATTTCTCCCATTGCTTACTTTGTCCTCACATTAGAGAAATTATCCCTGTCTTACCTCCATTCCAGTCAACCGTCCAAAACCACAGTCATCCCCACTAACATTTTGTTTGACTTGCAGGTATTTTCACAGTGATTGCGCCAAAATCAAAGAGAGAAGAAGCCAAGGAAAATCCTTTCCTCCTGCCTCTTGTTTACCTCGACAGGATCCATTTGGCCGACAAATATCATTTAATCATAGACACCAGGTGCGAATTTGATTTCGCGGATTTGCAGTCATGGATAAAGGATGTTTTCTTAGATCAGAACGACGAAATTGGGCTCTGGGAGTCCAACCTTCCTCTGTATATTTTCCCCCAGGTCCACCATTTCCCTGAGGTCACCCTCAAATGTCAGGCTCATTACATCCCCGACCAGAGAGCCATACTATCTTCATCAGGATAAACTCTTTTCTTCATCACACTTGAGGCCATTGATCAGATGATGAAGATACCAAAAAATGAATCTGCCTCCCCTTTCAATCTCGAAATCATCATGGAGCTTTACCAGAAACTATCATTCCCTCAGAGAGCCCAAATTTTCGATCTTTTCCTCCCTCGGGTTGCTTAGCTTCCCAAGACAAATCCCCCATACCCTTCCTCCCTGTTCTCAGTAAAGGGAAACCAAATCATTTCATTGCTCTGTGCTCTGCTAAGTTATTTTTATGACCAATGGGTGGATGAACTCATATTGGGTTTTCTGTCCATCTTCTCCACAAAAGAAATACCAACCACGCAGTTCGACTATAGCACTTTCCTGGAGAACAGTATTCATGAACAATTTTCAAATTTTGCCACAGAGGGCATGTTCCGGTATTCCTTAATACTAGCCTACATGTTCACTTTCTTTCAGGCAGACAGATTCTCTTTTTCAATGCAGAAGATGGACAAGGACAGGAGGCCGGAGGCTGTAACAGCTTGGACTTCGCTACTCAGACAAAATTCTACAGAATTAAGCTTCAAACAGTTTATCAAGCAGTTATACCATCCAGTGGTGAGCATGCTCAGTGGCAGACATGAACCGAGAATAAATGAGGAGATTCGTAGGATTTTACACCTCTCGGGCCTTGCAAAAACTGGAGACTGGTATCTTTACCAAAACCACACCGAGATCAGGGTATATGGATGCAAGTTGGGGCCATACAAATTGCCCAAGTATTTACTCGTGAGGATATTTTCCCTGGAATACATAAGGTAAATGATTATCTCAGATGACATAAATTTTGTGAAAAAAAAACAGCAGCTTAGAATTAAAGGGAAAATAGGTTCTTTCATCTGTAATAGCCGAGGCACTGGGGAGGAAGCAGACAGACTGTTGAAAGAAATGAAGCTTTTTGTTAGTTTCATATGGCACTATGATCCGTGCGGGATAATTTTTTAGATGAGGATTAAAAACAAAAATGTCCCATATGTTCATACACCCAAACCTGAGATAGAGAAGTTCACGAATCAAACAAAATGGGAGCCGAACACTCTGGTTGAGATAAAACAGCAGGACCCCTCGGTCATCATCTCACAGACTACTACACCATAGGTTCCCAAGGAGAAAATACCCAGGAAGGATACTTCACCTTCCATCACTAAAGTATCAGCTGAAGATTTTCAATTATACACCAAAAGGCCAAAAACCAGGCTTATACCTAACATGGCTGGTGAAAAGGAAATCCAACCCACTGCAACTATGAAAGATGATCGTTCACTTATGAAGACAAGAAGAAATTAAATCATGTCTACCGTTGTGCCTAAGAAGCCCACGAATACTCCACCAGTCGACCAGTCGAGTAAAGTAGGACCAAAGTTGAGTATTTTTTAGAAGTATGACCTGATCAAAAAGAAAAATCAGACACTGATCAACAGTACATATGCTCAATTTTGGAAGCAGACATCAATGACACAACACAGACTGTTGTCTGCATTCGATACAGAGAAGGGTAGAATGCACATGGCGTTTCTGCAGGCACAGGTGCCAAACCTGAAAGCAATCACTAATTACAAAAGGGAAACATTAGAGTTTCATACTAAGGATGTGCATCCTGCTGATCAAATGGATCTACACAGGAAAATTGGGGAAATGATTTTCTCCACGTTGGAAAATGCCTCTACTGCGGCCACTAAATTACAGGTATCTCTGACCAATGTCCAAACGCAGCTGAAATTAGAAAAGATATCATCCTTTGCAAAGGATAACAGAATTAAGACGTTGGAAGAATTGGTTGTCAAGATCGAGTATGACCTCTCAAATGTGAAAGCAGTTGAGGAGATGCTTGAAAATAAAAATGTCGATATAGAATCTCTGAGGAAATTGTTGAAACTTCCACCAAAGGAAGATGCACAGGAAAAGGAGATAGCTGAGACAGAAGGGGAAAAAGATGAGATGCTCAGGTTGATTATGGAGCAGAATGCATAGTTGAAAGAGATGGAAGCATAACTGGAAAGGTTATTGAAAGAGAAGGAACAATCAAAGCCTATGAAAGTCATTCCATTGAGTGCAGTTCCACTTACAGGAGTAAGCACAACATCCACAATGGGAATCCCCTCAGCAAAAACTCCTTCAGCAACTCCACTGATGGCTCTGGAGAAGATAATAGAACTGGCAAAATCCATGGAAGAGATGAATTTGCAAGAGACGGAGATTAGCAGACTTAAAAAGGAGATTTCGAACCTTCAGGAACTCAAGTCTTATTACCTAAAAATCTACTCCAAGGAGAAACAAACATCAGACAAGCTCAAATAGGAATTGCAACAGCTTTAAAAGCAAACAGTGGCATGCAAAACACTTGTTGAGGTCAAGGAAAATGTCTGGATGGATATCACCAAATCCATAAATGAGATATGGCCTATGGTTCAAATCATCTTCGAGTAGAATGAACTAGTGCAAAGAAGCAAGCAGGCAATTGAGAAGATAAGGGGAGAATTGGGAGAGATCCCCGCAGAAGCCACTGAGATCATTAAATTCCTAAATTCAAAAACCAGAGAAGAGTTAGAGGATTTGAAAATTGAAGATAGGACAGAAACCATCCATGAGGTCAAGAGGGTCCTAACTAAAAGAGAATTGATGCTACAATTGGAGGAAAAATTCCAGGCTATGGACATAGGATTGCAGAGATTTTTCAACAAAATTGAAGCTCTGCAGAAGAAAGGCCTCCCTGGCTTAAGGGTCATAAATGACAAGTTAATGACACTTTCTGATTATAAAAAGAAACTAGCCGTCATGGCTAAAGATAGTTCAAAATTCTCGAGAATATAGGGCAGTATCAAAGGCAAGGTTTTCTTAGAAGCTTTCCAGTCAGACATCATCATACAACATGAGATCCAGTACATTTTCATCATCAAGCCAACTTTTTCCAAGTATACAGAGATGGATGAACTATACCGAAGATTGCTCAAAGTCAACATTCCCAGTAACCTTCGATGGGAAGAGTTATGCAATCTGATCGAGGTGTCCAAGCCCAGTCAGCTATCTAATCAGATGAGGTCGTGCAGAGGACTCACCAATGATTTACCCCAAAATCATCATGAATATTTCAACACATCATCAACAGTTCCTGAATTTTTGTATCTTGTTGAGTTAGTTAGATAAATTTAGATTTCCACGTCCTGATATTTAATGACAGGATTGTATGTAATTTTCTATTATAAATAATTCAAACTTTGAAGTACCAAGGGTTGATCTTTATGCCCTGTAAGCTAGAAAGACTATAATTTTTATCAAGAGATCTTCTAGTAATACAAAGGGATGTTTCACAAGATTCTCACGTGTTATTCATTGGTGATGTTTTCTTTTCTATGTTAAATGTTTTTCTCCCTTAGTTGTCATATTGTTTTCTAATCTAATCTTTTAAAGTAATGCATGGTGCAGGATTTATCTTTGTATACCCTGTTTTTGGCTTTGAAAGATCTTAATGTTTATCTTTCTGATATTACAGTGAAGAAATTCTTAAATGCTTCTTTACTTTAATTGATATTCTCATCTTTTCTGATATTCATCACTTTATTTCTAAAGAATCCAATTAATGCATTATCTTTCCCTATGAAAAGAATATTTTAATTTCTGTTTAGAACTCTAATATAGACCCCATAGCCCAATGGAGGCGTAAAACCCTTTTTCAGCCAACTTAACAAAAATAAAACAAACCATCCAATCTTATTTTGTTTAACTAGCCTAATATCTCAAAATCAAAACATAGCTAAATCATACAGAGAGATCCCTCTCTGAAACTAGTAGGGATAGATTCCAGTTTCGAAGTGGTTGGATAAATTTACCTCTTGTAAATTTCTTCTACTCTGACAACCTCTGGGAATTTACAGAGCATTAACATAGTGGCGACCATACTGGGGAACTGAACAAACATTCAACCACGCATTTTATTTTTCCCTAGAAGAAAATTTTGTTTCTAAGAAAATTATAAATCTAAAGAAATAATGTTTAGAAGTTGTTAAATGATTGTACATAGTAATTTCAGATTCATAAAAATAAAAATATATAAAAATTAAAAAATCTGGCTCCTAAAAGAGATTATACTCGATCCCACCCAAACCTGGAACCTGCGATAGCAACTGATAATCCAGAATAGTTACTCAAAAAGAAAACCATTGCAGAAGGTTCAGGGAGTCATAGTCCCCTTCATAGGTCCCCTTCTCTTCCAAAGGAACTTGTTGCCCTTCAAGATCTAGAATTTGACACCATTTTTGAACAAACCTGTTTAGAACGAAATCTGATAGCTTTGTGACTGAAACCATTTTAGATCCAACCATCCTGCAACCCCAGACCCTTGAAATACTATCTCCCACTACAAAACCTCAAACCACTCACTCTATGCCAGCTAGTCCCTCATCCTCCTCATTTTCTTCTAGCGCCCCACCTATCATTCAGGTTGTTGTCCCACCCCCTCCACCCATCATGGCGGCCAGATATGCTCCCTTGGTGTTGGTTTCACCTTTACACGACATGCCCCAGGACTATCAAACGTGACTCCCACAGTTCGATGGTACAGGGCCTTTGAATGCACAACAACACGTTGATAAAATGAATGACTATTTTGACTTGCAGGAAGTGGATGAAGCTGACGTTCAAATGAGACTTTTTGTGCAAAGTCTAACTAGGGACGTTAAGAAATGGTACAAAGGCTTATGTGCTGCTTCATTGGTCGACCTTACGACGTTTCAAATAAGTTTTCTAGACAGATGGGAGGTAAAGAAAAACCCTCTCCAGATCTTGTCAGAATATGAAAACATCAGAAGGAATCAAGGAGAGATAGTACAAGACTATTGCACCCACTTCAACAATCTGTACAATGTGATTCCAACCGATATTAAACCCCCACAAGGTTTGGCACTGATAAAATTCCCTAACGGTTTTGACGCTGATATATCATATCAATTAAGGGAAAGAAACTCCACCACCCTGGAGGACATGTAGAAAAGTGCGATAAGTGTAGAGGCCAACCTGCTGGCTAAAAGGGCATGGCAGAGGATGGAGAGGAGAGCCACGATTAAAGAGGAACCTTCCACATCCTGCTGGCTAAAATGGCACGACAGAGGATGGAGAGGAGAACCACGATTAAAGAGAAACCTTCCATATCTTCTTCTGACGCCAAACTGGATTCCTTAGCTAGAACAATGGAAAGGATGATGGAGAGACTTACTATAGCTGAAAGAAATCCTCCTAGAGAAAACCAACCTGCTCCACAAATTCAAAATCCTAACTTCAAAAGAAATCCTCCTCAAATCAGGCAGAGAGATCCTAGGGATCAAAGAGAATAGAGGGGTCCTGATCAATAGATTAGACCACCCCTACAGAAAAATTATTCCAATGAAGGTGAGGAGGTAATTGAAGAATTAGAGGACACACACATAAACCTCATGGTCATTCACGATAACGAAGCCATTTTCCTTACTCAGGAAGAGCAAGAACTTTTCCTTCTTTCTCAAATAGAGGTGAGTGAGGAAGCCAAAGAGACCAAACATCAGGCATTTGAAAATTCCATTATGGAGGTACACAGGCAATACAATCTGCGAAGTAAAAAGACAAATGAAAATTCCCCAAAAAAGGTAACCGAAACGAAGAAAATAGTCAAAAACAAGAAAGCTCCTGAGCCTTCTACCAAGAATATCCCCGAGAAAGGTAATGCTAAAACTCCAGCAAAAAGAAACCCTACCATTCTACAAAGATCAATGTAGACTGAGGTTTCATCAACCAATCGACCAAGTACTTTTGCTCAGAAAACTATGGTGGACAAATCAGAATTGCTGAGCCAAAGAAGAGCACCTACTCCTTTCAGCCTCGAAGGGAAATTAGCCAAAGTGAAAATTCCCATTCCCCTTTCCGAGTTGATGAGTAAGAACGCTTACCGATCGCAGGTGATCAAAGTGTTGAGCATTGCACTTGATATAGGCACGAAGGCCTTAACCATTGGATCGACGAATCATTCAGACACGGTAAATCTTACCGATGATCAACCTGAACTTTTGTTTGGCCTTGAAGTTGATGGTCAGACTGACACTAGTGTTGTTGCTCCTTTTTACATCAGCCTTAATATACACGACCTGATTCTGCACAATGCTATGTTAGATTCGGGTGCTTCCCATAACCTGATGCCTAAAGAAGTGATGGAAAAACTGGGACTTGAGGTCACCAGAACTTACAAGGATTTACACTCTTTTGACTCCAGCAGAGTCAGATGTATCGGGTTGATCAAGGACTTATGTATCACCCTAGTTCAGATTCTAGCAAAAAGCATGGTTATGGATGTTGTGGTCACGGACATTCCCCTGAAATATGGTATGTTGTTGTCCAGGTCTTGGGGGGCCAAGTTGAAAGGCACTTTGCGGTTGGATATGTCATATGCCACCATCCCAGTATTCAGACAATAGAGAAGACTGTACAGAGAGATGCTGATGAAATATATCGTCAGCAGCCAAGAAAATCCCCATAACTATCCTCTGTACTCTTCTCACTCTGATCTAGATTCCTTCATCCTGTATAACGACAGCGATATGGGAGAACAAATCGCTCAGCTAGAAGAAGATACATTTGACCCAAACGAAGGCCAAGAAATCACTGAGGCAAAAGGGAAGAGTTACCAGCAGATTTCTGGAGCATGGACTTCGATGGATCCATAAGCAAAGAAGGAGCTGGAGCATGAGTTTGGTTGCACGATCACAAATCTAGGTATTCGGAAAACCATTCTTACAAACTGAATTTTCAATGCACTAACAACATAGCCGAGTACAAAGCCCCGATGCTCGGCCTAAAACTACTAAAGAAGGTTGGTGCCAAACAAATCATGGTAAGAGGCGATTCTGAATTAATTATCAAACAAATTAAAGGTGAGTATGCAACAAAACATCCCAGGCTTAGAGCTTATAGAAACGTTGTTTTGGATGCCCTTCAATGTTTCACCGAAGTTGATTTGTAGATGATGCCCAGGGGACAGAACATTTTACTAGACGGGTTAGCTACATCAGTAGCTACATGGAAGATACCTTTTCATTCCACTCACCCATACACGGTGGAGGTGAAGTGCAGACTAACCGTCCCGAACAACATCAGATACTGGAAGGTATTTGGGAATGATGATCAAATTGAAGATTTTCTACAATGCAAAAATGATTTCGCGTGTACAAACATAGACTTAGAAAACGACGATGAAAATGTAAATAAATCTGTTTTTGGAAATAATAGTGTAAATAAAATAGATCCAGAAGAATCAGGTGAAGATGATATAGATTCTGATGTTTTTCATTTAAAGAGTAATGTTTTACCTAGGGGTTTAGTTCTATTAGAAGACTTATTTGATTTTAATGATGTAGCTAGAAAACCTAAAATTGAAGCCAGTGGGAAAGAGGTTGAAGACTGTAACATAGGGATGGAAGAGAAACCCAGGATAGTAAAACTTTCCAAATCCTTACCTCCTGAACAGAAACTCAAATACATTGAACATTTCAAGGAATATGCAGACGTTTTTGCTTGGGGATATGAAGACTTAAAATCTTATGACACAAGCATCATTCAACATAGGATCCTCATAAAAGAAGATCAAAAACCTTTCAGATAGAAACTTAGGAGAATCAGTCCCAAGTTACTTCCCCTAATAGAAAAAGAAATCAAAAAGATGTATGATGCCAAAATCATAGTTCCTTTACGATTGTCAATGGGTTTCAAATCTGGTCCCGACCCGAAAGAAAACTGGGGAAATTAGTCTTTGCATTGATTTCTGAAACCTAAACAAGGTTTCCCTAAAGGACAACTACCCACTGCCAAAAACGAACAATATATTACAAAAGGTATTTGGATCCAGCCGAATCTCCTTACTGGATGGTTTCTCAGGCTATAACCAGGTTCTCGTTCACCCAGATGATCAAGAGAAAACAACCTTCACAACACCTTCGGGTACCTTCATGTACGTGAAAATGCCTTTCGGGTTTATGAACGTTGGGGCCACTTTCCAAAGAGCGATGGACATTGCTTTTGTGGAAGAACTTGGCAGATTTATTGTCATTTATCTGGACGACGTAATTGTTTATTCCCAATCCGATGACGAGCACTTGCAACATCTCAGACGAGTGTTTGAGAAATGCAGGAAATTTGGGATTTGTCTGAATCCTAAGAAAAGCCTTTTTGGATAACAGTAAGGTAAATTGTTGAGGCACATAATCTCTAAGGATGGAATTAAGATAGATCCCAGCAGAATAGAAGCCATTCAGAAACTGGAACACCGAAGGAATATCAAAGAGTTACAATCCTTCATTGAAAAAATAAACTTTCTAAGAAGATTCATACCTAACCTGGCTGAGATTCTTAGGAACATTGCCAACATGTTAAAAAAGGACACAAAAATAAAGTGGGACTTTGAATCCAAGTAGTCTTTTGAACAAGTTAAACATTCACTCACACAAGCTCCAGTCTTGATCAATCCTGACTTCACCAAGGATTTTTACCTTTTCTCTTTCTCTTCTGAACATACCATTGCAGCAATATTACTACAGAAAAATAGCGAAGGATATGAACAACCCATAGCCTTTTTCAATAAATCTTTGAGAGATGCTACTTTGAATTATAAAATAATGGAGAAACAAGATTTTGCCCTGGTAAAATCCATAAAGGATTTTAGGGTATATATTCTCCATTCCCACACCATCGCATACATTCTGAACGCAGTAGTGAAGGATATTTTAACTCGAGACAATCCAGATGGCAGAAGAGGAAAATGGATTGCTATCATTCTGGAGTATGACATAGAGATTAATCCCACTAAACTGATTAAAGGTCAAGGTCTAGCAAATTTAATGGCGGAATCCAATTTCCATGCTCTTGATATTAATTTCTTAGCTACAGTAGATGAACAGGGAGAGCAGGCAACTCCAAGCGTGAAAGAGGTATTTCTAAACTCTCCATGGTACGCAGACCTGATATTTGTTTTGCATAACTTACAAGCTTCCCTTGGTTTGACCAAAACTAGAGCTAGGTTTTTGAAATTGAAAGCACTAAAATTTTGCATTCTAGAAGGTAATCTGTATTGGAAGGATCTTGGAGGTATTTTGTTGAATTGTCTATTAAAGGATGAAGTTGACAAAGTTTTGTAGGATTTTCATGCATGAGACTATGGTGGTCACCTGAGCTAGAAGACCACAGCTAATAAAATTCTTAGAGCTGGGTTCTATTGGCCTACACTATTTGTTGATGTGCATCAGAAGGTGACTTCGTGTCATAAATGTCAAGTGTTTGAGGGAAAAAAGAAGCTCCTCCCTTTGCCCCTGAAACCAATCTCTATCGAAGCTCCTTTCCAACAATGGGGATTAGACTTTATCGAAGAAATACATCCTCCCTCTTCGAGCCAGCACAAGTAGATTCTGACTGCTACGGACTATTTCACAAAATGGATCGAAGTTGTACCAAGCAGGCAAGCTACTGATTCTGTCATTATTAAATTTTTAGAAAATATTATCTTGTCTCATTTTGGGTGTCCAAGGAAAATTATAACTAACAATGTAGCTGCTTTCTGATCCAAGAAGCTCATAAGTTTTTGCAACCAGTACCGTATCGATTTGGGACATTCCACAACTTATTACCCTCAGGGAAATGGGCTGGCGGAGTCATCCAATAAAACCCTGGTGAACATTATTAAGAAGATGTTGCAAGAAAACAAAAAGTCATGGCATAACAAGCTGGTTTTCACACTGTGGTTCGACAGATTGACCACCAAGAGGTCAATTGGTATGTCTCCATATCAATTGGTCTATGGCACTGAAGCAGTTTTTCCTACCTCTTTAGGGATTCCTGTGCTGAAACTGCTGCAAGAGATGCAAGATGAGCCAAACGACTCCCAAAGAAGGATAAACCAGATGATCCACTTGCAGCAGTCCAGAGAAGAAGTATACAACAAAACTTAGGTTTTCCAAGAGAGCATAAAAAATATCTTTGATAAAAGAACTAAAGAGGATGACTTTGAGCTAGGTGACCTGGTTCTGAGATGGGATGCCCAAAATGAAGATAAGGGGAAGCATGGAAAATTTGACAATTTATGGAAGGGACCTTACATAATTCACGCATTCAAAGGAAATAATGCTTTCCTGCTCAACAACAGCGATAGGACCAATCTGCCAGGAGGACCTATGAATGACAGAATGTTGAAGCACTATTCACCTCCTCAGTAGGGACCTTTTAGTCACACCTTTCCATTGTACAAATCATTTAATTTTACTTACAAGTTTTTGAGTGAATAACCTTGATCAGATGGTTGAAGCCTGTAGAGAAGGCCCTAATCCATTGAACATTGTCATCAAACTTTCAAAAATAAAACAAATCAAACAACAAAAGCAATTGTGGAGAATTTTTTTCAGAACATCAGAAAACAGGATTCTTGGCACTTCACAAGGAGAGTACAATCCTCAGGTGGAGCCGTTGTTATAACCCTATAATTTATAGGATCAACTGGTGAATGGAAATTTTATCCTTTAATTGTTTTGATTGTCAAATGATTTTTTCATTCTGCAAATAATTTGAGAAAAAGAAAAGAAAAGAAAGAAAAAGAAAAAGAAAAGAAAGAAAAAGAATAAAAGAGGGCATAAAAGAAATTGGATAGAGCCCCATGCAATAACAGTGACATGGTTCATACAGTTTAAATGTGGCCAAGTCCTTTTAAATTGATGTTGATAGGAATAGTGAATAAGCTTGGCTAAACTATTTAATCTTAGCCAAGCAAATTAAGTTAGCTAGTGAAAAAATTTGACCAAACTGCCTAAACTTGGTCAAATAACCCTAGGATAGAGTAATTTCTTAGTCCAACAGCTTAATCTGGGCTAAATGTCATAGGTAATTAGGTTGGATCATAGGGTAGTTTGCTTTATCTCAATAAAACATGATGATCAATGTTGAACCCTATCTTTGATGTTTGAAAGTTGAATGTCTAACCCCATGGTGATAAAAACAGGGAAAGCTTGGACAAACCCACTTAAAACGCTTATCCTAAGTTTTCAAAGAAAAAATGAGTTTGCGCTCACAGATTAAAGACAATGCATAGATGAACGGTCGAGGTGCTAGTGCTCAGATCTACAGTTTATAATCTTTTCCAGACCCCCCGACCGTTCTACCTTTAACGGTTGGGGGGGGGGGTCCGGAATCATGTATAACGAAGGCGCGCATATGAATGGTTGAGGCATCGGTGCTTAGATCCATGGTTGGGATCCCCCCCCCGACCGTTCTTATTTTAATGGAGAGGGGGGGGGTGGGGTCCAAAATGTTTCTTAAACATCGCACTCAGATCTACAATCCAGCGGTAGGTGCACCGATGGACAACTGATGGCATTTTTCAGACCCCCTGGTTGATCTACTTTTAAAAATGGGGGTGGGGGGTCTGGAATGGAGTGATTTCTCTGGCTGGCCCCCTTCTCTACGTGGAAGAGATCCATTGGTCCAGACTCCCACCACGTACCGCTTATCATTTTCTGACATATACCCCGACACCTCATGACATCATTTTCCACTTGTTCCCTAAGGGTCACATCTCATAACTCTGTCAGTCCACTCCCCCCTATTCACACGTTACAAGTCCCTTCATCATGGTAAATTCCCAATCAACACCCTCCACATCACCCCGTCATATTCATCATTCATTGTTACCTGGCATCTCACGCTCCAAAAGACATGTTGGCAATTTGTTATTGGCTAACTTATCCATTAGCTTGTTGATCTGTCCCCTGCGCCCAATGGGTATCCATTTGCTCAAAACCACTCTTTCCATTCATTTCTCCCATTGCTTACTTTGTCCTCACATTAGAGAAATTATACCTGTCTTACCTCCATTCCAATCAACCGTCCAAAACCATAGTCATCGCCACTAACATTTTGTTTGACTTGCAGGTATTTTCACAGTGATGGCGCCAAAATCAAAGAGAGCAAAATCCGAGGAAAATCCTTTCCTCCCGCCTCCTATCGACCTCAACAGGATCCATTTGGCCGACAAAGTTCATTTAATCACAGACACCAGGTGCAAATTTGTTTTCGTAGATTTGCAGTCATGGCTAAAGGATGTTTTCTTAGATCATAGCGATGAAATTGGGCTCTGGGAGTCCAACCTTCCTATGTATCCTTTCCCCCAGGTCTAACATTTCCCTAAGTTCGCCCTCAAATGTCAGGCTCATTACATCCCCGACCAGAGAGACATACTATCTTCATCAGGAGAAACTCTTTTCTTGATCACACCTGAGGCCATTGATCAGATGATGCAGATACCCAGAAATGAATCCGCCTCCCCTTTCAATCTTGAAATCATCACGGAGCTTTACCAGAAACTAGCATTCCCTCAGAGAGCCCATATTTTTGAGCTTTTCCTCCCTCAGGTTGCTCAGCTCCCCAGAACAAATCCCTCGTACCCTTCCTCCCTGTTCTCAGTAAAGGGAAACCAAATCATTTTGTCACTCTGTGCTCTACTGGGTTATTTTTCCGACCAATGGGTGGATGAACTCATATTGGGTTTTCTGTCCATCTTCTCCACAAAAGAAAGACCCACCACACAGTTCGACTACAACACTTTCCTGGCGAACAACATTCATGAACAGTTTTCAAATTTCACCACAGAGGGCATGTTCTGGTATTCCTCAATACTTGCCTACATGTTCACTTTCTTTTAGGCTGTAACAGCTTGGACTTCGCTACTCAGATAAAATTCTACAAAATTCAGCTTCAAACAGTTTATCGAGTAGTTCTACCATCCAGTGGTGAGCATGCTCAGTGGCAAACCTGAACTGAGAATAAATAAGGAGATTCAGAGGATTTTACACCTCTCAGACCTTGCAAAAACTAGAGACTGGTATCTTTACCAAAACCACACCGAGATCAAGGTATATGGATGCAAGTTGGCACCATACAAATTGCCCAAGTATTTACCCGTGAGGATATTTTCCCTGGAATACATAAGGAAAATGATTAACTCAGATGACATACATTTGTTTCTCTGAAAAAGAAACAACATCTTAGAATTAAAGGGAAAATAGGGTCTTTCATCTGCAATAGCCGAGGCGTCGGGGAGGAAGCAGACATATTGTTGAAATAAATGAAGGTTTTTGTTAGTTGCATATGGAACTATGATCCGTGGGGGATAATTTCTAAGATGAGGATTAAAAAAAAAAATGTCTCATATGTTCATACACCCAAACATGAGATAGAGAAGTTCATGAATCAAACAGAATGGGAGCCGAACACTCTAGTCGAGATAGAATAGCATGACCCCTTGGTCATCATCTCACAGACTACTACACCACAGGTTCCCAAGGAGAAAATACCCAAGAAGGATACTTCACCTTCCATCACTAAAGTCTCAGCTGAAGATTTCCAATTATACACCAAAAGGCCAAAAACCAGTCTTACCCCTGACACGGCTGGTGAAAAGGAAATCCATTCCACTGCAACTATGAAAGATGATTGGTCACTTCTGAGCACAATCAACAAGCAAATCATGTCTATCGTTGTGCCTAAGAATCCCACGAATACTCCACCAGTCGACCAGCCGAGTAAAGTAGGACCAAAGTTGAGTATTTTTTAGAAGTATGACCTGATCAAAAAGAAAAATCAGACGCTGACCAACAGTACATATGCTCAATTTTGGAAACGGACATCAACGGAAAAACAAAAACTGTTGTCCGCATTCAATACAGAGAAGGGTAGAATGCACATGGCATTTCTGCAAGAATAGGTGCCAGACTCAAAAGCAATCACTGATTACAAAAGGGCAACATTCAAGTTTCATAGTAGGGATGTGCATCCTGCTGATCAAATGGAGCTGCACAGGAAAACTGGGGAAATGATTTTCTCCATGTTGGCAAATGCTTCTACTACGGCCACTAAATTGCAGGTATCTCTAAGAAATGTCCAGATGTAGCTGAAATTAGAAAAGATATCATCCTTTGCAAAGGATAACAAAATTAAGACGTTGGAAGAATTGGTCCTCAAGATCGGGTATGACCTCTCAAATGTGAAAGCAGTGGAGGAGATGCTTAAAAAGAAAAAATTTGATATAGAATCTCTAAGGAAACATTTGAAACTGCCACCAACAGAATATGCACAGACAAAGGAGATAGCTGAGATAGAAGGGGAAAAGGATGAGATGCTCAGGTTGATTATGGAGCAGAATGCACAGTTGAAAGAGATGGAAGCAGAACTGGAAAGGTTATTGAAAGAGAAGGAACAATCAAATCCTTTGGAATTCATTCCATTGAGCGCAGTTCCACTTATAGAAGTAAGCACAACATCCATAGTGGGAATCCCCTCAGCATAAACTCCTTCAGCAGCTCCATTGACAGCTCTGGAGAAGACAGTAGAACTGGAAAAATCCATGGAAGAGATGAATTTGCAAGAGACAGAGATTAGCAGACTTAAAAAGGAGATTGATAACCTTTAGGAACTCAAGTATTCTTACCAAACAAGCTACTCCAAGGAGAAACAAACATGAAACAAGCTCAAACAGGAATTGCAATAGCTTCAAAAGAAAACAATGGCAGGCAAAACACTTGCTGAGGTAAAGGAAAATGTCTGGATGGATATCACTAAATACATAAATGAGATATGGCCTATGGTTCAAATCATGTTCGAGCAGAACGAACTGGTGCAAAGAAAAAAGTAGGTGGTTGAGAAGATAAGGGGAGAATTGGGAGAGATGCCCACAGAAGCCACTGAGATCATTAAATTCCTGAATTCAAAAACCAGAGAAGAGTTAGAGTATTTGAAAATTGAAGATAGGACAGAAACCATCCTTGAGGTCAAGAGGGTCCTGACTAAAAGAGGATTGATTCTACAACTGGAGGACAAAGTCCAGGCTATGGACATAGGAGTGCAAATATTTTTCAGCAAAATTGAAGCTCTACAGAAGAAAGGCCTCCCTGGCTTAAGGGTCATAAATGACAAGTTAATGACACTTTCTTATTATAAAAAGAAACTAGACACCATGGCTAAAGATAGTTCCAAATTCTCGAGAATACAGAGCAGTATCACAGGTAAGGCATTCTTAGAATCTTTCCAATCAGACATCAGCATACAACACGAGATCCAATACATTTTCATCATCAAGCCAACTTTTTCCAAGTATACAGAGATGGATGAAGTATACTGAAGATTGCTCAAAGTCAACATTCCTAGTAACCTTCGATGGGAAGAGTTATGCAATCTGATCGAGGTGTCCAAGCCCAGTTAGCTATCTAATCGGATGAGGTCGTGCAGAGGACTCACCAACGGTTTACCCCAAAATCAGCATGAATATTTCAACACATCATCAAACAGTTCCTGAATTTTTGTATCTTGTTGAGTTAGTTAGCTAAATTTAGATTTCCACGTCCTGATATTTAATGACAGGATCGTATGTAATTTTTTATTATAAATAATTCAAACTTTGAAGTACCGAGGGTTGATCTTTACGCCCTGTAAGCTAGAAAGACTATAATTTTTATCAAGAGATCTTCTATTAATACAAAGGGATGTTTCACAAGATTCTCGTGTGTTATTCATTGGTGATGTTTTCTTTTCTATGTTAAATGTTTTTCTCCCTCAGTTGTCATATTGTTTTCTAATCTAATCTTTTAAAGTAATGCATGTTGCAGGATTTATCTTTGTATACCCTGTTTCCGGCTTTGAAAGATCTTAATGTTTATCTTTCTGATATTACAGTGAAGAAATTCTTAAATGCTTCTTTACTTTAATTGATATTCTCATATTTTCTGCTATTCATCACTTTATTGCTAAAGAATCCAATTAATGCATTATCTTGCCCTGTGAAAAGAATCTTTTAATTTCTGTTTAGAAATATATCTTTTAATACAGACCCCATAGCCCAATGGAGGCATAAAACCCTTTTTCATCCAACTTAACAAAAACAAAACAAACCATCCAATCTTATTTTGTTTAACTAGCCTAATATCTCAAAATCAAAACATAGCTAAATCATACAAAGAGATCCCTCTCTGAAACTGGTAGGGCTAGATTCTAGTTTCGAAGTGGTTGGATAAAGTTTCCTCTTGTAAATTTCTTCTACTCTGACAACCTATGGGAATTTACAGAGCATTAACAAATCCAATGCAAGGAGTGTGTGTTTGAACTCAGCGGAGTCGGAAGAGAAGCTTCCAAGAGGGCACACCTGATTTATTCACCGAATCAGGGAGAAATTTCAAGGCAGTTAAGTCCCTTGAAAATAAAGACTGTGTGGGGAGTAGCGCAGTCCAGAGTTACTGAACACTCTGAAACACTCTCCCAGGATGGCATCAAGCTTGTGTAAGCATACCCAATAACTACATGGTTGAAGGTGTAGAGGAGTCCCAGAATTGTTGAACATTCTAGTGAAGGGAAGTTTTGCAAAAAGTGCATTGACAAAGGAAAGGAGATGCCTTAAAACTTTCCATAAGGCTGAGGGAGAAGTCGTCAAAGAACTGATCCAAGCACAAGGAGTGCACCTAAGGTATTGGCAATTCGCCTGATAAGCTCAGAAGGAAGGGTGAGAAGTTGTCAGGAGGGCACGAGAAGTGTTGATATTATGGTAGCTACGGGAGGTATTTATCTCCACATGTAAACCTAGCGAGAATAAAATATTTTGGGAAGCAATAAGAAACCCTAATTGATTGGTTAATAACCCTAGAAGACAAGTCGGATCAAGGGAATGAATTGTATTAGGTTATTAGCCTCCAAGAGAAGAAGTCGGCTAAATGAAATAATATATACTAAAGAATTAGTACCCAGAATGAGAAGTTGGCCCTGGCAGTTTGCCATATTTATTATAAATACAGGAGGCCAATCTTCATTCTAGAAAGCATTCTCAGAACTACAGAAGCATCACTTGTGCACATTGCAGTTGGCCAGATTGTGCACAAGTTTGGAGGAGAGTTGTCATTGTAGTTGCTGCAGCTAGCAGATTTCGGTTTTGTCTTGGACTATCTCTTAGTTATGGTTTGGACTCTTTGATCAGCTCTTGCTTGGTGCGTTATCCTTGGAGAAAGGTGTTCCACCCTTTGTTTGGCTATCTAGCCTAGGGTTTGCTTTCAGAATGGTTCTCTGTCAAAGTTAAGGTGCTCGGAGGGTTGCTTCAGCCTATGGTTGGGTGACAATAGTGATATTGTCTATGGTAAAATGAGAACATTCTAACAGGTTATGGGCCCACACCTCCTTCATTCAGTCTCACCACTAGAAGGGAGCATATCCATAAGGATATTAAGTTCGTTGAAGAACTACCGCTAGGGTTTCTAGTAGGAGCAGTCACCAAAGCACTACCGCTAGGGTTACTAGCAGGTGCAGTTGGAGAAACCCTAATCCTCTTGAGGCACCTAAAGTCAATGGATTGACCTAATTTCCGGATATACTAGTGTGCCTCATCCTAGCTCATCTCCTAGTACTCTCAGCAAGATAAGACGTCAAGTTTGATTTTTTGGTCAAATCTAAGGTTGACCAAGTCAAATCAATCATGACTTACTCTATGAAGTCATAAAACAGGTTATATGGGGCTTATAACTTCGGAGCATGGAATACAAGGATTGACCTCATCCTTGACAAGAATAAAGTGTTGGATATCATGAAAGGAAAGATCGTTGAAACAGAGTTTGAAGAAGGAAAAGAGAAGGAACCGCAAAATGTTGCAGTCATGGAGAATTTCAAATATAATGACATCAATGCCATGAGTATCAGAGTGGATTATATAAAATACCACTTGATACCCTACATATCCCATCTTTATTCATCTAAGAAGATGTATGATTCCCTAACAAACCTCTTCTCAGTCAGAAACATTGGACAAGTAATGAGTCTGAAGAACGAGCTTCGTGAAATGAAGATGAATGATGATGACAACATAACATCATACTTTGTGAGGATATCTCAGTTAAGAGATCAACTACAAGCTATTGAAGAAATCATCTTAGAGAAGGAATTGGTAAATATAGTACTCAATGGTCTTCCCAAGACATGGGATGCATTTGCTGCAAGCATGAACACAAGGAAGGAGTATCCTACATTTGAAGAAATTTGGACTTGTTGTGCACAAGAAGAATCAAGGATTACTACAAAAGAGAAACCCTAAAAGAAATACGTTGATCAAGCCTTCACAGCAAGATTCAAAAATTTCAGGAACAAAAGGAAGTTTGGCTCAAGGAAGAAGCCAAATCAAGAGAAAGATATGTCAGAAATACAATGTTTCAATTGTCGAAAGTATGATCACTACAAGAATCATTGTCCCGAGCTAAAGAAAAGGAAGGAGACACATGAAGAATCAGTTTCCGAAAAAAATGAACCTACAAAGAAGACTAAGCAGGATGAAACAAACTTCTTCTTCTAAGACAAGGTAACAATACTCCTCATAGTTCTTGTATATACCATGTTTTCTATACCTATCTTGCATACTTGTTTCTTAGAAGATAATATGTTCAAGGAAAAACTATACCTATGGAAGAACAAGAAGATAAGGATTGCTATTACAATGACTACAAGTTAGGAAATACACATGAAAGGATGAATTACATCAACAACCCCTGGTAACAATTCATGTGGAAGATATTACATAAGTAACAAGTACAAGATGAGCCAAAATCAAGAATCAATCTTGAAGAAACCTAGAAGAAGTAAAAATAGAAAGAAGTCAACAATCAAGAAAAGGACTTATGACACTTTGCAGAAGGAAATAAGGATGCAAACAGAAGCATGGGCTCTCTTAGCTGGAGGGAGCTAATTACAAAATTCCAAAAGCACTCATGCATGAAGCAAGGATTAGGAGGGAGCTAATCCTAAATCCTATGATCCATTTAATATGATGAAGTAGCAGCCATGAAAATCAGTACGTGTTCAGTTTGACTTTAGAAGCAGCCTTAAAGTATCCATGGTTGTCCATCCACATCCATGATCCTATGATGAAAGGAAGAAGGCAGAATCTTCAGGGCATGGAATCTATAAGAAGCTCCATGAACCCAAGAGATAAAGAGAAACATTAGGAAGAACATGAAGATTCCAAGAAAGAAAGAAAAGACAGAACAACCAGTGAGTATATCGAGAATCACAAGACTACCAGCCTGATATGAACTCACTAAAAGCAATCAAGCAGAGGAACTGAAAGTTGTGATGAAGAACAATGTATGGAAGACTTATGAATGAAATCACTGTGAGATCCAGAACTAGAGGTTCTCCCAGATGGAGGGAGAAGACTATGATAATTGTTTGTTTCAGTAAACCAGACATACCTCTACATGAGCCAGTGTATCGTCTGCAATATCCATGGGTTGGAATTTACATGTAGAGAAATCTCAATGCTTTGAGGTATACCAGAAAGAGACCCTTGTATGCAGATGGAAGAAGATATTGTATGGATTCAAACAACTTGGTGCAAATCCTTCAATGCACAACAAAAGTGTGGTGATGAACATTATATAACATAGATATTGTATCGGAATGGTTACTCAGAGGCTTAGGATGATGGATTGCTAATCCATGACAAAACTCTCATGATGGAAGAATAACTACCACTTGGATATGTTCCAGTTTGACCCTTTCCATGATGTTATGAGCTAGCAGGAAACAAAAGATGAATCCAATAATGATATACTATATTGATCAGAGCTATATTAAACCTTTAGAGAAAGACAGTGTACCAGAAAAACCAAAGTACATTTGAGATCAAGCATTACATTCTCCACGATGAAGTCTAGAAAAGAGAAAGTGGTTCTCCAATATATATCTCCACAGATGAGAAGATAAGCAGACATTTGGTAAATCTATTGTCCAAGATGAAAGAGTTTGCCTACTCAAGCCGGAGCTCGCGAAGACGACTTCCTTATTGAAAAAGGAAGAGATGACTTCCAAGTTGGGAGGGAGCACTGATGCGTTAGACTTATGGACAGTCATTTTTTCAATCCAAAAAATGGTCCAGGATGAGTAGTTACTTTACAGTTCGAAAAGTGGTTTGAGATTTCTCACAGACAGGAATTTTCCAGTTCAGAAAATGGTCCAGATCGAATGGTCATTTTCGTAATGAAAATGGTTCGATGGATTGTTGATGTACCATAGACAACGATTTACCATTGTGGTTAACATGGGGAATGGTCTAGGACAGTCTCTCTTCTTGACGCTCACTCTCAATAGTGGTCAAGAAGACTGGTCTAGGACAGTCATTCTTTCGAAGCTCACAATTGTGAGCAGTTTCGAAGAATGGTCTGTTTTGGAGGTTGGTGCAGGACAATAATTTCCTTAGGAAATGGTCCAGAAATTCATTCCCTAGGGAAGATTCATTCTCTCTAGGTTGCACTTTGTTTAGTGCCAGAGGAATGGCCCAGATAGATGAATGGTCCAGGTTCAGCAATCAGGGACAGTCATTCCATAGGGTAGACTCATTCTCTCTAGGTTGCACTTTGTTTAGTGTCAGAGGAATTGCCCAGGATAGGGAACGGTTCAGGCTTAGAAATCAGGACAGTTATTCTTCCTTGCTTGAGAAGAATAGTCCAGATAGCTCATCATTGATGTTTTACCTTCTGAGGGAAGATGCTCTTCCAGACCACAAAGATGTGAGTGGAAGAATGGACCAAATGATTCAATTTATATCATAACAATTTTTTATGTGTAGGTTGATATCAGATGATTGTTATGGAGACTGTATGTCTTTAGACAGTAGATGTATGCTATTGTGGTGGATGTGTTCCACTGATTGTGACTATACGTCACTGATAAAGTATATGTGTGCTACTTGGTGTGGTAGTGTACCACTGGATTGTAGTTGTGTACTACTATGGATAGACGTAGTTGTGCTATATTGAATGATATTGTTTCAATTGCCTTGAAGAGTATCAATAGTGTTGGAAATGATTATCAACTAGATGGATGATCAATGGACATAGATTTCCCAGACAAAAAATGGTTCAGGACATTTATTCTTCTAGGAAATATGTACAAATTAGAAGAATGGATCTTGTGTCACTCTGTGGAGTGAGTGACTTATCCAGCATCATGTATGATTACTCAGATGGAGTATGTTTTCGAGAGATGATGCAGCTAATAACACTGATAGTGATGATGGTGCCCATGATCTAGTCATGAGATAGTCTATACGACTATGTTGATGCTACCAGGTGAATGGTATGTTTGTTCTCAAGACCATTACCTTCAATACCTCCCTAGCTAGGAGGGAGTGTTGATATTATGGTAGCCGCGAGAGGTATTTACCTCCATGTATAAACCTAACGAGAATAGAATATTTTGGGAAGCAAGAAGAAAACCTAATTGATTGGTTAATAACCCTAGAAGACAAGTCAGCTCAAGGGAATGACTTGTATTAGGTTATTAGCCTCCAAGAGAAGAAGTCGGCTAAAGGAAATAATATATATTAAAGAATTAGCACCCAGAATGAGAAGTCGGCCCTGGAATTTTTCCATATTTAGTATAAATACACTAGGCTAGTATTCATTCTGGTAGACATTCTCAGAACTACAGAAGTAGCACTTGTGCACACTGCAGTTGGCCAGTTTGTGGACAAGTTTGGAAGAGAGTTTTCGTTGCAACTAGCAGATTTTGGTTTTGGCTTGGACTATCTCTTGGTTTTGGTTTGTACTCTCTAATCAACTCTTGCTTGGTGTGCTATCCTTGGAGAAAGGTGTGCCACTCTTTGTTTGGCTATCTAGCCTAGGGTTTGCTTCCAGAATGGTTCTCTGTCAAGGTTAAGGTGCTCGGAGGGTGGCTTCAGCCTATGGTTGGGTGACAATAGTGATATTGCCTATGGTAAAATGGGCACATTCTAACAAGAAGCTTGCAGAGGAACTTGGAACCGTGAAGGTTTTCAAGCTGAGAAAAGTCGCAGGAGAGTTGCACAAATCTCTACAAGGAGTGCATAAAGCCTTCGAGAACAACCTAAGTCTCGAAAGGAGAAATTGCGCTAAGTGTGAAAAGGAGTCGAGGACTTGCCAAAGTCTCGAGGACGGAGAAGTCATCCATCGTTGAGGAGGAGACAGGTGGTAGAATATTGAGAGGTTCGGGAGTAGGAACTTCGTAAGGTTTGCCGGAAGAAAGCAAAGGATCTTCGCGAAGTCGCAAAGAGTGATTTCAAATCCATATCGTTGAATCTGGAAAGGCATGCGGCAAGGTATCATCACATCGTTGATTCATGATCGGAGAAAGCAGAGTTGAGGGGAGAAAAGACTCGCGAAGTCCAAACTCGCAAGGTCGATCATAGCCATTGATCGCAAGAAGAACGAGCGTCGTAGATCTGGTCCCGGAGAAGTTTGTCGATTCGTAAATCGGGAAGGAGGAGTAAGTCACTCGTGAAAGTCCCAAAGTGCGTGGTCACGAAGGGAGTTGGCCCATGGTCACGGTTTTTCGTCACATCAAGGGAGGAGCTCAACATCAAGAGCTCAGACCATTGGTGTAAGAGCTGAAAAGCGCCAAGGAGAGGGTCTGCAGGTGTCACATAGTGGGCATCGAGGAAGCAAAAAGGGGAACCTGTGTCAAGTTGAAAATAGTTTCACCAAGAACTCGACAAGTCATTCGATTCAATGACTTGAACTATCCTAGACTGGGAGGTCGCGATGACCCCTCATTGAGAAGAGAGAAGGGGAGGGGAGGTCATCGCCAAAGTGGTATCGGAGCTTGATTTCTTCTGCAGAGTGTGGCCAGAAGGAGATCATAGCTTGATTTCACCTAAAGACAACAGGTGAAAAGGGAGACAAAAGAGATAGTCTGATACCAGAGTGGTATCAGAGCTTCATTTCTCTCTGGCATAGGGAAGGAGGTGAAGGATTGGTTTCATAATTGATTTTTGTAAGCCAGGGAGATAGAGTGTGATACTCTATTTGAGCTATTGCAAGGTGTGCAATAGATGTTAAGTAACTAGGTGAGTTGAAGGCAGAGCAAGATGGTCGTCGAAGGTCATAAATGCGAACGATGGAGATTCCACTCACAGAAGAGTAAGGAGAAGATGGAGGAGATAGAATTCAAGATGCAACAGGAGTCAAAGGTACATTGGAGGTACAAATGGACTTTGAAGAGGACAACCAGATGGTGTGTTCATAAATTGTTGACTAGAAGGAAACAACAAGTGTTAAAGAGGTGGCTGAGACATGCTAAAAACCTCAGCCATAAGGGAAAGAGATCTAGAAAGAGTCTCATAGATTTCCAGGTGGGAAATTAGAGTGGATCAGTGGATCTCATAAACTGCCAGGTGAGCAGAGGAGACATCCCAGATTGCCAGGTGGGAAATGAAGAAGAGATGAGCTCAGCCGAGAGTTCACTAATAGATGAGGAGGTAGAAGAAAACCTCACTCAGATGGAGATTCACACAGAACTATGAGCCGTGTGAATGAAGATGATGACAAGTTAGGAACTTTTATCACAACAAAGGAAGAGGATCAGAGGGACATTCTGATCATTGGAGGATTCGAGATATTCCTACCAAGTAGCCAAGGAGAGGCTATCACAGACATTGTAGATGTGATAGGGAGATAGCAAGAAAATACTGTCAAGGAGGAGGAGGAACAGATACTGAGCTCTGTCCCGATAAAAGAAGAAGATAATTAAGCAGGATCGCTTGACATTTTCAGCCAAGAAGCTGAACAGTAGAGGACTGCATCACTGTTCAACTTAATTCTTCACACATACGAGCAAAGTCTAGGAGTAGGCAACATAGACTTTGCTGGTCTGTGTGAAGAATTAGAATCTTTTGAGAGGAGAGTGGTAGTACAAGGCATGCACATCCAACGGGATAAGTTGGAAGTAGATGAAGGACCACACCAGCATGAGGAGCAATTGGAAGAAGATGGAATGGGAACAGTCGAAGGACTGGCAGGAGCGAATATGTCAAGAGAAGTGGTATCTGAGCAACAGTTCAGTGGTGAGGAGCCTGCAGGAGTGAATACTGCAGTAGAGTAGCAATATAAGGCCACAAAGGAAGAAGATGTCTTGGGAAATTAGTGTGATTCGCCCATCGACAAGGAGGGAGTGTAGCGAGATAGTCTGCAACATAAGAACCAAATGATAGAGCAGCTGAACAGAGTGATCAAGGAAATAAGGAAGTTGATGTTGAGGATGGCAAAGGAATCAGTCAGTAAGAGGGAGTTGGATGAGAAGAAACCTGCACGAGTAGTAGGGATAATGCAAGAACAACAGAAGCAATGGAGCAGAGGAGCCGAGAGACAAATCCAAGAAAAATTTTGGGATCGAGGTGGATTTCAGCCACGTTGGAGAGCTCATGAGTAGGAGCTCATGATTTTTTCCGATGTGGATTATGATGCAGGAGCATCGCTCCTTCTCAGCATGCGCTAGCTAATTAACATGTGTGGTGTTCATTCAAGGAAGGAGAGGCGCCATCCTCTCATTTTTTCCTTGAGAATCCACGACGTGATCCAGGCATTAATTGAAGACAAGTTGGAGGATCCAAATCGTTCTCTCACACTAGATGGAGATAAGGTCACCATTAATAGGCTGACGACGAAATGGATCTACGTACGATTTAGAGCAGAATTTCCATCATTGTAATTTTGCCTTTCGATAAGCATTAGGTGTGGTGATTTGATGCCATTAGTTATCTTGCGAGGGAAGCTCATTTGAGCCCCTCTTGTATAAATATTTGTATTGTAAGCCAAGTAGAAGGTTGGGTAGATGTTGGGTAGATGTTGGATAGATAGGTTGGAGGTTGATGAGAGCCGAGACTCAATTGCAGCTCAGACTCCACCATTGTAATTTGGCATTCCACCATTAATAGAAAATGACAGTTTTTCCTATTTTATCTTTCTATTCAATGAGTTTTGTGTTATGAATGTCTTTTACATGATTTGAGTTGTGGATGAATGTTAGAAATCGTCCACAGGGATAGAGATACAGTTTTGTATCTGAGAGTGTGTTGAATTAATTCAAGGAGTGCAGGAGTGCACGATAGAAAGAGGAAACTCTGTAAGCCGATGCAAGGAGTGCGTTTCTGAACTCAATGGAGTCAAAAGAGAAGCTGTCAGGAGGGCACACCATATTTATTCACTGACTCAGGGAGAAATTTCAAGGCATTTAAGTCCCTTGAAAATAAAGAATGTGTGGGGAGAAGCGCAATCCAGAGTTACAACACTCTGAAACACTATTCCAAGAGGGCATCGAGCTTGCATCAGCATACCCAGGAACTACACGACTGAAGGTGTAGAGGAGTCCCAGAATTGCTGAACATTTTGGTGAAGGGAAGATTTGCAAGAAGTGCATCGACAAAGGAAAGAAGACACCTTAAAACTTTCCATAAGGCCGAGGGAGAATCCATCGAAGAACTGAGCCAAGCGCAAGGAGTGTGCCTAAGGTATTTAGAATTCACCTTATTGTTGGTCACTATAATTGCTTATTTAACTAAACAATCAAGTGCTACATAAATTGTCAACCCAGGGAAGTATGTTATTTCAAAGGTAATCACGCACTGTATATGCTCAATCTCAAAAGCAATCTAGAGTTGTAGTAAAAGTACATTAATCACACTTTGCCTTGAACAAACTGAAGTTCTACTTTGAATTACAGGAAAGAAACCTACCTATTGTAGAGTTCAATAATTATCTAAAGAATCCTGGATTACATTTAATAAAATAACAACAAGATGTTGCAACAGGAAAGACCAACTATAACAGAGAACAGGACCCTATTCCCCAAGTAGGAATATTCAGCACTTGTTTTCGATCATCACACTTTCATGAACTCATTGGTGATTGAAATGATTGACACACACTGAAGGCTAACTACCTTTTAACAGAGAACATGACCCTATTCCCCAAGCAGGAATCTTCAGCACCTATTTCCAATCATCACACTTTCATGAACTCATTGCTAATTGAAATGATTGACACACACTGAAGGCTAACTATCTTCTGACAGAGAACAAGACCCTATTCCCCAAGCAGGAATCTTCAGCACTTGTTTCTGATCATCACACTTTCATGAACTCATTGCTAATTGAAATGATTGACACAGGCTAACTATCTTCTAATAGAGAACAGGACCCTATTCCCCAAGCAGGAATCTTCAGCACCTGTCCCTGATTATCACGCTTTCATAAATTCACCAAACAAGATTGCTAACTAGAATGATTAACAGTTACCCAAGCATGAATTATATGAAAACAATGTAACAACCAGTAAAGTAGAGTTTCAGCAAGACAGAGTTCAGTAAAGTAGTGTTTCAGCAAAACAGAATTTAATCAAGGCATGAACAGAAATAACACTAACACACTACAAAGCTAACGGGTGAATCTTGTGAAGAAGGTGGGCCCTCCCTTCTCACAAGATTCCCCTGAAATGAAAGGAACTAGAGAGAAATGCTCAGAACAATCTTTTATTCATCTGTCAACTGTGTCATATTACAATATGAAGTAAAACATGTCCTTCTCTGTGAATCCTTTCTTAGCCAAAAAGAAGATCCTTTCTAATGATGATTTCCCCTTATTTAAAGAGGAGAATCTTCTTGATACAATTTGATCATCAAATTACATGTGTGTATCTGAATCCTATTCTTAGTCAGATCAAATCTCTATACTGGAATAAGATATCCTGGTCTCCTGTAACAGAATGCTATTACAATAGTTGAAAAGGTGTTGAGTGAGGTGTTGCTGTTGCGGCTGGAGTAACAGCTTCTATGTTTATCTTCTTTATTGTTGTATGTTGTTTTAGCATTGCAAATCGCGGGCTGTTTCAGCAACGGGATTTGCGTTCTGACTGTTTTAGCAACGTGGTCTCACGCAGAAGCAACGGTTAATTCTGGTTCAAGGTGCGGCTGTTGTGGTCAGTGTAACAGCTTTGTGTTGTTGTCTTGGCATTGTAGACCATGGAGAGTGTAACAGCTTTTGTGTGAGTTGTTTTTTTAGCATCGTAGACCATGGAGAGAGTAGCAGCTTCTTCTTGTGTGAGTTGTTGTTTCAGCATCGTAGACCATAGAGTGTTTCAGCCACAGGGTTGCGTGCTTTGACTGTTTCAGCAACAGGCCTCAATGCTAATCTGCAGTTTGAACTGTTTCATCACTTATATATTTTTGATCAACGGTTAAGTACGAGAGTAATGTAAAATTATATGCAAAACAGATTAAACATATAGTAAAGAGAAGAGACATTATATACCTTTGGAGAGATAGGGTAAGGTGATAATATAAGTTTAAATGTGAGTGGAAAAAGGATGTAATGGTAGCAAAAAGTGTGAGAAAAAAGGTACATTGTAGGGTCCTAACACTTATAATCTCAGAAGGAAGGGCGAGAAGTTTATAGGAGGGCACGAGAAGATCGCAGAGGAACTTGGAACTGTGAAGGTTTTCAAGCTGACCAAAGTCCCAGGAGAGTTGCATAGATATCTACAAGGAGTGAAGAAAGCCTTTGAGAACAACCTAAGTCTCGAAAAGAGAAATTGCTCTAAGTGTGCAAGAGATTCGAGGACTTGTCGAAGTCCTGAGGATGAAGAAGTCATCCATCATCAAGGAGGAGATAGGTGGCAGAATATCGAGAGCAGTAGGAACTTTGTAAGGTTTGTCGGGAGAAAGAAAAGGATCTTCGCAAAGTCACGAAGAGAGATTTCAAATCTAGACTGTTGGATCTAGAAAGACACGTGGCAAGGGATCAACGCATCGCTGATTCACGATCAGAGAAAGAACATTTGAGGGGAGAAAAGACTCGCAAAGTCTGAACTCGCAAGGTCGATCATAGTCGTTGATTGCGAGAAGAACGAGGCCGTAGATCTGGTCCCAGATAAGTTTTCTGATTCAGAAATCGAGAAGGAGGAGTAAGACACTCATGAAAGTCCCAAAGTGTGGGGTCGCGAAGGGAATTGGCCCACAGTTGTGGTCCATGGTCACATCAAGGGAAGAGATCAACATCGAGAGATCAGACCGTTGGCGTAAGAGCTAAAAATTACCAAGGAGAGGGTCTGCAGGTGTCACATAGTGGGCGTCGAGGAAGAAAAAAGGGGGACCTGTGTCAAGTTGAAAACGGTTCCGCCAGGAACCCGACAAGTAATTCAATTTGATGACTTGAAATCCTAGACCGAGAGGTCGTGATGACCCCTCATTGAGAAGAGAGAAGGGGGGGGAGGTCATCGCCAGCATGTCTATGCATAAGAATGCAAAGAGGTAAGCAAGTGGAATATATCTACACTACATACATAGGTGAAATGATTGGTTCACAAGGATATGCTAGAGTGCATATGGAAACAAATATTGAACATGCAAATTAGGCATGATATAACCTATGGAGGGTTTTAAGGTATGGTCTACTATGGACCTTTTAGATGAGGATGAATTTATGACAACATGAGTTAACAACAAGAATAAAAGTTGATAATGTTGCGGCCTATTGCCTTAATACGATATGACTGTAAGGATCAATGAGAGACCGATGTAAGGTTTGATTAAGGAGGTTTAAAAACACCTTTGGATGACCAATGGATCATATTGACATCCATAGGTGGATGGTAGCCATGTGGATATGGCTTGGTATACTCATATATCTATAAGAGAGAGTTTAGGAAAAGATTCCCTTATAAGGATTTGTTGAACAAAAGTGAATTGAGGCATAAAATAAGAGACTAGAAGTGGCTATCTTACTACCTTGAGTGATACAATAACTACCCATATGAATTCTGAATTATGGAAGGTTGAACAGTAGAAAGGAAAAAGGTAACCCTTGTTGGTTATTTCCATGTAGAAGGGGCAACATCAGTATGAAATTATGACTGTGAGACTAGTCATATGTTTGACTTTAATCTCTCACTAAAGAACACTAATATTTAAACTAAAATAGAAATGTGAATGGATGAGGTAAAAAGGTGCAATCAATGCACCTACATATATACAAATATATGCTAAAAAGGATAATATGACTACAAGCTCTCAACTGAGAGAGAAAATCAATGATGAGTATCCCTATGAGACTTATCATAAGAATAATTGGAAGATCCTTGGGAGAAGGATCTGAAAGTATGATATGTCCATGTGTATGAATGGCATGGGAAAAGGTGCAAGCAGTGAGCTTGCATGATGAATGTTTGGCTATGTCTGTATATGCTTGAGTGCGTGAATTTAATACATTGTGAGGTTGTTTGATATGAATACTGATATTAAGAACAAGTAGATATGAAGGATATTAAATGTGCAAGTGATGCACATGTATGATGTATGAGAATATGTATACTAAAGGCCTGATGTGACTGCCTAAATGAGTGTAAGGCGATAATTACACTTGCCAAGATTGAACGAATACCATGGATACATGGCCGAGTCTATTCTGAGGAGTCATGAAAGTTTGGTTTTGAATGATAGATTGAGGGGAATGTGTTCCATTCCCTCAGGAAGGGCTAGTATAAATAGATGAAAGAGTAAATGAGAAAGGATGCTCTATTGTCATGATAAAAGAAAACATGATTATGCCTTTGAGGACTGCATGAGAACAATTGTGAACAATCATGAGTTAAATTATTTATGATTATGCATGTGGTTAAGTGCATCATGAATGAAAGTTGAAAAAACAAGGAATATGTGTGGATAAATAATCTGGAGGCATAAAAAAGATGCATGTTTATATTCCTTATGGAATATTTGGTAAACAATTGAAGCTAACTCAAGGTTGAGGCCATCATAGATATTGAAGGATATGCAATAAGGAAGTTGCATGCTGAAGGAGTTCTCTGTGGAGGAAATGTGTGAAGACTTTGTCGGGAGAACATAGTGTATATATATAAGAATCCTGAATTACATTTTAAAACATCAAGCATGAATGGAAGACTAACAAATGAATGTTGACCATTCTGATGACTGAATAGTAATGTGCGGAATGCACAAGTTCATGATTCATTATGAACAAAAAGTTTGCTACTAAAACATGTTGATGCATCCTAAGGGTTAGGGTGAGCCTAACCAAGGATTCTCAAGGAAAAGAGCAGGAAGATCCCAACTGGGAGTGAATTGCAAAAGAAAATAAAGGAAAAAGGGGAATGCTTGTCTCACTTTAAAAACCATGAATTGTTTACAGAGTTGTAGGTCTTCAAAGAATAGTCGTGGGATAAAGTATAGCTAGAAAAAAAGAGAGTGAATAAATAAGCATATTTAAGTGAATGGGCTTGGTTAAACCCTGTTAAGTAAAGCCAGTAAGGCCTTGGAGTAACTTAGCTGGACTGAAAGTCCCAAACTATGTAGAAAAAATTGGAGTTGTTGAGAAAGACAATTGCCAATTACTATCACTGAAATTTCATCCACAAATGGTTACAGGAATCCATCATGTCCAAACACCTATTGGTTCATCCATGGTACAAAAAATGCATTTCCAAAGGACACAAAACTATACAAATGGTTATAAAATTAGCATGCGATTAGAATACAAAGGAAGCGCGTTCACGTGCGCCAGTCGAAAACGTCGGAAAAGCGCACATGCACTTGATGCACGACTGTGGACAAAAAAAGCTGCGCATACCTCAGAACGGTGCATTTATGATTTTGGTCGGCCTTCCACCCACTTCTGGTTCATCTCCCAAGTCAATTTGACACCCAAATCTGAGTTGAATCTGAGTGGGGGGTTGGTCAGAGACCTAAGGGTGCCCTAAAGAGCCCCTTTTTCACACTAAAGATCGGTTGGATAATGCCTCAAATATTTGCTATAAAAAGAGGCCATGGGTGCACTATATTTCCAAGAATCCATTTGTATTGTTATGCTGCCTATATTCTCCTGCAAGGAACCTATTTCCTCATTGGAGCATACAAGCACCATTTCATTGAGCTATTCACATCACCTCTTGAGTGAATGAGCTTTGGATTTCCTCACCATTTCCTTCTAGTTTTCTATTTGTAAGAAGAGCTCTCACATTGGGGATTCAAGAGCCCTCCCTTGGAGGAAGAGGGGACCCATAAGTCTCCCTTTCTCTTTGGTTTTTGCCCACTAATACAATCTTTCCATTGGTGGCATGAATGTTGGTCAATTGTTTGGTTAACTTTGGTTCTATTATCCTTATGCACTTTAGTTTAGTTTCTTTAATTGTTATTAGCTTAGTTGTTTGTTTATTTCTTGTTCTTGATGTTTCTAACTCTTGCATTCATTTATGTCTTGTTCAGCTAACCCAACTGAACTTGTAAGTGTCCTTATTTTTCTCATTTAGGTGACGAAAAGGATACAACAGATTGGCGACTCCACTGGGGATAGGAATCAATTTCCTACCCATTTGGGTTGTTTGAGCACTTCTTTTTTATTTGTTTAATTTGCAGGGGTCATAACTAGCCCAAGTCGGCCTGCAAAAATCCAAATTTGAACCTGAGATAAGAGAATTCCATCTAGAATTTTCTTCCCGGTCGTGTATCAGAAAGTGCATGGGTTTTTCAACCCAGATGCGTCTTTCGAGCACATGCTCCAAACTCATTGTGTTTCTCAGCGCATTCTACGCACCTGCACCAAAAAGTCGTCATTTATTTGTGCATTAGCACCACATGCACCTCTGTCTACTCTATGACCCTCACATCTGTCTAGAAAATTTCACATTATAGGAGTTTTTGTGGAATGTTGAAGGCCCATGGCCTTCTTAATATTGATTCTATGCAAATTGTAATATGCACCACACTTAGATTCCCTCTCCACATGAAGGGTTAGTCAAAACATAGGCACTTAGGAGGTTAAAAACCATATTTTTCTCCTCTTTTTCTTTTATTTCACCACATGGATGGCTTCTTTTGATTATAAAAATTAAGTTGGAATCATTCACTATCACATATATAAACACTTGCATTGGGACCAGAAAACTAACTTCAATCATTGAGTATGCTCTTCTCTCGCACCATAGAGCGATCTTAAGAATTAGAAAAATGGTTGAGGGAAGATTTCATCTCCCTTAAAAAACAAAACAAAATCTTTGGGAGAGGACAAAGCCCCCCTAGGGCCCCCTCTTATTTTCTTTTTTTTCAAAACATCTTAAATTTGTAAGGGCCCATACATGCCCACATGCTACAAAGATAGGATAGTTTTTGAAGCTACTTTCTTAGTTTACATCACTAGGGGAGTTTAAAGATTATTGTAATGGGCCCATACATGCCCACATGCTTTCAATCTAGGATAGTTTTTGAATCTTTCTTAGATTAAATCACATTAGGGAGTTAAAGAATTGGTAAGGACCCACATGTCCACATCCTATTTTTCTAGGGACTTTTAAATTCCGCAAGGTTGTACCAATGGCATCTAGTAAATTAGGTAATCAAGACTTGTAAGGACCACACGAAGTCCACATGTAGCAAGGTGACACCTAACTTATTAAAAAATTGGCACATTTTCACTTGTTCACACACAAAGTCACTACTCATTCACATAGTTTCATCTTGAATCGTGGAGGTTGAAGTAAGTTTCCTCCAAAGGGATTCTGAAACGCCCCACCCTTTTCTTGACGAGACTATCCACTCCCACTTAATTCAAATGAGATTGGTTCACACCCCCAATCTCTCAAACAACCACATCTAAAATTTTCTAAAAAATCACTAAGTTTTCCTCCACAGGAGGTGCCAAAAGAATTTTTTAGTCTAGGTAGGATCTCAGGGGTAGGCATCCAAATAACCCCCTGTTATCTGGTTCTCACATCTTCAAACATTAGAAGTTGACAAATAGGTAACTTTAAAATCCTCCAAGTCAAGTGTTCCTAACACCATAAGGGAGGGAGATACCCGTGAAGGCTCGAAGGCCGAGGTCTGGTTGTTCTGTGTGTCCCCCCTTGAGGCACCCACCTCTTGGAAGGGATCCAGCCCATGACCCATTTTTGAGGTCGAAAATCTAAATGCCACACTTTGATCGAGGTACCTAGTGACCAAATTTTAGGACATATACCCAGGTGGCAATTGTGGGTTGCAATTACACCTTGATCAGATTTTGTGTGGCTATTGGGAAATATTGCCAGCTCTTTCGGGATATGCACCCTCTACCCCTCATTATAACTGATTTTTTCATCCTTCACTAGTTCCTCTTCTGGTGGCTTCAGACCCCACTGTTGAGTGCTATTGGAAGGTCCAGTGCTATTTTGAGAGGAAGGACATTACATCTTTTTAGGACACGAGCATTTGTTTTCTTTGTTCTCCCACATGGAAAAAATACACCTACCCACATATATGCTTCTTTTCAATTTATGTATGATGTTCTTGTGATTAAATTCGATTGTGAGATATATTGTGAAGGTACAAAATAATACAAAGACTCTTGTTCATTTTTCTCATCACCATTCGCACACATACACTTTGCTAGTCAGACATCATAGGGGACCCACAGAATCCCCGTTGTTCCAGACGCTTGCAGAGCCTCCCTCCTCTTCTAGGAGGAGTTCCTAGTCTCACCAACTCATCAGCTCAACCCTCTCACACCCCTATGAGTGACACTATTTTGGGATCAACTTTTCTTGGTTCCACTTCCCAAGGCCAACCATAAACTAGCTCTCCTTTGCAAGGAAGCAGGGGGCACACTTCTTCCCAAGGAGGAAGTACAACCCCACCTAGCCCCCCTCATGATTCAGGTACACAAACCACTCATGCCATAGATGGAACTAATCCTACATTGCCACCCCATATGCCATACTTGGCTTCCCTCAACATACCATATCTGACTAAGATCACCAATGATCCTATATTGCATGATCCCACATGGCCTGCAATGCCTACCAAACTACCTTCAGACATCCCCAAGTTTGAAGGAAAAGCGGGAGACAACCCGACCAACCATGTCATGACCTTCCACTTATGGTGCTCTTCAAACAACATCATGGACGACTCCATCTGATTGAGGTTATTTCAACACATGCTCACTGGCCCATCAATGAAGTGGAATGTAGAAGAAACATCTGCATCCCATGTGACCTTTGAATATTTGGCCAAATCATTTTTTACCTTCTTTCAACTATGAATCTGTCATGAAAATGGTCTTGAACTGCTCTCAGATTTTAAACAAACCTCAGCCACATACATCGTTGACCACATTCACGAATGGATTTGATGACGTAGTCTATGCAAAGCTGAAGCCACCAAGAAACAATGCCTCAATTGGTTTCTCAAATCACTTGTTTCCCTCCTTTCCAAGGATGTGGCTACCACCTTCCCCCGGTCTAAAGAGGACCTCCTTACCACCCTCCTCCCCCTTATCAACAACCATACCCTGTTTCTCTTCCTCCACCCATAAGTGGACCCCCACTGACACCCATGATGCATCTGACTGTTCAACCTAGTTCTAGAAACCCCTCTACCTCTGCTTACACCCTAAGCACTAGTGAAAGTGCCACGCCTTCCTATGTACCTTACAAACCATTGCCACAACATAATCCGTATTTACCATTTCCTGGTCCTCCACAAGGAAAACCACACGCTGGGGTTAACTTTTTTTAGCCCTCTCCCTTTCAGCAAGTTCAAAATTTTGAACAACTGAATACAGAAAATCTGGCCCATCAGTCGAATAATGCCAAAAATAAAGGAAAAAACCAAAACAATAATAACCCAGGACCAGGGGGAAACCACCCCCCACAAAACCAACCTGTTGGGGGAAACCATAATCAAGGGAAACAGAACCCCCAAGGGGGAAATAACAACAAACTCCAAGGGAAGAACAACAACAATATCTAGACAAACTTCCCTTGTGCCCTTTGCGGTGAGTATGGCCATTATACTCACCATTTCCCTCAAATCATTGACTTTAAACGGATGAAAGAATCTATGAACAGACCACATCCCCCAACACCGCCTATCCCTATACATGCCCCACAAAAATATGTGCAACAACCACCCCCAGCCGTGTTGCAAAACTCCATTCCAAACCAAGGGGTGATCACTACCCAGCAAGAGACGCACCCTGTCCCACCAAAGATGGGACAGTATCCAAACTCTGGAACTCCTCCAGATCGCACTATCCTCCTCACTAGAAAGGAAGAAATTCTTCTACAAACGTGCAGTTGTCAATACAGCGCACCCCCCGAATCTTCTCCCACTACTTCGGAAGCAGTCCCAGTTACAACTGGACCACATTTGATGATTCCACGCCCTCATACTAAAACACCCCTTCATATTCCTCGCATCCCATTGTGACGAAATGTCAATAATCCTTAGGCTAGGGAGGCACATAATTATAGTCTCGTCGATGACTTGGCACAATCTCCTGCAACCATGTTAGTCTTGGAAGTCCTTCAAACCTATCCCACTCAATGGAAGTCATTACTCTCTACCTTGGGAGCAGTCGACCCTGCTTGTACCAAACTCATCACATTCGATCTCGATAGTGGGGAACCCTGTCTCCCCGCTCTAGTAGCTTTCCAAATACCGGTTAAAATCCGAAACATCACAGTTCATCGCTGCATCATTGATGAAGGTGCATCCACATGCATCATGTCCAAAACAGTATGGTAGAAACTTGGCTCCCCCGAACTCCTACCATCTACCATCACTTTGAGATCTTATGATGGATGACCATCCTCTCCTGAAGGGCTCTTTCAAAATGTCCCCGTTGAGCTCGGGGGAAAAACCATACTCATTGAAATTGAAGTTTTCGACGCTCCACTCGATTACAACATCTTGTTCAAACGTAGCTACATGTACGCTATGAAGGCCATGGCCTCTTTTGTGTTTCTCACTATGATGTTCCCCCATAATGGAAAGATCATTACCATCAATCAAGTTTCACATTACGAGCCTAACCCTTCCTCCAACATTGATAACATCCTACCTCTTGTCCACAGTAATTCCGATGCCTACCCACTCATCAATATGGGACCCATAATTTTCAAAGACCCATCCTTGCTAGGAACTTACCATGGAGCACCTCTACTCATACATCCCTCAGCACAAGTATGTGTCATCTCATCTAAGGGAAATGAAACTGGAGATACCCTTCCTCCCACAGAGGCTTCTTTACTATCTGACATCCCATTAGTCGCAAAACTCCTCCCTCAGGAATCCCCTGAGAACTCTCCAGCTCCACCTGTTCCCAATTTCACCCTTCCCCAAGGGAAAATCCTGGTTTGGGAGACAATCCCCCAAGCCATCACTCAAATCCCCTTATTTTACCCCCCACCAGGTGTACAATCTTTCCAGGTAGCCTCAACTCTTACCCTTCCCAATATGGTGCTAGCTATTCTAGTATGGTATCTACACCCACCTGCGATGGTCCCTCAACCATATCTCCCTCCCCAACTCAAGGGAATCCCAATGAAAATTCCACTACTTACTGCAACCACACCACCCTCACCCCCACTTGCTAGCACCACCGCTATAGCTGGGGGGTGAAGGAAGAAGAAAGATCCCACCGCTCCTCTTCCCTCCCGAGTTCAACCTCCTTTTGCACTATGCGAGAAAGAAGGACACCCCACCAATCGATGTCCTTCTCTCCCTGAGTTATGCAATCTGATCCAACTCCCCTGAGCGACAACAAACACACCTATTACTACCACCACATCCCCTACTATAGGTAGCAAAGGGCTGCAAACCAAATTTGCATTCTCCATCTATTCTGAGTATGGCCATTACACCCACCATTGTCTCGCGCTCCCTCCATTTCGCTAAACGCTAATGGCAGTACGCCAGATCTTTCAGCAAGAACCCTCACCATCTGCATCATCAAGTACTCAGGTCATTGACATTCGTTATGTCACGACTTCATTTAATGAACGGATGAGATTCCCTTGCTCTCTCTTTGACTCACTTGATCATTTCACATACCAGTGTCTTATGATCATTGAATACAGACACCACCAAATGGCCCTTATTCAAAATCCTCCAGTCACCCCACCTCCCATGATAAAAGTGATCACCCCCACCCCCTCTCCCGGTATTGTTCACATTATATCTCCTGAGTGACGGCTACCCTGCCCCTTTCGAGCACGGTCGCCCCGCCAGGACCTTCACAAATCTGCGGCCCGAAGAGTTGACACTCTTCCTCCCCTTTTCGGGGGTTCGCAACCCACAGTCTCTCTCACACACGCTTCCCCCTTTATAACTTGCCTGGGGAGAAGAATCGGAGTCTCGCCTCTCGCGAATCCCGACGTCGAATGTCTTTTTCCCGGATTCCCGAGACCGAGGAAAGTCAACGTTGACTCTTCCTTCGCTTCTCGCCGCTCGGAGAACGTGTCCTCCCGCACCCCGGACTCAGAAATCCCGAAATGTCGATCCCGCGTCTCGCCTTTTCGTGACGTCGCGCCTCGGTCGTCAGTCGTCCTCCCTCCTGAGACCCAAAGTCCCGAGGTCGCGAGGCCCGAAGTCGCGTGCTCCGTCAATGACCTATGAGCCCTGATAAGGAAAGGAACGGTGGCCGAATTTAAACAACTCGTCCTCACGACTCC
>ML777101.1:3158233-3186377 GCA_009831015.1 Picea engelmannii | reverse complement strand
TTCTTCCTTCTTCCTCCTAATACTAATTCTGATCTCAGGTCTCTTGCTCATAATAATAATAATACAAAAAAGGAGGGTGCCTATATTCTGTTTTCCCTCACAAAAGCTAAATTGTCTAATCTACCCTTAATGACTCTATCTACTTGTATCCAATCTAATCTTTCTGCATTAAAATCTAATAAGTGTTCCTGTTGTACAAGGACAAGAGCTTATCTGCTCCAGGTCCCAATTGATACATAAGTACGCCTAAATATGGATTCTTTTATTCAATCGGCGGCGCTCCTCAAAATAGTCACGACCGTGACCCTGACGTCTCCCTTTGAAGTCTTTTCCATCTTCCCGTGCAGGCGCGCACGACGAGGTGCAGATGCTCCTGCATCACTGAGTCTGAGGAACTTCCCACTCCTCCATGGTTCATGGATAGCTTGTATGATGATTTTCCCCCAAATCTCTCCAATTCTCCGGTTCATTTCCCCACGAAAATTTTATGCCCAACCACAATTTTTAACCCACGATATCTTGACATTTGGTTCATTTCAAGCTAACCATCGAAACTTACTTGTGTCACCCCCTCTACATATTCACCACCTGAAGAAATTCATTTGGTGATAGTCACCAACGTTAATTCCATAGATCCCCTATATTCTCACATATTCCACTGCGACGAAGATATCCTCGAGGAACTAACTACACACGATTTCCCATGGAATGCGCTCCATCACAGAATGCTCTTTCTTTCATAGGAAGCCTTTGTGCCTCCTAAACACAACTCCATATATGCAATTGAAACCAAATATTTTATACCATCGGGGCATATAGACTAGTTCAATAACCCTATCCCTTCCCCCGACACTTTTGAAGAAGGCAACATGGCCAACATTTCCCCCACCGTCAAAATTGATATTTCTGTCAAGCACAGAATCATAGAGGAAATCACCATAGGGGCCGCATGCTCTCCTGAAGAACTTATAGCTTAAAAATCTCTCTTCCAAGAATACTAGGACATTTTTTCTTGGTCATACACAGAGATGCCCGGCCTTGATCCCTCTATTGTCTAACATCGTATAGACACATGGCCTGATATCACACCTGTATGTCAAAAGCAACGCCCACAGCAACCATCCAAATCCATGGATATCAAATCCGAAATTGACAAACTACATGTTGTTGGGTTCATATACCCCATCGCATATACGTCATGGGTCTCCAACCCTGTCCCTGTTAACAAAAAACAAGGCATTATTCGCGTCTGTACTAATTTTCGTGACCTCAATCACGTCTGTCCCAAAATCAATTTTCCAACACCCTTTATCGACCAAATTATCAATGATTGTGTCGACCATGAGGCTTTGTCCTTCATGGATGGTTTCTCTAGCTACAACCAAATTCAGATTCACCCAGCCGACCAATACAAAACCGCATTCACTACCCCCTGGGGTAATTTTACGTATCGTGTCATGCCTTTTGGCCTCAAGAATGCTGGTGCAACTTTTCAACGGGCCATGACATAAATTTTTCATGATCTATCTCATATCATCCTTGCATACTTGGATGACCTCACCACTCGATCCAAGAAACGCACTCAACATCTTGATGATTTATGGATCATCTTCCAAAGATGTCATCAGTACAACATCCGCTAGAACCCCCTCAAGTATGTATTATGCATCACCATTGGATGCCTCCTTGGGTTCATCATTTCCCAACGTGGAATCATCGTGGACCCCCTCAAGTTCCAAGCCATCACAGAAATCCCCCCCCTCAAAATTTATGCCAGCTGCAAAGCTAACTTTTTACGTTGCTTTGTCCCCGATTACACCACTCGTGCACATGATTTCTTTTTCTTGTTACTTCATGATATCCCATTTTGATGGGATGAACATGCCCAGGCCATGTTTGATGATTTAAAAGAGGCACTCTCCAATACCCCTCTAATCATTCCCCCCGACTATGATCACGACTATATCCTCTACTTTTCGGCCTCAGCCGTCTCAGTGGCAGGAGTTCTCGTCCAACTAGGGGACGACAATCGTGAGCATGTAATTTAATATATTAGTAAAAATATTTCAGGTCCACCTCTGAAATACAATCAAGAAGAGAAACTTTCCCTTGCAGTCCAAAAATTGCGCCATTATATCCTGCTTCGCACCACCAAAGTCGTAGTAGATTCCAACCCCCTGCAATACTTTCTCAGTCACCGACAAATTAATGGAAATATTTCCCGATGGATCATCATCCTTCAGGAGTATGACCTTGAATTTTCAAAACCCAAGAGCAAGAAATCCCTCATCCTTTCCGAACTTAGTACAACATTTCCTTCCAAAAATACTAGTTCACCCATCAACACGGACTTCCCCGACGAACATCTCTTCTACATCCCCTCGGATGATCCCTGGTACGGTGATCTTCTCGTCTACCTTTGAACCCAAAAGTTCAGACCCCATCTTTCCTGAGAAAATTGTCGATGCATTCGCCATCATGCCCCTCAATACCTCCTCATCAGAGACATTTTATATCTACAAGGGGTAGACACAGTCCTCCGTCGATGTTTGACCATTGACGAAGCAGATAGAGTCTTGAATGACTGCCACAACGACACCTGCGGTGGCCACCTCTCAGGGATGTCCATCACCCAGAAAATCATTCAAGAAGGATACTTCTAGCCCACATTGTTTCACGACTGCATCCATGCTGTGAAACGATGTGACAAATTCCATTTGTATGCCAACAAAGCACGAGCACTACTTTCTCTTTTCCACCCAGTCATCACTGTTGGCCCCTTTTGAAAATGGGGCATCGACTTCATGACTTGTAACCCTCCATCTACCAATGGACACAAGTACATCTTCATGGCCGTCAATTACTTTACCAAGTGGGCTGAAGCCATGCCCACCTTCAACAACACCACTGACACTGCAACGCGTTTTTTCTTTAACTATGTCATCACTCACTTCAAAGTCCCATTACAATTAGTTTCCGATCACGACAAACACTTTGAGAATGAGATCTTCGTCGAACTCTCCTCAAGATTAGGCTTCTCCCATGAGTTCGCCTCCCCGTACTACCCGCAGTCCATTGGACAGGTAGAGGCGGTCAACAAGTTCCTCAAAACCATGTTGCAGCACACCGTTAACAAACATAAGACCAATTGGCATCATATCTTGTTTTCAACACTATGGGCTTATCTCGCGGTAGTTAAAACTGCCACTGGCTTTAAACCATTTCATCTTGTCCATGGGGTAGAAGCCACTCTCCCCATCGAGTGTGAAATTCCCACACTGTGCCCTGCTATTGATCTATTACCTGACACTGCTCCAATGGAGCAGCGTTTTCTACACTTAGAATCATTGGATGAAGATCATCAATTTTCATTACAGAGCAATGAGGCAGCTAAAAAATGGTCAAAGGCCACCTTTGACTGCCATGTCAACCTTTTCTCATTTAATGAAGGAGACCTCATCCTTGCCTACAATATCACTCACAATACCCTCGGCCATGGAAAATTTGAGTCGTTATGGCATGGACCCTACATCATCCAACACTTCCTCACTAAAGGCGCATACATCCTGGCCTCCCCTGAAGGCCACCCCCTCAAAGAACCCGTCAACGGGTTGTACTTAAAGAAATTTTATGCCTGAGTGTAGCCATTCTACACTAGGATTTTTCTTTTTTGTACACGTTTTATAGGGTTTTTAATATTCTTTTTCCCCTCCATGCCTTGCATGTAATCTACCATTTTTGTTATTGACAGATTTCTCCTTCATCAGCCTACCACATCGGTTATGCCGATGGACACAGAATCTCGCTTCGGTCGCTTGGGCCCTCTATACCCCCTCACATGAACTGTTCCACTCCAGTGGCATATGTTTGGGCTCAGCAACCAACAACCAAGCCAAATACACAGTCGTCATTGGCCTCCTTGCTGAGGCCAGTCACCGCCATATTCATCACCTTAGCATCTTACTAGATTCCCAACTCGTTGTCCTTCAACTCAACAATGTATACCGTGTCCGCGATCCTTGCCTCTTTCGCAAATACCTGCAAGTTAGAATTTTATCTCGACATTTTGATTCAATTACATTTACACATATTCCAATACAATTCAATCAAATAGCAGATAACATGGCTAACCTAGTGTTAGATTGGCATTTATCACATCAAGATACCATTACACATACATAAACCATCAAAAGTATGTCACAACATATAGATTAGACATCATAAAAAACATCACAAAACATCATCACATGTAAACACCACAATGATATCAAAAATGTATATCCATATATATATATATATATATATATCGATCAGTGTGCCATCAATGTTTACAAAAAATAGTACAACACATACATCGCCCATAGGCAGGTGAACCACCTCATCCCTATAGGTACAAAAATAAGTGTCACATCCCCTATACAAAATGGGCTCACAAGACTATATAAATACACAAATACATATACAGAGGCACTCATGGTGCCTCTAGAGCTCCACCACCTAGTCCTCTCTCTGGAGGAGGTGCCCCACCAGCTAGAGGTCCCTCCGGTTCTGGGGGAAGCTGCCTCATCATATCCTCTCCCGCTACAGCTTCTCTGTGGATTAGTGTCCGCAATTCCACCGGAAGGCCCACACACTGCTCCAAGACTCCCTCATCCTGGATCCAAATCCACATCCCCTTGAGCACTCCCCATAATACCACCTCCAATCGGAGGAAAAAATCATTGAACTCTCTGTCGACCCTCGCCAGAGGAGCATGTGAAGGACCTGCACCAAGGTCATCATATCGACGTCTCCTACCTATTCTCTCATCATCAGTTGGCTTCACACCAACCTCATCCTACCGCCCTCTCTCCCCTACCCATGGCTCTCCCCGCGGTGGTCTCATGGGCCCCTGACGAGCTAGTCCTCTGATCCACTCTACCTCTCATCCGCGAGGTCCCACATCTTCACACACACAACAAAAAAATGATAGCATCAATGTCCATCCATACATAAAACATATGCTATAATATCTAAATCAAACCATCAAATACATCCACATACCTCTATGGTCGAACACCTTTTCAGGGGGTAATACCATCTTCGAGTCCCCCTAAAAATCCACCCCACTATATGGGAAGTAGAGTATGATCTGTGGCATCTAACACCACACCTGTGCAAGATCAGCAATAAATTAATGGCCACCCTCCCCACCTCCATGATGAGCTAAGATCGTCGCCCACCACTTCAGTCGCGTCTCTCGTGCACCCGACATGTCTAGCAAAACTCTCAGGCGCAACATGGGCACCCTCTCCAAAAACTAGGCCACCAAGATAGACCCAAAATCAAACTCACCAGAGTTGGCAGCCTGACACCGGTTAAGCTGCCCTATTATCTTGGCGTGTAGCATCACACCCCAAGCAAAGTGCTCACCACTCAATGCCCTCTGCACGATCATCAACTGACCACCACTGATCCGCTGAGTAGCGAGAGATCCATACACCCTCACAATCATCACTGCAATACAATGATACGCAAGGGCGTCCATCGCCTGAATCCTCACCATCGAGCCTGACATAAAGTCCCCTTTAGAACAATACCTCTGTTCCAGGAAAGCCAACTGTCCATCCCCAGGTAATACAGGCTCAACCAGTAGTGGGATTCCCCAAAAAGGGATTCCCGTCAAGAAGTACACATCCTCAGTTGCCGTGAAAGGGATATTCTCCACATAGCTATTAGGACTCCACATAGTTATCAGGAATTGTAGCAGGTGCTCCTTTGCCTACACCAATGAACAGTCAAAGAACTTTAGCAACCCACAAGCTTCCAAAGTTCCTCGTACACTCGACTCATCATCTCTCACCGCCTCTCTCAGGCGCACCCAGTATCTCTCCCTCCAATGGACTGACATCATCAACTGGTCATCTGCATCCACATATAGAGTACTTGATCAGACATCACAACCCATAAAATCACCAAAAAGTCTCAAAATGATAAGGTTTTTACACCCCTCAACTTTGCCTTAAGTGCGTGATTGATTTCCCCACAGGCGCGCACATATGCGTGCCTGTTCACCCTATAGTCGTGCATTCATTCTCAACTATCATAGATACAAGGGCACATGCATGTACCCCTGTCACACACACAAATAAGCATTCAAGCGTGTCTATCCACTACACAGTTGTGCACACATGAACAACTGCCAGAGACACAGCCATGCACAAATGCGCAGTTGTGCTTCAAACAGGTGTGCATCCAATGCATGCATGTTTTCCCCTTTCAGGTGCCTCCATGCATGGTTGTCCCACTCACATTCGTACACTCATGTGCGCAAATCCTTCGATTTCCCATGCACTGGGGGGGGCACCCTCACAAAGTCCTTCTGTACGGCCCTGCTCAAAAAAGAAATCTTAATTCCTATGAAGGAGGATACGACCACTAACCTAGTACTTGCTTATCCTGGATCAGTTGGCTCAATCTCCCGAAATCTCTAAATATTCTCTTAAACCTCTCATTCACTCACTCTAGCAGTAGGTACAAATGAGGTGGCAATGTGGGCCCTACAACTATATATAGTCCCTTTCGCCAAACTTCCATGCTCAATTATAGGAGCTCCGAACGTTCGTTTTCTGATCTATCTTCAGCCACAGGATTAGGATCTTCCCCCCTACACAGCCACACCCCTCAGGTCACCATCCACCCTTGGCCCCAGAGGATGAATTTTTATCACATCATCATGCCCAGGTACGCATGCTTATATTCACAATTAATTGAATAACTATTATATGTTCCTTATCTTCATATATTGTTCATGTGAGGTATTCAATTTTCATGTGTGCAGGTACTTGGTCATCACACATCAATGCAGCCCCTTTAGGTATATGTTCGACACTGGCATGTAATCATTCCCTCTGAATATCAATTGCATCTCCCAATCACACCCTCCGAATTTTTCCTATAGGATCCTCACATCTAGCTCTGCAGTACTCTCACCTCCGCTGCATTTCAGGTACTGTCACCCAGTAACACTCTTCCCCACATGATTTGTCCCATTCATAGTCCCCCTTGGCACTTTAACACTCATGTTTCTTTCACCCCCTAGGGATGGGAGTCCCGATAGTCTTATGCATTTCCGAGAATCAGCCACATACTTCTTCTCCTCATTTTGCTAGCTTTCCCAATGGACTCCCAGGTTATCTCTTCATGGTTCAAGTTTCACTGCACCTCCACGGTATTGTTAACCCTCCATTTCATTCACAATCAATTTGTCGATCTGCAGATTATCCTCCATTCATTTACCTCATACAGAAACCCACCTATGGGGCCCCCACCCTCCACCTGTTTTCCACACAACTTGCACCCTCACAAGCCAAGCCACCTTACACTTGGGCACCCGCTTCTGTATTTGTACACTCACCCCAGTTATTCTTTATTTATTCGGTAATTGTAAAAAGCCTTTGTTTCCCCCATTTATGTAGCTTTTTGTGGTCGCCTTTAGCAACCCTCTTTTTTTTATGGCAAAGCAACCCATGTCACCCTCAGTTGGGGCATTCACCATCTCCTATTCTTATTGACATCTTCTATAAACCTCGAGTATCCCACAGTCCATATGCCCTTGATCTCTGAGTTTGTCCACTTTGTCATGCCTCTGGCACAATTTAAACCCACGTCCAGTCGTCCCCCTGACGCTAGACTGTTAAGAACCAAATATCAATATAGCATAGAAAAACCTCAGAAAAAGTACTCAACACCTTGAAAAAAAGATAATTTTAGATAATAAGCTTCTTCGAGGGGGAAACCTCCTTTTACCCCACTTAAATGTTCAAGTACAAGATGATTCAAAATGAAAATGTATCCTTGGTATATATAGGAGACTGGGAGGTATAATTACAACTAATGGCCTAAAGCCAACATAAATAAAATAACATTACTAATATAATATGCCCCAATTAAGGGGTAATGAGCCAATATTAGGGCTTAACATAGACCCAGTTTCATGGTTGCTGCCACTCAAACTTCACGTATGTCCCCAACCAAGGGCAGTCTTGAGTCTCACCACTTTTTGACTTTGTCCATGTTTCTCATCAGTTCTTGATCTTACCTAGTGGATGTCATGAAGCCCTTTGCTTCTTAGAGTCGTGTCTCCCTTTCTGTCGACATCAACACAATTTATTTAAGGGCGAAAATATCTTGACTCTCATTACCTTTACAATGAGGAGTCTCGAATGGCACAGGGAGAAGCATCATTGCTCTATGTTGTCGTTGACCCCCATAACATTCGACTTCAACACAATATCATGTTACGGTGGGTCTTACTATGCGACTATTGCAGTTGTTTTATAATAGTTGAAGACGTCTAAATTCAATGGGCCATCAATGCCCACAAGTCATCGACACTTCTTACCAGTGTCCTCGCCTCTTTTCAGAGTATGTTCACCATCAGAATTGTCATCTGCCATTATCAAACTGCCCCGAAGGGCACTGCAGTTATCTACATCAACATACGGATTCAGTTATTGTCTTACACATTTTAAGTTACATGACACGAGCATGGGGCATGCCCGCCTCATTTGTACAAAGTTTTATTTTTCCACACCTCGTGAAAGGTTTGGGTCCTACAGGTTCCCCTCTCCTTCCAATGGGTCGCTCTTGCAATTCCCCTCAAACACTCTCTCTTACAAAGGTACTCTCAGTAGAAGAAACATTGATGTATTTCTGCTATACGTATGCTCCTAACCTCACACATCAGGGGGCATCTGTTATCACTGAAATTTCGTCCGAAAATGGTTACAGGAATCCAACATCTCCAAACACCTATTAGTTCATCCATGGTCCAAAAAATGCATTTCCAAAGGGCACAAAACTATACAACTGGTTATAAAATCAGCATGCACTCAGAATATAAGGGAAGTGCACGCACGTGCATCAGTTGAAAACGTAGGAAAAGTGCACATGCGCCTAATGCGTGATTATGGATGCAAAAAGCCACGCATACCTCAGAATGACGCATTTATGATTTTGGTCTGCCTTCCACCCACTTCTGGTTCATCTCCCAAGTTGATTTGACACCTGAATCCAAGATGAATCCGAGTGGGGGGTTGGTCAAAGACCTAAGGGTGCTCTAAAGGGCCCCTTGTTCACACTAAAGACCAGTTGGATAATGCCTTAAAGATTTGCTATAAAAAGAGGCCATGGGTGCACTATATTTCCAAGAATCCATTTGTATTGTTATGCTGCCTATATTCTCCTGCAAGGAACCTCTTTCCTCATTGGAGCATACAAGCACCATTTCATTGAGCTATTCACATCACCTCTTGAGTGAATGAGCTTTAGATTTCTTCACCATTTCCTTCTAGTTTTCTATTTGTAAGAAGATCTCTCACATTGGGGATTCAAGAGCCCTCCCTTGGAGGAAGAGGGGACCCATAAGTCTCCCTTTCTCTTTGGTGTTTGCCCACTAATACAATCTTTCCATTGGTGGCATGAATTTTGGTCAATTGTTTGGTTAACTTTGGTTCCATTATCCTTATGCACTTTAGTTTAGTTTCTTTAATTGTTATTAGCTTAGTTGTTTGTTTATTTCTTATGCTTGATGTTTCTAACTCTTGCATTCATTTCTATCCTATTTAGCTAACCCAATTGAACTTGTAAGTGTCTTTATTTTTCTCATTTAAGTGACAAAAAGGATACAACACCAATGATGGACAACCTCAAGCAAAGGGAGACTATGAGAAGGTTGTTGTTAAAATATTGTTGAAGGGACTTTAAAATTCGCGATGGAGCAATACTGATGAGGTAAAAATCAGAAAAAGGGTGCTAGCAGCCAGAACATGTATAAAAATATTCATGCTTGTGTGGCATAAGGTATGGAGAAATTTGGTAAGAATATCCTCTAAAGTATTTTAATTTCTTACTGATATGTGAATAATTTTGAGTGGCTATTATATTCCATTGCTACCCAAGTAGGGTAAGATTCAAGAAAGAAGAATTTGAACAACAGATAGAGGAAGTCTATGCCAATCAAGGATGAGTTATAATCCTTGAAAGAAAATGCATGAGTAAATATTACCATGGGTACAATGACCAATCTAGGGAGATTGGGAATAAAGGTGCTCATAGTTATCACATTTCATGGAATTGCTTCGAGAAATGCATGTTTGCATAAAGGGAAGACAATGGATTTTTCATTGAGGAAGGAGGACCTTCCAATACTCCACTTGAATTGTGTAGTTGTTAAAGAAAATAAAATTGGGTGGCCATGAGTGATGGCACCCTGGTTACTAATGAAGGAAGAATGCTTGGGTGCATTCAAGAGAAACTTATAGTCTCATGTGTGTTGATTTCGGATCATGATCAGCTTGTAGTAGGAAGTACAATCCTGCTGCAATAATGAACGAGAATGAATAATCCCTATGGTGAAGAGGTTGGTTAAGCTCATACACACCATTGAAAAGTGCTTGTCATAAAGTGTGGCAAACTTGAAATCAATGCAAGGATGCATTGGGTGTGAATGTGGCCATGAATATTGGCACCTTGATTTAAGACATTTGATATTTGAATTGCATTTGGAAAATTTAGTATGTTGAAAGGATGCATACATAAATAATGATATTTCCTTTTTCTTTGTATCCTTGAATAGATGAAAATAACTAGCACTGTTAGTATGCATATTTTTGAAAATATAAAGTGCATGGAAACTAACAATCTGTTTTCTCGAGGAATGTTGAAGTTGCAGGAAGAAAAGGGTCTTGGATATGGTAGTGTTATAATCCCATAAGGAATACCAATTGCCTACTGAGCCAAAATACGAGGAATGATATTTCCTTCTTGAGCAAATGAAATTGATTTTTAGTATGCACAGTTCTGAAATTGTTTGTGAGACACTGCAAGTGTGCAATGAAAATATAGTGTGCATGAAAACTAACAATTTGTTTGGATGACGAATGTTGAAGTTGCAGCAAGAAAGGGTCTTGGATATTTCAGTGTTGTAATTCATAAGGAATACCAATTGCCTGTTGAGACAGACTGCTATGGGAAGAAAAATCCCATACTCATGAATCTGGTTCCTGGTTCCTGTGTGGAACAGATCTGAAAAACAAAATGTGTAATTTGGAAATCTGTGGGTGACAAATTTGCAAGAAAATTCTGAATTTGAAATTGATGATAATATCTCATAACTTTTGTATACCTGTGATACAGGTGAGATGACAAAGATCTATCTTGGGAGGACAGGTGAAGGATGTCAAGCTGGAAAAGCATGAAAGAGGTTATTGTTGAGACATGAGAACGCTGTGGTAAGCCATGATCTCCCTAGAACATGTTGTGTTATGATAACACAAGCTGGAGGGACACCTCAATAGAGAAAGTCTGAGGGATGCCTCGACTATAAGGCTCAATGAATTCTTTAGAAATATTCCTGTGTGAGAAATCCTTGGCAAGGCAAGATGGATCACCCAAGGGAATGTATAGTAGAGAAGGGGATGCTTGAGCCTGGGCCTAGAGGGTGAGTGAACGCAAGGAAGAGGAGACTTTGATAATTCTTATAAAATATCGATTGGGATCATGCACACAATGGTTATGTCCAAGAAAAACAGTGAGCCAAAATAATAAGACATCCATGTGGATGAAAATCCATGAACTACACAGATAATTAGTGTGCTACATTATGAAAATTTTCCTCTTGAATTTTGAACAACAATAAAATGTTTTCGCATGAAATTGTGATTAATATGCTTGTTGTCCAAGATTTTTGAAGGTAGGTGATGAAGGCAAAGAGTCTGAAAGGACTTGACCCAGAAAGAGGATCAATATTTCTAAAGCAGCTGAATGACAAAGGCATGACAGGTGTTACTGAGAAAGAACACCGAGGACAGTGTTCCTTTTAAGGGGGAGGGGATTATAACACCCTTGTTTCCCTTAGCTTGTAATTAATCATTAATTATGATTACCATGCTATGGCATGGGAAAAATGTAAATGTATTATTTTTTTGATTGACAATGACTGACTGTAGGGGATGAAGCCTCGAAGTACTGGCCATGATATCACTAGAGGAAAGAGTGAGGAAACTGTGGAGAGGGTTCTTTATGAAAAAATGACCCCAAATTCTCTCCTTGCTAAAATAGTCAGCTTCATCTTGATCCCAAGGAGAGACCAGTTAATAAGAGAGGGACTAGTGGTTGGATAATCAACTACCCCAATGATTAGAGGCATAGAGGGTCTGGCTAAAGGGATAAGAAATTGTCAATCCGAAGTACCACGGGGGTGCAGTTTTTCCTGCAAGCCCAAACTAACCATATTTTTCTTTGGACAGAAGGAACATGACAGGTCCATAACCTTCCTGAAGAGGAGAAAGGTGTGCAAGAATACACGCAAAAGCGGAAAATAACAGACACACTGAGGGGAGTGTGTGACTTGGAGGTATGCAGAAGGAAGGCGCGTGAGAAGCTGTCGAGTAGAGAAGTGAAGCGCTAAAGGATTGAGCGGTTATGGTTACCAGAGAAAATAGAATGAGAACCCCTCATAGACGAGGGCTGCAAGCTTGACACTGAGGAGGAATATGATAAATCTTGTAGAGGTTGTGACTGAGAGAGAGAGTCTCTAAGAAACTACAAAAGTTCCCTAGTGATATTATGGCTTGGCACGGGGGTGGCCAGAGTGATAAGAATGAATGCCTCTGAGCCTATGTTTGGGTGGAGAGGCTAACACCCACAGTTAGTTTGTCGGCTATCAACTGTAATAGATAAGTGTCTCATTTACCCTGTGCACTTAGATTGAAATGCATGTTTTGAATATATGATTTTTCTTATATCTGAGTTAATTGGGTAATGTTATGTTATCTATTTTCGGAGTTATATGCCTATGTGTGTATTTCATGGTCGAATGAATGAACCTTTGATGCTCTATAAGTTTCCATTGTTTCTCTTCTATAATCCCAGTGCAAGGAATAAAAATATACTCGTCTAAGTATAAAATCTTGAAGGAGATACCCATGCACAGTGTGTAGGGCATACACTTAGTGAAGCGTTGAAAGGTTCTCAAGGTGAGCGAGCACAAGGAGTGTACAAGAGACTTTCCTAAGTCTCAAGCTCAGGAAAAATAGCGAGATTTAGGTCCCAAAAGGGAGGATTCCTATATTTGGAGGACGAGCGGACGAGATCCGTTCGGGAGGAACCAAATTCTTTCACGACCGTTGGTTTTGGGGAATAAGTGTGAGGGTTAACCCCTCGAGTCTGTTGGACTTCATGAGTTTAGAGGATCCTGTGTGTTCATCTTAAAGGAGACTAATTCTCTGAAGTCCCGAAAACCAAAGTTAATCTGGGCCATTGGTAATAGAGGGACACGTGTTCCTCAGATCAACGGTTATCTGGAAGCCTGTTTCTCTGGTGGAATCAAAATACAATCACAAGAGCGTGCAAGTTTCACGAAGCTCCGAAGGCCGGAGCAAATCCTGGTCGTTGGCAACAGGTACACATGGGGATAGATCGAGTGTGGTTCGATGTTCAGCACTCCGAAATAACTGAGGAGTGTTGCGCTTTGGGTCGAGAGCTCCCAAAGGCTGGAGTAGATATCGACCGCCCATTGTAGAGTGCACATGGACCATTGATCAGAGTTCTCCGCATGTTAAAAGTTTGGAACTCCAGAAGGAGGTGTGATTCAAGGCGAGGAAACCTTTTAACACCGAAGTTACGAAGTGACGTGAACCGTCGATTTGAGAATACATAGGGATCCCTCCTATCCGTTAGATCTAGACTGTAGTCAACACTTCGATGAAGTCTTACTTTGGGAGGACGGTGATGTCATGACATTAAACTCCCCGAATGTCGGAGCTGCAAACAAATGTGAACCGTAGATGTTGAGACCCTTCATGATCTCTCCTGACTGTTAGATATAGACCATGGTCATCCCGATGTTGACCACTCTAGTAGGAAGGAGGAACTCACACCACGAAATTCTAGAACGATGAAGTTATGAAGTAACAAAGGTCGTCAACCCAAGGGTTACATGGACACACCTTGATCGTAGAATCAAAGGGATTGGAAGGATATCAGTTTGAGGTGACATGGCACACTGACATCACCTAGGGTGACATGGACCCATGTTTGACGTGCCACATGTCACCTAGATTCATACGTTTCGTAGACCCTATAGGCCCATTAACACATGACACATGTCACCCACTGAAGGAGCCACATGGAGAGATTCTAGGTTCCTTCAAAACTTCAGGAGTTCAGAAATCCGAGAGACTTAGGATGTTATAACATATGCTCCCAAAGGGGTCGAAGGCCGGAGCTACGTGGCAGCACCTCGGGATTTTGAGACTCCAGAGGATTTGCACACAGAAAGGAAAAGGGGTGTTCAACACTGAAGTGTTGAACATTGAACTCCCCTGCAACTTATATGTCAAATAAATATCAAATCCCATTGTTGGATTGGACAATGGATGGACTTGCACCGTGGATGTAGGAGCTTGAGGATGGTACGAATGAGATGGATCCACGTGGACGCCACATGGCCCTCATCTAATAGCACTCGAAGAACTTCGGGAGGCCATAACTTGCAATCCAAAGCTCAGATTTGAGCCCAGTAGCAGTCGTTAGAACGCTACAGGTGAGTAGAATAGGATGCAGACCTCGAACAGAGGATTTGAGATGTTAAGGAAAGATAAATTTAGATGCCCCATTCCTTAAAAAGGTACATAAGGGGTTGGGTGTGTTACAACTAACCACGACCTTCAACTTACTATTGAGCTACCTCGACCCTCGACATGCTAGAAATCCACCTCTACTTCGACCATCAGTCAATCCACTTTGACAAGAATTTCACTACAAAGAATATAACAACCCACAATGGGGCTATGTTTCTTTGTGTGGATTTGTGCAGCAACTGCAATAACCTTTTTTTTATTGTTTTTAGTGCATATGCTTTATGCGTTCATCTTCTAGAGATTGCTTGGATTCCAGACCACAATCACTAAATTCGATGAGTTGACTGTAGATAACACGTAACTCCCTTGTTGGAAAGACCAAAACCATTTTTCATATAATTTATTTTTTTAAGCGCAAATGAGAATCTTAAATTTATGCCACACTATTTTGTAACCTGAATTCGGTTTTGTAATTTATTAAAAGGAGCTAGAAAATTGTGAATTCAATCGAATGATTTACATCTATGTTTAAATAAGTCACATTTCATGAGGACATGGGACATGGAGGACTCGATATCAACCTTAGAAATAGGAAACAACATGGCACATGTTAACCCCAGAAATAGGACAGGGAGGACAACACACACACACACACACACACACACACACACATATTCAAAAAAAATATATATATTAAAAAAATTACATATACAAAAAATGAAATATAGACATAAAGATCTAATTTCCTATAGGATGAGTTCAACAAGAAGGCTCGTTGATGGTAGGATGGTCAGAAGGAAGCAAGCCATGTAGATGAGCCAAGGTGAGCCAATCCTTCCAAGAGCACACCACTAGGTTGCTAGAAGAATATGCCCATGTTACTCAAACATTGGGCCTGGAAATGTGGAAACTTTGTAGTGCAAGTACTTTGCAACCTCTGACTCCAAATAAGTCACCTTGCTAGATCTCGATCGGATCTATTGTGAGCAATATTCCATTTGACCAAAACTACAACTGCTACCTAGGTTGCCCAAACGCTCCTTAAAATAAATGAATGAGATTGAGTTTTGGAACTTGCATAGTGAAGAAATAATATCACACAAATCGAAGTCCCCAAAAATATTACCCACGCACTAAGTTATTGCTAATATGTGCCGCAACAAAACTTGCCAAGGAGAGGTACCCTTTAGACAATGCACCGCCATTTAGCAGCAATGATCATCCCCAAGGTAGGCATATCAATCAACCATAACCTTCCCTTATCCGTGGGCATTGATCTGTAAACTGTCATGGATATTCCACTAGAACATTTCATCACAATAGATCTTAAACTATTATGAAATCTTAGATTTTTGCAATTTATTTCCTTCAATCCCATATTAGTTAATTACTAGATTTTCTTGAACTTATGAAATAACTAAAATATAAAATGAAAGAGCATACACAAAATACACAACATCCACACAATGAACAAAATATTTGACTTGGGAAACCCAATACAAGAGAAAACTCAGCTAAAAGGTGAGGCCTATTCTTTGCTCTCTTGCTCTTCAGTTATAAAATGCACATACAAAGGAATGAGAGCTCACTATGGAGTTACCTTTTGACATTATGGCCTAAAAAATTGCTACATAATCCTCCTCCTCTATTATGCCCACAAAATACCACTGTAAGATGTTTTCCTTAACTATGGAACAAGATACAACACAAAAGAATGGAACCCCTTCTCCTCCTAGCAGCCCAATATTTAACATAGCTCAATAGATATCCAGGGTTAGGGTTTTGAATTTCTCAACCCTCAATTAGTGATCATGTTTATAAATTCTAGAATTCTCTTGAAATACACTATGTAGCTACACCCACATCCACTCGTACCATGGTGGTCAATACGGTAGGTCAACTTATGGGAGACATAAATTTTTCATACAAACTCTGATTGAGGTGATTCTTGCACCGTCGGAAATATATCGTTGTGTAGAATATGACGTACTCCTATAGAGAAGGTTTGGACCAAAAAAATGTCGTTTTATGCTTCAAAATGGCTCCAGAATATTTCAGACAGTTTTTTGGACAAACTTTTCCAAATTGGGACATGCTGTCAAAATGGCTCTGCAAGTTGATTCCTCCAATGTTTTCCACCCAGAAAGTATTGATATGGATGAAAAATTATATAATAATCCAATTTATATAAATAAACGAAGAAACTCCAAGCATTCCCATTCTATTTGAGGAGGGGAATATGGAGTTTTGTTACGTTCATTCTCCTTTATGGTTTATCACGAGAATAATTTTCTTTTTATTTTATTTCATTCTCTTCGTTAGTCCTTTTCTGGTTTCCACAGTTCAATTATCTAATCATTCCCATCCCCATTTCAGCAACTCTTCTGATCAAGAGGCTCAAGAGGCTCTGATTAGATTCATGTCTACAATCACTTATGATCCAACTCAATCTTTATCCGCTACTTGGAAACCAAATGTTTCGTTCTACAAGTGGACAGGTATCATATGCAGTCGACGCAGATAGAGAGTAGTTTCCCTTAATTTTTCTGGCATGGGATTATAAGGTATAATCTCTCCCCTTCTCAAAAACATCTCCTTTCTTAGAATACTCAACCTTACTGATAACAAATTTCATGGTCACATCCCTTATCAATTGGGAAATTTGTTTGGGTTAAAGACGCTTTACTTGCGTAGGAATCAACTCCAATATTCTATCCCACCCTCTCTCAGTGGTTGTCGTAGTTTAAGAATATTATCTATGTTCACTAACAATCTCAAAGGAAACATTCCTGAAGATCTATGCATCCTCCCCAACTTATAATCCATCATGTTAAAAAGAAACAATTTGACAAGTACAATAACGACTTACTTAGGAAATATATCCTCTTTGGAGTACATAAATTTCAATGAAAACCACCTTCACGGGAGTGTTCCTTCTTAATTGGGCATGCTAATCCACTTGAGATTTATAGCTCTCAATGCAAACCATTTATTAGGACAACTTCCATCTTCCTTGTCTTATTGTACCAATCTTCAAGAATTGGGTATAGGTCAAAACCAGTTAACTGGTCACATTACCACGGAGCTGTGTAGAAAGAAAACCCCATTAAGAGGTCTCTTTCTGGCCCTTAATCAGTTGAGTGGCAACATTCCTTCTTCCCTCGTCAATTGTACGAACCTTCAAGTCATCTCCTTATCCTATAACCAACACAATGGAGTAGTGCCCAAGGAGTTGGGTAAGATGAAAAAGCTTGAGAAGCTTGTATTAAGTAATAATCAACTGGTTAGTGGCATCACCATGAAATTTCACATTCTTGTTGCTCTTACTAACCGTTCCAACATAAGATTCATAGACTTATCCTTTAATAATATCAAGGGACATTTTCCCTTTTACATAAACTAGGAGGTGAATGAATTAGTAGGAGAAATACCACCAGAAATTGGAAACCTTACTAGTTTATTAGAACTTGCTTTAGATAACAATGTTTTCATAGGGGAAATCCTGTCTTCACTTAAAAAGCTTCAAAAATTTGGAGAGGTTATATATGCGAGCCAACAGTTTACAAGGAAACATCCCGACAAAAAATGGGCAACTCAGAAACTTACGGGCCCTAGCTCTCGATATAAATAATTATTGGCATTTTTATAGGCAGAGTGTGCTTGTCATTGATGGTAAGAACTTTAGCGATGGTAGCAGATTTATAGGCAAAGTGTGCATGGAAAGAATAGGATCCAAGACACAAATGAGCTAGCTCGAGAAGCTCATAAGGAATAGCATAGAGTTGCACGCAGAAGCGCAAGGAATAACGCAGAGTTGCATGTAGAGTGCAAGTGTGTGCTAGGACGATTACCAAAGCTCAGAAGAAATAGAATTCTCATAAACAAAGAAGAGACCCAAAGTCAAAGGTGAGAGTTGTAGGAACTCACGATATGCAAAGTCGAAAAATGATTTGGGTCGTTGGATCCAGAGGAAATGTGGCGAGAGATCATCATTTCGCTGACTCGCGAAGCTAGAGAAGTCAAAGGTGAGAGTTGTAGGAACTCACGATATGAAAAGTTGCGAAATGATCTGGATCATTGGGTCCAGAGGACACATGGTGAGAGATCATCATTTCGCTGACTTATGAAGCTAGAGAAGTCAAAGGTGAGAGTTGTAGGAACTCGTGATATGCGAAGTCGCGAAATGATCTGGGTCATCGGATCACAGATGATCGTGGACCATTGATTTGTCAAGCATGGTTTCAGAATTTCGAAAGTCGAGAGAGTTAGGGTTGACTCACATCCAAGTGCTCGACACACAAAGTCACAATTTGATCACAGCCGTCGAGTAGAAGGAGAGATCTTGACCATTGATATGATATGAAGCATTTCAAAGTTTCATGAGTTGGGAGTTTCAAGGCAACTCATAGTAGGAGTTTGTGATATGTGAAATCGTGATGCACCCCTCTTTCTTGGCCCCTAGTCACAGCTAGTGGTCACGTTGATGAAGATTAAGGGAGGAGCTAGCACGTCGCTAGGCTCAACAATGGAGATCATCGAAATCGTGAAATACCTTTTCAAATAGGGTTGTGGTCACAGACGTTGGTCACATCAGCGAAAGAAAGGGAAGGAGCTAGAGATGCTAAGCTCCATTTCGAATATCATGAGTTGGGAAAATCAAGGTAACTCGCAGTTGATCACCCGAAATGCGAAATCGTGAAATGCCTTTTGATAGGTGTCAATTCACCGTCGTGATCACATGAAAGGAAGGAGCTTAGCCAGAAAAGCCAGCGCCCACAGGGTAGTTTTCTTAGGAAGGGAAAAAGCGTCAAAGACATGAGCGCGTGGAGGTTTTCTGAGTAACTACTAGAGACAGACTGTTTGTAACTGCAAAATTCGACTGATTTCATATACCATAGAATTCAAAGGATCTCAGGGTGATCACTAGAGGAGCTGAAGAGTCTTGAGGTAACTGCCAGTGGAATGAAGACTCATCATAGAGATGATTCACATATAGAAAAGTGTCGAAGACTGTAGCTACCAGAGAAGCCAAAGAATCTCAGGAAAGGCCACTAATGATGAACATTCTTAGCATAACGGCCATGGAAGAAGAACAAACTTAGCATAATCGCCAGAGGGGATGAAGAGTTAGGTGTATGATCTGGAAGAGGACTTTGAATTATAAATATACACAGAACGGATAAGAGAAGGGGTTTCTTCTGTTGAGGGGAATTCATGCGGGTAAAAGCAGGTTGTGTGCAGCAACTAAAAAACATTGAAGAGGCATAGAGCATAGAATAGAAATGCATATCTGAGAGACGCAGAGGAAGTTGAGGTGCAGGATCAGAGATAGAGAAGAAGAACAGAAAGCTTGAAGAATAATGCGAGCAAGAAGACACTGATGTAGGTAGAGCATAGCAGTGCAGTAGAACAGTGATGAGACTGGTAAGCTATTTGTAAACACTGTATCACTATAATAAGTCTCAGTAACGAAATTTGTATAATCAGGGTGGTAGGGTGGTGCAAGGGAGAACTATTGTTCTCTGTTATACAAGTTGGTGCCTGTGTGACTGGAAGTTGGTGCTTCCATCTAGTTGGTGCTGGAACACTCAGGGAGTTGGTGCTTCCTTGTAGTGGGTGCTAGAGAAACCAGAGAGTTGGTGCTCTCAGCAAGTTGCAGCTTGAAAAACAGAGGTGGTAGCCTCACAATGAATTGGTGCTCATAAGAATGATAATGTACAGGACATAAAGCTTGCTTATCATATCAAGAAGAAGAGTTTTTTCCCTTTATGGGTTTCCTCAGGAAATATCTATCTCTGTATATTTCATGTGTGTGATTGATGTTGAATATTGTATTGCTTATTTCCCCGCATTATTTTGATCATCATTGAGTATTCTGTAAAGAGTTTAAAAATGGGCATAATTGTTTAAGCCTAGTAACAACTGATACACCCCCCCCCCCCNATAGCCAACCCCTTTTATCTAAGGGTATATTCTAAGAGCTTAAACATGACTAGCCATGAAGGATCCTCAACCAACAAGGCCCCTATGTTCAATGGAACAAACTTTTCCTTCTGGAAAGTTAGGATAAGAACCTACATAATGGATTTAGGTGAAGATGTATGGGATGTGGTAGATATTGGTTATGTAAAGCCAGTTGTACTAGCTAATAAGGATGGCAAGCTAGAATTCAGTTTCAATGCTAAGGCTATGAATTTTATTCTGAGTGGGATTGCAGAAGCAAAATTTGTAAAAGTTATGCACTTAGAAAGTGCCAAAGACATGTGGGACAAACTCATTAGCATTTATGAAGGTAATGAGAAGGTAAAGGATGCCAATCTTCAAACCTACAAAGTAAATTTTGAACAGCTACAGATGAAATAAGATGAAACTATTGGAAAGTACTTTCTAAGAGTTGAAGAACTAGTAAATGAAATGAAATCTCTTGGTGAAAAAATTGAGGAAGCCTCTTTAGTTCAGAAAATTTTGAGATCTCTGCCAGAAAGATTCAACCCGAAGGTCTCTACTATAGAAGAACTCGATGATCTAAAAGCTTTGGCTTTTGATCAACTTCTAGGAACGTTGACTACATATGAAATGAGGATAGGTAAAGATAAATCCAACACTAGAGAAGCTTCTTTTAAAGTAGATAAGAATGAGAAATCTGAGCCTAATGAAATTGAAGAAACATTTGTGAGAAGACTAAAGAAAGGATCAAGCAAGTATCAAGGCAAGTTGCCCTTCAAGTGTTTTAACTATGGAAAGATAGGTCACTTTGCATCTAAGTGTCCACACAAGAAGCAGGATCAAAATTATGAAGGTGAAAAGAAGTACATACCCAAGAGATTTGGTAAAAAGAAAAGTTTATGTGTAAACAATGATGACTCTTCAGAAGACACAGATAGTGATTCTTTCTGTGAAGATAAGGTTAATGACTTTGTGCTTATGGCCAAAGAGGATTATGATAATCAAGACACAGGAAGTGATGTTAATGTTGAACAAGTTGTGGTTGATATGGAAGGTGAACTAATCAGTTCCTTAGAAGAGATTGATAGACTCAGACTCGAGAAGAGAAAACAAAAATAGTTGTTGATGCAGTTTGAAAAGAATGTTAAAAAAACCGATGAAGACTTTGCCCTGCTAAAGGTGGAGTTAGAAGAGGCAAAGAAAATAGAGGACATTCTGAAACAACAATTATCAGAGAAGAAGGCAAGATGTGAAGCCTTGGAAGAAGAGGTAGTAAAAACCAGAAAAGAGATGGAGAAATTCAAAGCATTGTATCTCCAAAATCTTCCAAGCATTAAAGCCTTGAAAGGATTAACCACCATTATGAATCAACAAAGGAATCCAAATTTGAAAACTGGTTTGGGTTATGAAGAAGGATCAATTTGTAGTCAGCCAAGCAACAAAGAATCCATCATGTTTGTCAAATCTGCATTCATTCACAACAACAAATATGGAGAAACAAAGGAAGATAATCAGCTGCCAAGGAAGAGTGAAAGGAAAAGTACCAGAACTTAATTTGTAGAACAAAGAAACCATCAACATGGAAGAAATCAACCTGCTCAAAGAAGACAGCCATTTTCCAGGTACAAAGGATTTTTCTATGGATATTGTTTTTTCTGTTCTAACTTTGGTCACAAAGTTGTAAATTGTTCTTTAAGATTTAGATATGAGCAATCAAAACACTCAAGGAATAGACATATGCCGCAACAAAGAATGAGACAACCAAGTAACAAACAATCACAGACTGCAAATCATGCGATGGCTGGGAAAAGGACACATGTTAAGTACAATAATTGTTATGATCCCTTATTCAAATAACCAGAATGTTACACCTGCCATAATTATGGACATAAAGCTGCAGACTGTCGCTTACGAAACTATGAATCAGATCTGAATCCCTCTGATGAAAACGTCAAGGTTTGTAATAGGAAGGAAAATGACAAGTGTGGATTAGTGTTGTCAGATCAAAGACAAAAGAACCCCTGGTATATTGATAGTGGATGCTCCAAACATATGACGGGAGACAAAAGTAAGTTTTTGTCTCTAAGTGAAAGAAAATCTGGAAATGTAACCTTTAGAAATGATGCTCCTGGTAAAATCAAGGGTAAAGGGATGGTGATTTTGAGTAATGGTAAAGGAAAAGCCCAGGATGTTTTGCTTGTAGATGGGTTGAAACATAATTTTCTCAGTGTAAGTCAAATGTGTGATAGAGGATGTGAAGTGTTGTTCAATTCCAAGGATTGCAAGATAAAGTCTGTAAACTCAGGACAAGTGGTGGCCAAAGGCATAAGGATGGATAATAATGTATATGTGTTGAAAGAAGATAGAGAAGAGTTTCATCTAAGCAAACATGATGAAAGATGGTTATGGCATAAGAGACTTGGACATCTAAACTTTGACCACTTAATCAAGCTCAAAAATCTTGAGGCAGTGAAATATCTTCCAAGAATATCAAAGCCACAAGACTCTGTGTGTAAACCCTACCAAGTAGGAAAGCTAACCAAGACACAGTTAAAATCCAAGAGCTCTACTTCAACAGAGAAACCACTCCAATTATTTCATATGGATTTATGTGGACCATCAAGACAGGAAGGCATAGGTAAGGAAAACTACTTTATGCTGATCATTGATGATTACTCCAGACTTACTTGGGTTGTTTTTCTCAAGGAAAAAGCTGAAGCATTTGAGAAATTTAAAATATTTAAGGCTTTAAGTGAAAATCAAACATGCAAGAGGTTAAAGGCAGTAAGGTCAAACAGAGGAGGAGAATTTATGTCAAGTGATTTCAAGGAATTATGTGATAAACATGGGATCAAGAAAGAATACACAATCCCAGGAACTCCACAACAAAATGGAGTAGTTGAGAGGAAAAATAGAATAGTTCAACAAATGGCCAGGTCAATGATGAATGAGAAGAACATTGGTCAAACTTACTAGGTAGAAGCAATACACACAACAGTCCATATTCTTAACAAATCTCACCTCAGACCACAAAGTGACGAGACACCTTATGAACAGTGATATGGAAGACCTGCTTCAATCAAACACTTCAAAGTATTTGGGAGTAAGTGCTACATAAAGAATAATAATGAAAACCTTGGTAAGTATGATGACAGGGCTGATGAAGGCATATTCTTAGGATATGCTACCAACAGTAAAGGATACAGATGCTTTAATAAAACATTGCATAAATTAGTTGATTGCATTGATTTAAAGGTTGATGAAGGAGTCCCAGTAAGAGAGGTGAGCGATATTGAATCAACAACAGAGGATATAGGTGAAGTTGAAGTTGAACAGGTCCAAGAATCTGAACAAGAAGAGTCTGAGTAAGATGAAGATGCAAATACTCAGGCATACTCAAATCAACAGACAACATCAAATCCTTCCTCCAGAATTACTCAAAAGAATCATCCTGCAAGTCTGATAATTGGTGAGAAAGACAAAGGTGTACAAACCAAGAGAAGGATAGTCAAAAACACTGAGCAATCACATATAGCCTTCATATCCATGGTGGAACCCAAGAACTTCAATGAAGCCAGTGAAGATGAAAATTGGTTAAAATAAATGAACGAGGAACTGGATCAAATTGAGAAGAACAATAATTGGGAACTTGTTCCTAGACATGCAGATAAGAATGTAATTGGCTCCAAATGGGTGTTTAAGAATAAAATAAATGAACAAGGACAAATTGTTAAGAATAAAGCCAGATTGGTCTGTAAGGGCTATGCACAATTTGAAGGACAAGATTTTGATGAAACTTTTGCACCAGTGGCAAGATTGGAAGCCATCAGAATGGTTCTATCCTATGCCTGCCATAAGAACTTTAAAGTAGACCAGATGGATGTTAATTCAACCTTTCTTAATGGAGACCTAAAAGAAGAAGTATACATGGAGTAACCTGGAGTATTTTCACTGACATATACTCCTAACTATGTTTGTAAGTTGAAAAAGGATTTATATGGACTTAAACAGGCACCACGAGCCTGGTATCATATACTGGACAAATTTCTACAGGACAAAGGGTTCAAGAAAGGTATTGTTGACAGTAATATATATATATATATATATAATATAAAGGTGATTATTTATTAGTCGTTGTGATTTATGTAGATGACATTATCTTTGGATGCACTAATGACCTTTCAATTCATTGGTTTTCTAATTCAATGCAGATTGAGTTTGAGATGTCCATGATAGGAGAACTGTCATATTTTATTGGTTTACGAATCAATCAGAGTTTTGCAGGGATATTTATCTCTCAAGAACAGTATTTGAAAGAGATGTTAAAGAGGTTTCAGATGGAAGATTCCTCTCCTGTTGGTACACCTATGGTGGTTGGTTGCAAGCTCAGTAAAGATTATATTTCACCTGATGTTGATCAAAGAACATATCGATCAATGATAGGCAATCTTCTATACATCACAACATCTCATCCTGATATAATGCAGGTTGTTGGAATGGTACGTCGTTATCATTCTTCCCCTAAACAAAGTCATTTAGCAACTGTCAAGAGGATCTTCAAATATTTGAAGGGTACAATAACTTATGGCCTTTGGTATCCTAGAAATCATAAATTACAGTTAACTGCATATTTAGATGTTGATTGGGCAAACTGTTTGGATGAGAGAAAGAGCGCCAGTGGAGGTGCATTCTTCTTAGGTGATTCATTAGTAGCATGGCTTAGTAAAAAGAAAGGATCTATCTCATTATCAACTACAGAGACAGAGTACATTGCTGTTGCTACTTGTTGCACTCAGATTTTATGGATGTTACAAACTCTTGCAAATTTGAAGGTAACTTATACTGACCCAATTCCACTTCACTGTGATAACACCAGTGCCATTAGTGTCTCGAAGAATCCTGTTCTCCATTCAAAGACGAAACATATCCCAATAAAGTATCATTTTCTCAAAGACCGGGTTACAAACAAAGTTGTTTATCTCAATTACATTCCTTCCATAGAACAAATTGCAGACATCTTTACTAAACCCCTACCCAAGACACCTTTTGAATATCTTCGCCAGAAGTTGGGCGTGACCCCGTTATCAACCTAAGTGAGTTTATCTTGTTAGGAGGATTATGTATTGGTTGACTATCTGATACCTCCGCACAGTACTGCAACAGCTCAGGGAGAGCATGTTTTCTTTGACATTGATGTCAAAGGGGGAGAAAAGGTCTATTCTGAATGCTATAGATGGAGGTCTAAGTAGAATAGTGCAATTGTTCAGGGTTTCCATCAATGCTAAAGGGGGATATTTTTGGCATGTTTATAGGCAGAGTGTGCTTGTCATTGATGGCAAGAACAACAACGATGGTGGCATATTTATAGGAAAAGTGTGCATGGCAAGAACAACAGCCAAGAAACAAATGAGCTAGCTTGAGAAGCTCAGGAGGAATAGCGCAAAGTTGCATGCAGATGCAAAAGGAATAGCGCAGAGTTGCATGCAGACGCAAAAGGAATAGCGCAGAGGTGCATGCAGAGTGCAAGTGTGCGCCAGGACCATTACCAAAGCTCAGGAGAAATAACGTTCTCAGAAACGCAAACGAGACCCAAAGTCAAAGGTGAGAGTTGTAGGAACTCATGATATCAAAAGTCACGAAATGATCTAGGTCATTAGATCCAGAGGACATGTGGCGAGAGATCAACATTTTGTTGACTCGCGACGCTAGAGAAGTCAAAGGTGAGAGTTGTAGGAACTCGTGATATGCGAAGTCGCGAAATGATCTAGGACGTTGGATCCAGAGGACACGTGGTGAGAGATCAGCATTTCGCTAACTCGCGAAGTTGGAGAAGTCAAAGGTGAGAGTTGCAGGAACTCATGATATGCGAAGTCGCAAAATGATATGGGTCGTCGGATCATAAATGATCATGGACCATTGATCTGTCAAGCATGGCCTCAAAATATCGAAAGTTGGGAGACTCAGGGTTGACTCACGTCCAAGTACCCGACATGTGAAGTCATGATCTGATCGCAGTCGTCGAGCAGAGGGAGAGATCTCAACCATTGATCTAATATGAATCATTTCAGAGTTTCACGAGTTGGGAGTTTCGAAGCAACTTAGATCAGGATTTTGCGATATGTGAAATCATGATGCACCCCTCTTGCTTGGCCCCCGGTCACAGCGGGTGGTCACATTGATGAATATTAAGGGAGGAGCTAGCACGTCACTAGGCTCAACAACGAAGATCGCCAAAATCATGAAATACCTTTTCGAATAGGGTTGTGGTCACAATTGTTGGTCACATCAGTGGAAGAGAAGGGAAGGAGCTAGAGCTTCTAAGCTCCATTTCGGATATCGCGAGTTGGGAAAATCGAGGTAACTCATAGTCGATCACCAGAAATGAAAAATCGTGAAACATCTGTTGATAGGTGTCAGGTCACCATCATGATCACATGAAAGGAAGGGGTTTAGCCAGAAAATCCAACGCCCATGTGGTATTTTTCTCAGGAAGGGAAAAAGCGTCAAAGACATGAGCACACAGAGGTTCTCTGAGTAACTGCTAGAGACAGACTGTTTGTAACTGCGGAAATCAACTGATTGCATATACCAGAGAATTTGAATGATCTCAGGGTCATCGCCAGAGGAGATGAAGAGTCTCGAGGTAACTTCCAGTGGAATGAGGACTCATCATAGAGACGATTGAAAGATGGAAAAGCATCGAAGACTGTAGCTTCTAGAGAAGCCAAAGGATCTTAGGAACGACCACTAATGATGAACAGTCTCAACATAATGACCATGGAGGAAGAACAGACTCAACGTAATTGCCAGATGGGACGAAGAGTTAGGTGTATGATCTTGCAGAGGACTTGGAATTATAAATATACTCAGAACAAAGAAGAGAAGGGGTTTCTTCTGTTGAGAGGAATTCATGTGGGTAAAAGCAGGCTGTGTGCAACAGCTGAAAAACACAGAAGAGGCGTAGAGCATAGAATAGAAATGCATATCTGAGAGAGGTAGAGGAAGTTGAGGTGCACGAGCAGAGACAAAGCAGAAGAATAGAAAGCTCGAAGAATAATGCGAGCAGGATGACACTGATGTAGGTAGAGCATAGCAGTGCAACAGACCAATGATGAGACTGGTAAGCTATTGGTAAACACTGTATCACTGTAATAAGTCTCAGTAACGAAATTTGTAAAATCAGGGTGGTAGGGTGGTGCAAGGGAGAACTATTGTTCTCTGTTATACAGGTTGGTGCATGTGTGACTGGAAGTTGGTGCTTCCATCCAGTTGGTGCTGGAACACTCAGGGAGTTGGTGCTTCCTTCTAGTGGGTGCTAGAGAAACCAAAGAGTTGGTGCTCTTAGCAAGTTGCATCTTGCAAAACATAGGTGGTAGCCTCACAATGATTTGGTGCTCATAAGAATGATAATGTAGAGAAAATAAATCTTACTTATCATATCAAGAAGAAGAGGTTTTTCCTTTTATGAGTTTCCTCAAGAAATATCTGTCTCTGTATATTTCATGTGTGTGATTGATGTTGAATATTCTATTGCTTATTTCCCTGCATTATTGTGATCGCCATTGAGTATTTTG
>ML777101.1:3146408-3158161 GCA_009831015.1 Picea engelmannii | reverse complement strand
CATTTGACCAACAATAATCTCTTTGAAAGGATCCTTGATGCTATTTCCCACCTCCAGTAGCTGAGATATCTATATCTTCAATGGAACCAGTTATCAAGTAATATACCTGCAAATATAGGAAAATGTATGAACTTATTAGATCTAGATTTATCATACAATATACTTAGTGGGCCCATACCTCTAGAGGTTGCAGATCTTGCAAATTTAGCTTTGTATTTCAACCTTTCAAACAATTTATTATAGGCACCCATCCCTCTGGAACTAAACAAGATGACTATGGTTTAATCTATATATATTTCTGCAAATAGGTTAATTGGTTACATTCCAAGTGGGCTTAGAAACTGCAAAGAACTAGAATACTTGAATCTTTCTTGCAACACACTTGAAGGTCTGATTCCAATGTCACTCAATGAACTTCGAAGTCTTCAGGACATGGATTTATCCTCCAACAATTTGTCAGGTGGAATACCCATGTCATTGAAAAATATCAAAGTGCTCATCCATTTGAATTTATCTTTCAACAACCTGTCAAGAGAAGTTCCGAAGGGAGGAGTTTTCAAAAATGTCGGTGCTACAAAATTTATGGGAAATCCTGGTCTATGTGGACCTTGGGTAAGTCTATCACCATGCTCTGCTCACAAACATAAAAGTGTTTCACATCTGAAAAGAGTTATCATACATTTTGTTGCAGTTGGAGTCATTGTTGTATTGTGCTTGTTTTTGGGATTCTTATGGAGATAAAATTGCAAGAGGCATACTCTTATAGAGGTTGGGGCATCCTTAAATGTGGGGCACCGAAGAATTTCCTATGGAGAGCTCATCACTGCAATAGAGGACTTTAATGACGCCAACTTGTTAGGAGTGGGTAGTTTTGGGAAAGTGTATAGTGGGGTTTTGAATGATGGCACAATCATTGCAGTGGAGCTTCTCAATCTGGAAAATGAAGGGGATTAGAATATTTTTGATAGGGAGTGCAAAGTATTGGTTAGAGTTAGGCATCGAAATCTAATTAGAATCATAACTTCTTATTCAGACCACCAAATTAAATATTTTATATTTCCATTAATTCCAAATGGAAGCTTAGAGAAGTGGTTATATCTCGATGATGAAGTAGAAAGTAGTTTAAATTTGCTTCAAAGGTTGAATATTTCAATAGACATTGCACAAGGCATGACTTATCTCCATCACCATTGTTTCATGCAAGTGATCCATTGTGATCTAAAACCAAACAATGTCCTTTTGGGCGAAGATATGATAGCATGTTCAATAGACTTTGGCATTGCTACTATATGTTTTGCAAACCTGAAGGATTTAGCTCTCACATCCACACATGCACTCAAGGGATCCGCAGGCTATATTCCTCCATGGATTATTTGATATATAGCATGTTAGGGAATGCCATGAGTTTTCTATTTTTATTAAAAAAATTGAATTAGAAACCTTTTGATGAAGATGTTTGAATGCAAAATATGGATTAGGTGGATGTGTCACAACAAAAGGTGATGCTTATAGCTATGGAGTAGCACTATTGGAGATGCTCACTAGAAAGAAACACACCCACAACATGTTTGTGGAAGGAATGAACTTGCAAAAATGGGTGGGTAGTGGTTTTCCAAGAGATTTGTATTTGTTTTAAAAGATTTGTATTTTTTTTAAAAGAGATTTGTATTTGTTCTAAAATATTAAAGAGGAAGTCAACGTTTTTGTTTCCACGAACATTCATTAAATTATGAGATCAAATAAAGAGCAAGAACATGTTGAGGAGCATGATGTTTTCTATACTTTTTCAGATATTCAACATGTTCTTCCTTTACTCCAACACTTTAAAGCTAAAATTGTGGAACAAGATCAATTAATGCATTACCTTATTCTGAAATTTGTCTCGAATTTGTTAGGAATTACGTTGTACAACTAATTGTCATCAATCTATGAGGAATTGCACTCACACCCTACTTTCTAAAATAATTACTAAGTAAAATTGAGTAGAACAATTGTTATTATGAGTTAACTAACTGTCATCAATCTATGAGGAATTGCACTCACACCCTACTTTCTAAAATAATTACTAAGTAAAATTGAGTAGAACAATTGTTATTATGAGTTGAAGATTTGAACTATGATAATATTTTTAAGATTTAGAATTTCTTATCACACTTTCAATTATTTACACACAACCAACAATTTTTATTCATGTTATTTTTTGAATTTAAGTAAAACATTCTATTAAAAATACATAGTGTTAAAAAAGATTAGAAGGAGATAAACCATTTTTTTCAAAATAATCTAAACAACTTGACTATGGAACCGTCTAGGGCTAATCACCATAGGATTCTCTTAAAAAAAACACATTTAAACCTTGTAAAAACAAAATTTTAAATATGATTGCAAATTAGCTAGAGTGACATAAAATAAGAGTGAAACAGAAACTCGTGGCTTTCAACATTTACAAAGTTTTAAAAATCCTCTAGCGCCATTACAGTTTCTTCAGAATGCAATTCTCTACAATTTGTGATAAAACTGGAAAAATATTTTCATAAATTCATGAGAGCAATTATATATGGCCTAACCTTTATCTCTGTCCTACTGAATCGGAGTTTTGATCGCATGTCTTTTGGCTACGAATTGTGGAAATTTTTGTTGAAAGTGCTTATTTTGTCTTCCTGGCTTCTCATCCTCAACCTCCTCCTCCATTACTGAGGTTCCATTGGATAGCTAAAAAACTCAACATCCCCTGGAATTTCCACGACTTTCTAGGTGTCCTCTTTAGTCTTCAAATCGAGCCTATCATTGTGCTTGTAACGACCCTGCCGTTACGACAACAATCGACATACCACATGAATTTTTTTTTATTTTTATTTTTTGGCACTAGTAAATACATCTCCCTTAAAGAAACTTCATTGACACATCATCAAAAATATTAATGAACAACATGAACGCATCATCAAACATTCCCAACAAGCCGACACATCATTATAATGAAAAGTGATACACAATCAACATCATACACAAGTAAAAAGCGACCCATAATCAGTGCATTCACACAATTAACTGATGACGCATAAACTTAAGAATCACAACTGAATAATGACACACGGTAACACATCTCCCTACTCATCAATCCAACAATCCTAATCCACAATTAGACACAGCGCACGAGTAATCATTCGCATAACTCATCATATATCCAATCAATCCAAGGTGCAAGAGAAATTATCAGATATTATTATGGCGCAAATTCCAATCACATAAAATAAAACACTCGTCACATCGATTAGGGCGCAAGACAACTTTTAAATTTTATTCACTGCGTGGAAATCTAATCACATGAATTCAATCATTCATCACAAAAATTTCATTTCGCTCAAGAGATCTGGTATCTACAACAACCATTCAATACATTATCATTCCATGTGCGCAAGGAGCCTGAATCCTCTACCAACCATACATCATATTATTGATTTGTGCGTAAGCCTTCTAAGCAATCAATCCATCCTTTACCCAACAAGACGCAAGAGATATTGACTTATCTCGCAAGGTGCAATAGAATATAATAAAAAAAGAAAACATACCTGAACAAAAATTAAAAGGCACAAGGTGATCCATACTAACTCATTCGACAACATCAATTATCAAGGCGTAACGGTGATCTAGTTGTCAACCCTCATACATAACATAAATCCAAAAGCGCAAGATAACTAACGCCTATAACTTTCATTGATGACATGACATCCATTGCACAAGACATCTAACATCATGCATTACGTTAAATTCAGTGCGCGCAAGGCTTTGATTCCATTAATGCATTAAATCTACATCAATGATTCACGGCGCAAGGTAAATCAGTTTTATTCTGCAATGCACGAGCAAATACCATTAAAGAATCACGTCTTCTTCACTAATAAATCAGGGTAACATATTAACCAAATCTAAATCAACATTAACTCATATATGGCCTAAGCTCTAGCTTAGTTTAGAGGATAAGCAGTCTTTATTAAATAAAAGAAAAGGCGAGCTTCGAAAAAATTAAAAAAAATCCATTGAAGATTTAAGAGAAGGGCCCAAATGGCTTGAGAACCCAGTAAGGGAATTTGAAACACCCCTCCAAAATAAATAGGGTTCGAATAAGGTAGGAGAAAACCGTCTAACGAAATGGCCCCTCCCTAAAATCACTAAAGCATTATTCCAGTCGCTAACTACACGAGCATTACAAGAATTAAGGATAATCTCATTAATGCCATAACCAAATTCAACTTGTAATTTAGTGGAAATTCTTATCATTAACTATCCCTTCCATCGTTTATTCGTTACCTCCTAAGTTGACCCCTTTTTATCATTATCTTAGCTTTAGTTCTAGTTGTAAATGTTAACATGATAGCCACCTCAAATTCTTCATATAAAAAGAATATACTCGGGGTAACACATAAATACATCGGGAGGTTTAATTTAATACTAAATACCTCGTGGATTCTTCCTGTCTCGTTAAGTCCCTAACATCCTTCGCTTCACTTATAAAATTATTAAAACTCATGCAGGTAAAGTAAATATGATGTTTAAGTAATCAGACAGTGAAAAAAAATGTTGTTTAAGTAATCAGACATTACGGGTAGGGTAATATCAACCGCAATTTAACCCAAGAAAATAATTGGTGCAGGCACGAACACTCGTTAAGTTGAAGTTTGAAACGCTGTGAGGATTCAAGAACAGGTGCATGCCACTTAATACCTGGCGGTCATTTAAAAGAAAGGGGGCAGGTGTCAAGAGTTGCTGGCAGAGAAGGAGCGACCATTCTGGACGAAGAGAACCCTCCCGGGATTCGCCCCAAGATTGGCGTTTTTAACGCTGGAGATAACAGCTCATTAAAAGAAAGGTACGCAGCAATGAAATTGCTGGAGGAAAAGCTACAGGTGAGGGCGTACTCCACGAGGGGAGGAAATAAATCTCTAAAATAAATTGCTAAGGTGAAAGGAAACCAGAATCGCTGAGTAAGCTCAAACAAAAACAATCGCCCAGCCTCTCTCACGCAAGCAACCACGATTTGCTGAGTCACAAGTCGGTTATCTCACTGGCACGCAGGGTATCCCGATTTTACTGTAAAGAACAAAGGAGGCGATAAATGCCAGGAATCCGAGTGAACAGGTGGAAGAAGGAATCCCAGTATCAAACAGATGGAACCACGGTGCTGCCTGTGTGGGGAGTATAGAAGGGAACCCTGGAATAAAAACGCAGAGTGCACGACTCTCAACACAGAGTAAAAAAAATCACGCTATGGACATCGACAAAACCCTTCTGTCGATCTTGCGCTTCTTCAAACCCTTTTTTGTATCGTTTGTACTAGTTTTTACATTTTGGATCGCTTCTGATCCTACCAAGACCCCATCCTCGAGTTGATCCCAACTCAAAGGCGTCTGACACGGTCGCCCATAAAGAAACTCAAATGGCACCATCTTAATGGTGCTTTGATGGTTGTTGTTGCCTGCAACTCAGCTAGCGGCCAAAACTATTCCCAACGTTTCTGTTGATCCAACACACGCATACGCCACTCAACCCTCCAAATTTGGTTCGTTCCTTCGGTCAGCCTATCTATCTCAGGGACATGTTGTACTAAGTTCAGAGGTGTTCCCAAGGCCTCTTGGGAACTCGTCCAAAACGTCTTGCAAACACCGATTCCCTTATCGGATATGATTCTTTTGGTACGTCTGGCAGTCTCAATATCTTGCTGATATAAAATCTAGCAACACATGGCGCTTGATGCGTCATACACCCAGGGAAAAAGGTGTGCACTCTTCGTCAGAGTGTCAACTATCACGAAAATATAGTCATGCCTCCTTGCCGTTAACGGCAATCCCAACAATAAATTCCATCGAATGACCTCCCATTTCGATTCCGGGAAAGCATGTCGCTGTAGTAATCCTGTTGGATGTCTACGTTTAGCCTTCACTCGCTGACCACCTAGACACCTCACCATGTAGATAACCATGTCCTCCTGCATCCATACCAGAAGAATGTGGGATTAAGGTCTGCCCTCATCTTCGTGACTCCAAGATGAGCCATGTACACTATTCTATGAGTTTCGTTTAAGATCAACCTCTCAATTTGTCACTGGGCGGTAAGTAAATTTGGTTATTATATCTCATTAATCCATCATTGTCCACAATAAATCCCTCAAATTTTGGTACCAACAAGGTGTTTTGTTCAATAATTTTTTTAACCTCTTGATGCCAGTCATCGTCGCGTTGTAAAGTTAGAATCCCTTCACGTAGATTCTTCTTAAGAAGTATCACCGACAATATGTGTGGTTTCCGACTCATCGCATCAACCACTTTGTTCATTGTTCCCTTTATGTAGGTAATCTCGAAATCGTATTCACTAAGCATTTCTGACCAACTCCTTTTATCGCACGTTCACGTTGCTTTGTGTAAAAATGTATTGTAACCCACAGTTGTCCTTTTTTAGTTCAAATTTCCATCCAAACAAGTAGTGTCTCCACACTCTTAGGGCACACATGATGGCTAATAACTCCAAATCATGCATCGCGTAGTTCTCCTCATGCCTTCTTAGCTTCCTTGAGGTGTAAGCGATCACTCGATCGTCTTGCTTCAAGACTCTACCTAAGCCTTCCTTGGATGCATCAATGCACACCAAGAAGTCATCGTCCTTGTCAGGGACTTTTAGTATCAGCTATCGTCGACAGCTCCTTGAGCCTTCGAAATGCTTCTACGCATTTCTCGGTCCACACAAACTTCTTGTTCTTTCTCTGCAATTACGTAATTGGATTGCTATCTTCGAAAAACCCTTGACGAACTGTTGATAATATCCAGCTAAACCCACGAAGTTACGTACTTCTGGTACGTTTGTCAGCGTAGGCCTTTCCCTAACAACCTCTACCTTCGTTGGATCCAAAATGATACCTTCGCAGGAGAAAATAAGCCCTAGATAATGAGTCCTTGATAGGCAAAACGAGCATTTCGACAGTTTTCCATATAATTCATTCTCTCGTAAACACAGTAGTACCAAGTGCAAAATTTTGTCAATGAATACTTGAACAAACTTGTTCAAGTATTCACGGAACACCCCTTTCATCAAGCTCAAGATTACCCCTGGGGCGTTTTTCTGTCCCCACGGTCCAACGGTAAACTCGGAGGGTCCGAACCGCATTTTGAAAGTGGTCTTAGGAACATAGTCCTCTTTAATTCATAACCGGAGATAACATGATCTCCAATTAATCTTGAATACATTGTCATGCCTTTCATTTGATCAAGCAATTTATCTATACTTGGCAACGGATACAGGTTCCTAGATGTTGCCTCCTTCAAGAAGGTAGTCAACACAGATTCTTCCATGACCCATCCTTCTTCTGTATGAGAATAATGGGCACACCCCGAGGTGACACACTTGGACTCTAAGTCCTAGGTCCAACAACTCCCTCAGTTGAATTTTCAACTCCTGTAACTCAGGGGTCGACATCCGATAAGGTGTTCATACTATTGGTTTAGTTCCATATTTTAAATTGATGGTAAAATTCCATCTTGGCCTTGTGCAGCGCACTTGGTAATTCTTTTGGGAATCGCGACCACAAATTTGCGTACTACCGGAAGGTTTTCTAATCCCTTCACCACATCCCTTCCGTTCTATGCAAGGATCGCACATAGCTTGCATCCCTTGTGCATGCTCTTCTGAAGCTGTAGGGAAGAGATGAACCTTAGGGAAACTTCCCTGGTTCCTTCCTACAATCACACTTCTCCATCCCTCATCAGTCCAACTCAACCGCTTCATCTTACCATTGAGTATCACATCACGCGAGTCCCACCATTCCATATTGATCATGCCGTCAAAATATCTTAAGATCGTGGCATAGGTCGGACTTTGTTACCTAATCCCCAGGTTAAGTAATAGTTCATACCCCTTTCATCAACCATCCGGTTGGCACCTGAAGCCATTTCGACGAATCTAAACTCGTCTGGTTCAATGTCTTTACCTAAATCCCTTCAGCGTCGTGCTAGAAATAGAGCTCTCTATAGCACCAGGATCTAACCCAACTAAAAGTTTGGTTGGTGATGGCACTCGATGCCTCAAGCACAGTGGGCTGGTGCTCGACCTGGTGGTCATTTACCATGGTCATAAATCCTACGGCCTTTCCCATCTTCACTTGGTAGTGTGTCTTGTTGACTTGGTCACTCTGGCCCTCTCAACTGGACAACCGCGCTGGTAATGTGGCTCTCCACATGCCCAACATCTGTTGTTGAAGCGACGGTCCCCTGTAGGGAGTTCTCTTATGAGGAACCTGTCGCCATGGTGCAGTAAAAATGGGTTCTAGAGACGCATATTGATACCAAGATGTCTTGCCTGGTTGGCGTCTGATGCTACTGCACACCAAATGTCGTCAGTCCAGACGATCTTGCAGGAGTCCTTCCCTGACTCCCGTGGTATATTCTTCTTCAGCTAAGAGGCCTACTAGACTGCATCGTGCAATGTCCGAGGCATATATACCCTCTACTTTGCATGGAACTGGAGTTAAGGTCACACACAAACTTGGTGACCTCTAGCTTCTCCGTCTTTAGATGCGGGGAATACCAGAGTATCTTCATAAATCCAATCTCAAATTTGGCACCGTATGACCACCTTTTCATAAGGTGCAGAACTCATCGAGTTGGTGCTCAATGAATTCCTCTGACAATTACTTCTCCCGGAACCGTTCATCGAATTGTTCCCATAACACAGCTATGACGGCCATGTTAGCTGAGGTAGGAGCGTCTTCCACCTTAGAAGAGCACTCCCCTTTAGTTGAAGACCTCCATGCGGACCGTCGTGCTGGAGGTTGTAACCGAAAAGTGCGAAGCACATTGCCTTGTTCTCCAGCCATGCCTCGATGGCTTAGCCGTTCGTGGCACTTGTGAATGAGGAAACCTAATCTTCTAGAGTTTCATGAATGCAACCAGTACTGGTTGGGGCGCACTATGGGCCCCTCAGTGGTACAGGTGCCCTGCCCTTATCTCAATACAAACGGTTAGTCAAGGCCTTGGACATTCCCTGGAAGCACCTTGTCAGACCATCCACATCACTTACAACAATCAAATCCTACCTGAGGACTTATTCCACCCCTTGTGGGTTAGACTCCTAGAGCGCGGGAGCGGGCGCTTCTGGAGGCGTCACACCTCCTTCCCCAACACCGTGTTGTGGATCTCAGCGACGTCCTATAAACGTGATTACTGCATGGACAAGTTAATATTTTGATTAGCGCTAAGTAAAATCAAGGGCTTAATTCAGTGGAAGGCATGGTTATCTATAGTCACAGGGTTGAACCTATTGATATTATGGTAGCTATGGGAGGTATTTACCTCCACGTGTAAACCTGATGAGAATAGAATACTCCGGGAAGCAAGAGAAACCCTAATGAGTTGGCTAATAACCCTAGAAGACTTGTCAGCGTAAGAAGATAACTTATATTAGGTTATTAGCCTCCAAGAGAAGAAGTTGGCCAGAATAAATAATATATACTGAACAGACAGATACCCAGAATGAGAAGTCGGCCCATGCAGTTAGCCAGAATTACTATAAATACAGGAGGTCAGTCTTCATGTTGGCAAGCAGTCTCAGAATTGCAGAGCAACACTTGTGCGCACTGCAGTGCCTAGTTTTGTGCGCAGGTTTGGAGGAGAGTTGTCGGTGCAGTTGTTGTAGCTAGCAGATATGTTTTGGCTTGGACTATCTCTTGGCTAGGGTTTGGACTATCTAATCAACTCTTATTGGTGCACTATCCTTGGGGAAAGGCGCACTACCCTTTGTTTGGATATCTAGCCTACGGTTTGTTTCCGGAGTGATTCTCTGTCAAGGTTAAGGTGCTTAGAGGGTGGCTTCGGCCTATGGTTGGGTGACAATAGTGATATTGTCAATGGTAAAACGAGCACATCCATTATATTCTAACAGGTTATGGGCCCACACCTTCTTCATTTAGTCTAACCGCTAGAAGGAAACATAGCCATAAGGATATTAAGCTCGTTGAAGAACTTCCGCTAGGGTTTCTAGCAGGAGCAGTCATCAAAACACTGCCGCTAGGGTTACTATAAGGTGCAGTTGCAGAAACCCTAATCCTCTCATTGAGACACCTTAAGTGAAGGGATTGACCTAATTTTCGGATAGATCAGTGCGCCCTAGCCTAGCACATCTCTTGGTACTCTCAGCAAGCCAAGACATCAAGTTTGAGTTTTTGGTCAAATCTAGGGTAGACCAAGTCAAAGCATCCACGACTTACTCTATGAAGTCAGAAAACAAGTTAGATGGAGCTTCTAACTTCAGAGCGTGGAAGACAAGGATTGACCTCATCCTTGCCAAGAATAAAGTGTTGGATATCGTGAAAGGAAAGATCGTGGAACTAGAGTTTGAAGAAGGAAAAGAGAAGGAACCGCAGAACGTTGCAGTTATGGAGAAGTTCAAAGACAATGACATCAATGCCATAAGTATCATAGTGGACTCTATAAAAGACCACTTGATACCCTACATCTCCCATCTTGACTCATCGAAGAAGATGCACGATGCCCTAACAAATATCTTCCCAGTCATAAACATTGGACAAACAATGAGTCTGAAGAATGAGCTCTGTGACATGAAGATGAATGATGATGACATCATAACATCATACTTTGTGAGAATATCTTAATTAAGAGATCAACTACAAGCTATTGAAGAGATCATTTCAGAGAAGGAATTGGTAAACATAGTACTCAATGGTCTTCCCAAGACGTGGGATGCATTTGCCGCAAGCATGGACACAAGGAAGGAGTATCCGACATTTGAAGAACTCTAGACTTGCTGTGCTCAAGAAGAATCAAGGATCAATGCAAAAGAGAAACCCCAAAAGAAGTACAATGATCAAGCCTTCACAGCAAGATTCAAGAATTTCAGGAACAAAAGGAAGTTTGGTTCAAAGAGGAAGACAAATAAAGAGAAAGGTATTTCAGAAATACAATGCTTCCACTGTCGAAAGTATGGTCACTACAAGAATCATTGTCTCGAGCTAAAGAAAAGGAAGGAGCAACACGAAGCATCATTTGTCGAAGAAAAGGAACCTACAAAGAAGACTAAGCAGGATGAAAGAGACTACTTCTTCTGAAGGTAACAATACTCTTCTTATTTCTTGTACATATCTTGTTTGCATAGTCTCAGTACATATCTTGCATATCTATCTCTTAGAAGATAATATGTTCCAAGAAGAACTATACCTATGGAAGAACAACAAGATAAGGATTGCTATCATTATACAAGTTAGATAATACACATGAAAGGATGAAATACATCAAACAAATCATGTGGAAGCTATTACAAGATAAGCCGAAATCAGAATCAATCATGAAGAGACTTAGAAGAAGCAAAGATGGAAATAAGTCAGCAATCAAGAGGAAATTGGAGAAAGACTTATGATGTTTTGCAGAAAACAATAAGACAGAAGCGTGGACTCTGTTAGACGGAGGGAGACGATTATATGCACTCATACATGAAGCAAGGATTAGGAGGGAGCTAATCCTATGATCCATTGAAGATGATGAAGTATATATCCATGGTAGCAGCCATGAAAGACAATACGTGTTCAATTCAACCTCAGAAGAAGTCTTCTTTGAAGAGAAGCCTTAAAGTATCCTTGGTTGTCCATCCACATCCGTGATCCTATAATGAAAGGAAGAAGTGGAATCTTTAGGACATGGAATCTATAAGAAACTCCATGAAACCAAGAGCTAAAGAAAAACATCAGAAAGAACATG
>ML777101.1:3106269-3146092 GCA_009831015.1 Picea engelmannii | reverse complement strand
AAAGTTGTGATGAAGAACAGTGTATATATGCAAGCATTGCAAGATCCAGAACTAGAGGTTCTCCCAGATGGAGGGAGAAGACTATGATGATTACTTGTTCCAATAAACCAGACATACCTCTACATGAGTCATTATATCATCCGAAATATCCATGGATTGGAATTCTACATCAGATGAATGCAAAGACTGTTCTCCAGAGCAATTGAGAAAAGAGCATATGAAAAGCAACCTCAGGACTTTGAAGCATACCAGAAAGAGACCCTTGTATGCAGATGGAAGAAGATAACTTGGTGGAAAACCTCTAGTGCACAACAGAAGCATGGTGAAGATTTTCTATAACAGAAATATTGTATCAAGATGATTACTCAGAAGATCAGATCTCATGATGAAAGAAGAAGTGCCACATGGATATGTTCCAGTCTTTCCAATGGTGATATACTTTATTGATCAGAGCTACATGAAGCCTTCAAAGAAAACCAGTGTTCCAGACCGAAGTACATTTGAAATCAAGCATTACATTATCCGTGATGAAGTCCAGAAAGGAGAAAGTGGTTCTCCAATACATATCTCCATAGATGAGCAGATAAGCAAACATCTTGGTAAAGCTTCTGTTTAAGATGAAAGAGTTTGTGTACTCAAGCTGGAGCTTGTGGAGACGACTTTCTTATTGAGAAAGGAAGAGATGACTCCTAGGTTGGGAGGGAGCACTAATGTATTATTGATTGATGGACAACCATTTTTTAGTTCAAAGAATGGTCCAGGATGAGTAGATTCTTTCCAGTTCAGAAAGTGGATTGAGATTTATGACGGACAGACATTTTCCAGTTCGGAAAATGGTCCAGATTGCTGATGTACCATAGACAACGACTTCCCATTGTGGTTAACATGGGGAGTGGTCTAGGGCAGTCTCTCTTCTTGAGGGTTACTCAAGAAGACTGGCCCGCCTCACCGGACAACGATTTCTCATTGTGGTTAACATGAGGAATGGTCCGTTTTGGACGTTGGTACAAGATAGTCTTTTCCTCTTGTGGTTAACAGAGGAAATAGTTCAAACAATCATTCCTTAGGGTGGATTCATTTTCTCCAGGTTGCACTTTGTTTAGTGCTGGAGGAATGGCCCAGGGTGGGGAATGGTCCAGGCTCAGCAATCAGGGACATGCATTCCTTAGGGCAGACTCATTCTCTCCAGGTTACACTTTGTTTAGTGTTGGAGGAATGGCCCAGGGTGGGGAATGGTCCAGGCTCATAAATCAAGACAGTTATTCTTCCTTCCTTGAGAAGAATAGTCCAGATAGCTCATCATTGATGTCTTACATTTTGAGGGCAGATGCTCTTCCGAGATCTCACAGATGTGAGTGGAAGAATGGCCTAGATGATTCATTTTATATCATAACATTGTTTCTATGCAAGTTGATATCAGATGATTGCTATGTATACTACTGTGGTGGATGTGTTCCACTGTTCGTGACTATATGTTATGGATCAAGTACTTGTTTGCTACTTGGTGTAGTAGTGTACCACTGGATTGTAGTTATGTACTACTATGGATAGACACAGTTCTGTTCTATTTTGTTCCGATTTCCTTGAAGACTATCAATAGTTTGGTAAATGATTATCAACTAGATGGATGATTAAAGGACGGAGATTTCCCAGACAGAAAATGGTTCAGAACATCTAATCTTCTAGGATGTGTCTAGATTAGAAGAATGACTCTTGTGTCACTCTGTGGAGTGAGCATCATGTCTGATTACTCAGATAGAGTATGGTTTCGAGAGATGATGCATCTGATGACACTAATGATGATGATGGTGCTCATGATCTAGTCATGAGATAGTCTATACAACTATGTTGATGCTACCAGGTAAATGGTATGTTTATGATCAAGACCATTACATGTAATACCTCCCTAGCTAGGAGGGAGTGTTGATATTATGGTACCTGCGAGAGGTATTTACCTCCACGTGTAAAATTGATGAGAATAGAATATTCCGGGAAACAAGAGAAACCCTAATGAGTTGGCTAATAACCCTAGAAGACTTGTCAGCTCAAGAAGATAACTTATATTAGGTTATTAGCCTCCAAGAGAAGAAGTCGGCCAGAATAAATAATATATACTGAACAGATAGATACCCAGAATGAGAAGTCGGCCCAGGCAGTTAGCCAAAATTACTATAAATACAGGAGGCCAGTCTTCATTCTAGCAAGCAGTCTCAAAATTGCAGAGCAACACTTGTGTGCACTGCAATGCCCAGTTTTGTGCGCAGGTTTGGAGAAGAGTTGTCGGTGTAGCTACTACAGCTAGCAGTTATGTTTTGGCTTGGACTATCTCTTGGCTAGGTTTTGGACTATCTGATCAGGTCTTATTGGTGTGCTATCCTTGGGGAAAGGTGTGCTACCCTTTGTTTGGCTATCTAGCCTAGGGTTTGTTTTCAGAGTGATTCTCTATCAAGGTTAAGGTGCTCGGAGGGTGGCTTCGGCCTATAGTTGGGTGACAATAGTGATATTGTCAATGGTAAAATGAGCACATCCATTATATTCTAACAGAACCCACTATGATACCATATGTAACGACCTCGCCATTAGGACAACAATCGACATACCACATGAAATTGTTTTTTTTTTTTTGGCGCTAGTAAATACATCTCCCTTAAATAAACTTCATTGACACATCATCAAAAATATTAATGAACAACATGAAATCATCAACACTCATTCCCGACAAGCCGACACATCATTATAATGAAAAGCGATACAGAATCGATGTCGTAACACAAGTAAATAGCGACCCATAATTAGTGCATTCACACAATTAACTGATGATGCATAAACTTAAGAATCACAACTGAATAATGACACACAGTAACACATCTCCCTACTCATCAATCCAACAATCCTAATCCACAATTAGACACGGCGCACGAGTAATCGTTTGCATAACTCATCATATATCCAGTCAATGCAAGGTGCAAGAGCAATTATCAGATATTATTATGGCGCAAATTCCAATTGCATAAAAGCAAACACTCGTCACATCAATTAGGGCACAAGACAAATTTTAAATTTTATTCACTGCGCAAAAATCTAATCACATGAATTCAATCACTCGTCACAAAAATTCCATTTCTCTCAAGAGATATGGTATCTACAACAACCATTTAGTACATTATCATTCCATGCACACAAGGAGTATGAATCCTCTACCAGCCATACATCATATTATTGATTTGCGTGCAAGACTTCTAAGAAATCAATCCATCCTTTACCCAACAAGATGCAAGAGATACTGACTTATCTCTCAAGACGTAATAGAATATAATAAAAAAATCAAACATACCTCAACAGAAATTAAAAGGTGCAAGGTGACCCATTCTAAATCATTCGGCAACATCAATTATCAAGGCATAACGGTGATCTACTTGTCTACCCTCATACATAACATAAATCCAAAAGCGCAAGATAGCTAATGTCTATAACTTTCATTTATGACATGACATCCATTGCGCAAGACATCTAACATCATGCATTACATTAAATTAAGTGCATGCAAGGCTTTGATTCCATTAATGCATTAAATCCACATCAATGATTCATGTCGCAAGGTAAAGCGGTTTTATTCCGTAAGGCGTGAGCGAATACCATTAAAGAATCACGCCTTCTTCGCTAATAAATCAGAGAAACATATTAACCAAATCTAAATCAACATTAACTCAAAGATGGCCTAAGCTCTGGCTTAGTTTAGAGGATAAGCAGTCTTTATTAAATTAAAAAAAAGGTGAGCTTCGAAAAAATTAAAAAAAATCCATTGAGGGTTTAAGAGAAGGGCCCAAATGGCTTGAAAACCAAGTAAGGAAATTTGAAACACCCCTCCAAAACAAATAGGGTTTGAATAATCTAGGAGAAGACCGTCTAAGGAAATGGCCCCTCCCTAAAATCGCTAAATCATTATTTCGGTCGCTAACTACACAAGCATTACAAGAATTAAGGATAATCTCATTAATGCCATAACCAAATTCAACTTGTAATTTAGTGGAAATTCTTATCATTAACTTTCCCTTCCATCGTTCATTCGTTACCTCCTAAGTTGACCCCTTTTTATCATTATCTTAGCTTTAGTTCTAGTTGTAAATGTTAGCATAACAACTACCTCAAATTCTTCATATAAAAAGAATATACTCAGGGTAACACATAAATACATTGGGAGGTTTAATTTAATACTAAATACGTTGTGGAGTCTTCCTGTCTCGTTCAGCTCAGTTGGTAAGATGTGTGCACACTCTTCGGTTGGAAGAGGTCACAGGTTCGAGCCTAGCTTGAGTCCATGGGGATGTAGTTTAGCACCTCATATCATCTACTATGTGGGGAAGTATCAGGTGAGTTTTCCGAGACATTAACCACACGTTGGAAAAAAAAAATCCCTAAGGGTCAGCTCAGTTGGTAAGACGTACACACACTCTTCGGTTGGAAGAGGTCATAGGTTCGAGCCTAGCTTGAGTCCCTAGGGATGCGGTTTAGCACCTCATATCATCCACTATGTGGGGAAGTATCGGTGAGTTTTCCAGAAAGTTAACCACACGTCGACCAGCAAAAATGGTTCGCTGAGCTCTGAGCAAGGCATTGAAACATAGTTGGATACCGTTCTCGCTAGAAAAAGTGTTTGTGTCATTTCTCATTTCTTCGAAACGCCCAAGAGATAACCAAGCGACCTCCATTGGCCCAATACACAATGAAGCTACTCCCTGTGAACTGGGAAAAACAATTGGTTTATTAAGAAGGGTTAAGCAAAATTCTGAAGGTGATCCTAAAGGAGTCACACTCCTAGCACATCTATGGAAGCAACGATATTCAACTCTTAACTCCTTACACAGGGAACTCATCCATGATCCGTGAAATTATACCTTCTCCCATGGGTTCACAGATTTATCAAGGCTATTATCAAGTCCTAACTCCAGGGAAACGAGCCGGATACTGTTCTCGCTAGAAAAAGTGTTTACGTCATTTCACATTTCTTCGAAACGCCCAAGAGATAACCAAGCGACCTCCATTGGCCCAATACATGATGAAGCTACTCCCTACGAACTGGGAAAAACAATTGGTTTATTACGAAGGGTTAAGCAAAATTTTGAAGGTGATCCTGAAGGAGTCACACTCCTAGCACATCTATGGTAGCAACGATATTCAACTATTAACTCCTTACATAGGGAACTCGTCCATGATCCGTGAAATTATACCTTCTCCCATGGGTTCACAGATTTATCAAGGCTATTGTCAAGTCCTAACTTCAGGGAAACATTCAATGGAACCTCACAATAAGTAATTCTAGCGCAGATAGTTAAGGAGATTAGAAATTTTGAATCCTTCAATGAAATTCCCAATAACACAACAATTCATGTACATAGGTAGAAAGCTCAGAGCATATTACCACATATAATAGAAATCTCCTTAAGCGATACCTTCAAAATTCCAATAAAACACTTACAGATGATGCAATTCCTAGATCATATATAAAAAATTTAACTTATTACAATTCAAACTTAGATAGGCATACTGTAACCGACGAAGATGAATCCAAAGAGGCTGTCCTGCACTTTCCCTCCATCCGGGTCCTACTTGCTAACCATTGAGATCTCACCGGTACCTCCCAGTTAACGCTAGGGGTAATCTTCTTCCCCTTGAGCCCCCCGAGCCGCAAAGGGGCCATGCACACAAACCAGAGGAAGCTAGCTCCCAGCTCGCCTTGCAAGGTCGAGCTACCACTCTCTAATCGAGCTAGGAATCCCAACTCCCACAAGAAAAATCAGTCAAGAAAAATATCGGCAGCGTAACCTTACGCTTGCCAGTCGTGATCCATACTCCTCCTCCACCATCCTTTTTATAGAGTTTTCTTAGTGATTAGTTTCCCAAACCCTAATTAGATTTTTTTTTATTAAATTTAATTAGGATAAACCTCCCCCGTAAACATGTCACCCAATCCCTTAATTGCACCAAAAATTAATTAATTAATTTTTTCTTATTTTTCTCACCCACCTAAAAGTGTTCCTAAAAATGCTCCTCGATGTTCCTTTATTACCTTATATTTATTAAATGACCGGCGTCTTATTTAAAGCCTAATTGAGTTCACAAATAGAAAGTTCCAAAGGCTAGATTCCCTACTAAGTTAGACATTCCCCTTTTTCTTTAAGTTCCCCTTTTTATCTAAGTTCATAATTAGCAAGTTTATACATAAACAAATATTTACCCTTTTAAAAATTTAATCCTTCATTAAAATTTTACTTTAATTATTAATGTCTGAATTTTCTTTACCCCCTTCTTGTTACATGTCCATTTAGTTTTTTTTGTTCACATGTTCTACTTAGACCTAGGTTTTAAATTCACTAGGCTTGGCGACAGTTTTTAAGGGAAAAATTTAGTTATTAAAATTTAGTTATACCATCATTCGTTTTAAGTCTGACAATGTCCTAAGGAGGCATAGTTTTCTAGGTACTAGGTTTCTTAACTTTCCAAAGTTAAAATTGCGATGTGCCCTTCAAGATGCACTATGTTCTCCAAGGGTGCCACTCGCTTGCATTTCTGTTTTATTTGCGCGACATGCCCTTCAAGACGCACTACGTGCTCTAAGGGTGCCACTCACCTTTTGACTGATTTTGGTAGACATCAAACCCCTGGAGTCAATACTCTGTTAGGTGACCTTGTGGGAGACTAAGGGCCTCTAAGGAATAAGGACCCTGCCTTATTGCGTGCCCCTTAGAATCTTCGTGAGTGACTATCTCAATCTTCCCTCACGACATAGTGGATCTCTCGAACTAGGTAATCGTTAACCTATAGTTCGAGCCACGACGAGAGTGCTAGTAGGTTGTGGAAGGGTTGCTGCCACACCTCTCCCTCAATATATCTGATTGTCATGCATGACCCCTTTACTCCAAATGTGATTCTGATTAGCAAGCTATCATCAACTTGCATCCATCAACAAACATGTCAGCGATCCATAAACAACATCATATTATATCAGTCATATGTCACATATGCAATGACATAAATACGCAAACCATAAACATTCCACTCCCTGACTCTATCCAGAATCCAAAGAGGTCCATCGATGCCATCAACATCCTCAATATATCAAGAGTCTTGCACACTCAGAAGAAACCAGTCAATAGCACCTATCTATACATAATAACATAACATAACATCATAAATCACAATCTCATCATCAAAATCCATAAGCGAAGTGATCACTCATATAAGAACCAGATCACTTGCACGCAAGTGTCCTTAAGGAATAAGTCACATCAGAAGTGCATGCAAGAGAAGGATGTTACAGTGCTCTACTAATAAATCTTAGAGAAATAAAATTTTCATAGATATAGAAGTGTGGTAATTGTATTAATGTTATTAAAGTGCAGTATTTGATCGTTTGGAAAATTAGTTGATTGCAAAATTTTCACAAGATTTTAAAGTTTGAATATATTGGATCCTTCTTAGTGGATAATAGACTTGGATGCTTAAGAAACTCCAACCATTATGTTTTAGGAAGAGGATATGGAGATCCATTTCGTTCCTATTTTTTGGTGTATTAAGGAAATATTTCTATTATTCTCATATTTTATTCTCTTTTTAATATATTATGACATATTTATGTTCTCTTATTCTATTATCCTTGTTAATCCTTCTGTGTTTTACAAATTTCAGTTATATAATCGTTGGCATCCTCATCTCAACAATGCTTCTGATTGAGAGGTTCTGCTTAGATTCATCGCTGCAATCACTGCATATATGATCCCTCCCAACCTTTTTACTTGTTCGTATACCTTCTTTCATTTGATTTCCATTCTTACCAACATGGACATTGGGGATCACGTTGATATTAAAGGCTCGACAAGCCTTCTATGGGATTGTATGTTTGGACTCTTCTATTTTTTTCCCCATGTCGGGAGTTTTGATTTATTTATTACAAATATTTACTGGAATTGGTTAATATAAGTTTATTGAATTTGTCAAACCACAATGCCAGACATATGAAGATGCCCTTCAAAATCTCACAATAGCCTTAGAGAACGAAGGATTCACCACTGAGATTGTGGAAGATCTCAAGGATGTATACCATACTCAATACCAAGAACCCTATGATATGGAAGGAGAAATTTATGAAGAAAATTGTCAACCCCTTGAAGAGGAGCAAGATTTTTCCCATGATTCGATAGAATGCAATGAAGATTTAACTAGAGAAGTGAATCATGAGGATGAAGCACTAGTAATCTCTTATCCATCCAATGAAGCTCTACAATATCCTATATCTCCTGCACAAGATGAAGAGAATGAGGTGAGTCATTTTCCTTTCTATTTTTTTGATGACACTTTGTTCTATGATCCAGAAGGTGAATAAGTAAAGGAACCCTTGGAAGAACTAGCTCCTTCAATTTTTGATGAAGACAAAGAGATGAGTCTTGGTGATGATGTACTGGACCCTCTTCCATTTGATGAAGCCATCCAAGCCATTAATGCTCCTGCAAAAAAAGAAGTGAACATGGTAAGTTATTTCCCTTTCCAAGATTTTGATGATGCTTTGTTTTATGAATTGGAAAGTGAAAACGTACTAGAGGAGCCCTTGGATGCATTCAATCCTTCATGTTATTATAAAGGTAGTGACATTGTTGATAATATTGATGAGTTCATACATGTTGGAAGACATAATTGGGATGTGATTGGTTCTAATAAGGATCCCATTTATGATATGGAAGGACATTTCCAAATTTTTCCTTTACAACTATCATATGATTTTACTAATGATTCTGACATGTGGCAACAAGGAAACGATTTAGTTACAGACGTCTCCAAGGGTGACCTAGTTCTATTTTCTCCTGATGATTTTAGGTCATACCTTGAAGATTTTGATGAGTACTCCTTTGAGAACTTGGATTTATTTTATGAAGAATATTATCAACCACCGTTGTGCTCAGATCTTGATAGAGGTGAGGACATTTCTTTCCCAAAGCAGGGTACTTGTGACAAGGTTCTCCAACCCCCTTCGATTACTTTACCTTGCTATGTCATTAAGGGTGTAGTTGGGAAACATGTCCCTTGTATTGAGTTTTATTTGGGGCAGAGCCTTCTTTTAGAATCCAGGGTAGGTTGAATACCTTAAAAAGAAGTTTGTTATATCAATCTTCTAGCCTTCCCTTAAGAAATTGTCATTCATCCTCTAGGTTCTTACTAGTCCTTTCCCAGACCTTGGGATATGATGACGTCCAAGGTATCCAAATTTCAAACTCTTTGAGTTGGTCCTTTGAACCTTTGATTTTTCACGATCCCTTTCTGAGATGGATTGAGCACTTTCCTAAGAGTATGAATTGGCATAATTTTTTCCCTCCCTCTCGCCTCCATGAGCTAGACTTTACGATTTCCAATGATACAATACATTTTCTAACTCATATTATTTTTGTGCTTGACTTATCATTGTTTTGGTTTATGATGAATCATAGAGGCATGTATTATGAGACATTGCTAGGATGTTTTCACTGGCTATTTGACTACACCTAAGCATTCAACCAACAGGTAAGTACATGTAAGTAGGTAGGCATTTGAATTGATTGTATATACCATCTGCATATCATGCTAGAGTAGTGTAGTTTGTAATTTCATTTCCATTTGTATATATGATTGCTTACTTTTATTTCATTGCATCATATGCGAGCCAGGGGTGATATCACCACCCCAAAATATTACTGATCATTTTTGTTGAGATCTAGCAGATCATAGGTCATGCCAGAGATGCTTAGGTTCTTGTGCACTCTACGGTGAGCAGATGTCCCCAAGTTAAATCCAGATGTTATCCCCTATCCTAGGGATAACTAAGGAGATTATGTCTCGAGGCCTATAGATCCTAGACATGGAGTACTGAAAGCCATATGAATTGAGCTTGGCCCTGGAGGGCCCATATTTTCTTCAACACCTCCTATCTATCAACAACAACAACATCCATCCCATCGGCTCAGTTCTGAAGTAGCAGTGGGTCTTGCTCCATGAGGTAATGAGTCTGGGTATCATGGTATGTGTAACTCTGATTTTCAAAGAATTTGAATATGTGCACTGAACTCTCTTTTGTTTCATGATGTTTTCTTAGAATATATGCTCTTTGACTTGTCCATACCTAGGGTGTGTGACAAAGTGCCCTATTAAGTTGGTCCCCTTATGGATGAGTTTCCACTAGGTGGGTCTATGAAAGGTCATCATCCATTCCTTCCATACTTACCACTTTTGATCACTGTCCCTCTCATATTCCCCCTACATTGGCTCGGGCATTGGGTTTTCCAAGCTAGTAAGGGTTGTACATTGCCTTGTGGGAAGAAGGGGCTAAAGGCCCAGAGGGTAAAAGTAGCTGTGAAAAGTTAAAATAAAAAATGAAACCTTGAGATGCTTCTCCCAGGGATTCCCAAGAAAGGAATAAATGGATTCTCAACAAGAAAAGGGGACCCATAAAAAAAAATAAAACTCAAGATCTATTTGGTGGATAAGCGGTCTCATCATGAGCCAACCTATTACGTCCATGGGCATGTAGTGGTATGAAATTGCCATCCATCTGCTCACCAAACTAGGGTAGTGGCTCTTGGTGGCATAGCCAAGATAAAGTGGGTCTCATCATGATCTAGCCTTCTCATTTCCGTGAAATGCTTGTGGATAACGCTGTCACCACTGGTCACCACGCCAAGACAGTGTCCTCCAACTATTCTCTTGAAAATAAAAAGAAATAAGACAAAGAGTAAAAGACATTGAATGGGCTGGGAAACAATAGCATCCATGACAAGGTGCAACTCACCCTCTACAGAGGCACCCACAGGTAAGACCTACATTTCCCTGTTATCACTGCACCCCTTGCCTAAACATTCCCTACACCATCTCAGACATATACATGACCTAGATTGGTCTTATTTAGGAAACACCCCAAAATTAAGGAGGATTAGCCCAATAGGACATCATGAGACCCTCTCGAAACCTGGCTTGTTAAACTGCATAACATCTTTGAGAATTTCTCTGGGTAAAGGGGGGTTTGATGCACATGTTTGGGTAATTTTATTATTAGACGTGATTGACATTGCTATGATCCCTGTGAATTATGAGCCCATGGATGGTGTACTTGTTGTTGCTGTAGGACCATGCATGACGAATAGGTACATATGGGGAGATGATTAGTTCAGACCTCCATGGGGCTAAAATCCCACCAGATGGATGTTGTGACACCAGCCAAGGGCAGAGAGACACCAGGGGCTTGCACCAGAGAAAAAGAAGGACGTTCCACCATAGAAACTTTAGTAGGCCTGGAACTAGGGGGATCTTTCTCTCCCTCCTGATCGTTGGCCTTGGGAGGCCCATGACGTCACCCTTGTGACCCTAGACGTCACCCAACATCAGATGGACATAATGGAGGTAGTTGTGTGCCAAGTGGCATGTATGGCATCATCCGGAGGCCTTGGAAGGCCTGACATTTTTCTCATGGAGCTTAATGTCCCACCTATCAGGCCCAAAATCACCATAGGAGGGCATGACATCACCTCTACCACACTTTTAAGGGTTTAATTCTTTAAATTTATGTAAAAACTAGATTTTTAATGTAATTTGGCCATGTCGGCTTTTTTTGACCTAAATTGTAATTAAAGGTCATGATTATTGTATAAATAAGGGACAAATATCTTATATTTTTCATCATCTTTCACTCACAGAAGTGTGAGATCTGAAATTTGGCCCTCTTTAAGAGTACTTGGCTGAAATTAAGTGGTGCGCAACTTCTTTGAGAGGCTATTTTTGGTGTATTTTGGCATTTTCATGGTGGAAAGTCTTCAACTAGCATTTGTGGCTAGATTATTCTTGATGAAGTAAGCAAAATATGCAATCTCTTCATTTATTTTGAATGGTTATGGTACATTTGCTTGTTCATTTCTAAGATTATGAAATTGCTAGTTTGAAACCCTAGGGGAAAAGCACATGTTATTGTCCTTTTTCTTATAATTTTCCACCTACTTGATTTTGCTAGAAAGAATCTCTTTTGAAGAATACACTAGGGTCCTATCTTTGTAGCACTCTAGTAGAATTGTTTCATTAGCTTCATACACTTTATTTCAAGCTTGATCTAAGGAAGAAGGAAATTGCTAGGGCCTAGGGTTACCTACATTCTAGAATTTTTTTCTTCTAGGGTTTTAGATATTGAGGCCTTAGGTTACTAACACCTCAATCATCTTACTCATCCCTTTAGATCACCTGTTATCATTTGTGTTTTCCTCTAAGAATTTCCATTGCAAACTTTGACTCCATTACCCTAAAAGGCACTAGTTCACTCCTTGCAAGTGATTGATTGACCAAAACAACTCTTAAACCATCTTCCCTAAGATTTTTACTAACTCTTTCTAACTCCATATTAGACTAACTCACTAACTAATTTGTTGTTGTTGAAAAATATTTCTACAACCATCTATAACAACAACAAATTCATCCTAAAAACAAGATTAAAAGCTGATTATACATTGCCATTATTGCTTCTGACAACTATTATCACTGTGTCAATTTTAGGCTATCATTTCTTGTCATTTTTGAAGCATTATTGTGGCATAATTGTGTAGCTATTGCTAAATATACATTGTTGTTATAAATATTTATGTTGCTTTAGTTTTACATCAACTTGTTTATCTTTCAAGAATTCATGGTTTTATGAAGCACTGACATCATATGGTACTTGTAAATAAAATTTATTTTCTGCTTGTTGTCTTGTTTTGGGCAGGTAAACTTAAATCATCTTTTTCTTCATCTCAATAAAAACTTGTAACTTCTTGTATGAGTGACCTATGAGAGGGGTGGGAATTCTCATAAATTTTACATTAGCCTTCTCAAAACCCTAGGTCACTGGGGATGCCTCCCCCGGGGTACTACTCCTAAATAGAAAGAGGTGTCGTATTAAGGTGACAATGATACAACATCCTCATTATTATGCCAATTTACCATCCACTTTCCTTTGGCTTTGGGCAATTACAAATTGCGCGATAACAATTCTCAATGTAATATGGTTTCTGAAACATTCGTTGATGAGCTTGGTCTAGAAACCTATGATCTAGTGCATCCAAGTTCACTAGTATGGCTACAAGGGAAAACGGTTATGAGAATCACTCAAAGATGTAAAATCAATTTTTCTATTAGTGCCAGCTAGGTTGATGAGGTAGAATGTGAAGTTGCACCATTGGATGCCTGTGGAGTGATGTTGGGTAGCCCCTACTTGTGGGATAGGGATGCTACCTTCTACAGGAGAGAAAACAAGTACTTCATGGTCAAGGGTGGCAACGCGTACCTTGTCAAAGCACATCAAGAGAGAGAGAGAAAAACTCCACTAGCAGTGAAAGAAGGGTAGACAAGCATAAAACAAGCCACCTTTGTCAACAATGGAATGGTGGATATGTGGAGGTAAATAAAGGCCTTATGCTTATGTCTCCTTAATGGTCTAGCTTTTGGGGACTAAAAGCTTTCAAATAGGGAGGTGTGATCTGAATTGGATCTTGGAAAATATTTTTAAATGTTGTAAATATACATGTTTTTCTTTATTTCATTTTATTTTGTCTTCTGGCACAATGGGAAGGTGAAACAAACAACTGTGATTGTTTTCCTTCCAGGAGCATCCCATTAAAATTAATGAGAGAAACAATGAAGAAGGAAAGGAAGGGAGATGCAAGGAGAAAGAGGGAAGGACAACAACAAAAATTGGAGCTCGAAGAGGGTAGCCTTCTCGAAGTTGAGTGGATGAAGGAGTTAATGTGCATGTTCTCTCTGAGAAAGATGTCTCTAAGCCTTAGTGTTACACATCAACATTACTCGCTTTGATAAGTGTCGCAAGTGTCGCATGTTGTTCACAAGTGTTGCAAATTTCAAGCAAAGCTTACTGCCACGATGATGACACTAAGGAGACACTTAGAATACTCAAACACCTGATTTGGAGGAAGAGGGATGGTTAATTGAAGTCAGGTATCTCTTGCCACCTGCAAGAAGCTTTCAAACTAAGGTTTTAGAAGAGAGCGCTCCCCTACATCACCCTTAGGAGCACTGGTGCTCCCCTATAAGGTGCTAGGGAGCATTATAACACCAAACTACCCCTCTGAAGGAGCGCTATAGATCTTTAGAGCGCTGGTGCCCCCCTAAAGCCTACTAGGGAGTGCTATAGCACTTTGATGGCCTTTTTAAGGGAGCGTTGCCTATTCTGAGTAGAAGTTGATTTGTTGAGGAGATTAAGGGGAGGATCTTTCAATCTTGGAAGGCAGTTGCATTCGAATTCCTGGTTCAGCCATGATCTTAGGAGAAGATCCTTGGTTCAAGGAGGGAAATCTTCAACTTACCCTAAAGATACCTCAAGAGGTTAAGCCTCTCTAAACCTATATAAACAGGCACTATCATGGGGGAAAAGGGGGAAGAATTGCAAGCATGAAACCAATGATCTCATAGGAAACACACGGTGAATTGGAGGAGAGTAATCAGTGAAGATGTTTTCATCCGAGTCATGGATATTTTGAGCAAGGGTTAGACTAAGGGGACTTGACGAAGCTGTCGCATTCGCTTCTACGGTTGTAAGTTACTTCTATTATTATTCTCATCAATATGACACGCTTGGCCTATTTCTTTCTAGTTTGTGTTTGATCTCACATAAACTTGTCTCTGATCGATAGATCTACTTCAAGCTAATATCAATAGAGTAGGAAGTGGTCGTACTATTGTTTGTCTACAGGGCTCATCAAGGAGCGAAAGATTGGAGCTCGACTCAGAGCATGCAGGGACAAACACCGATAAAAGGTGTTTCTTTTCTCCTTCCTCTTCATGCATTAGTTTGTATAGATTTGAAAGGAAGTCAGTGTCCATGTTAAGCATCTTATGTCTTAAGAGTTAAGAATCTAGCTCTCAAGAGGAGATCTACCTGTCCGCAGGGAGATTTTCCTTCAACAGAAACTGGCGAATCCACTGGGGAGTCTCGAATCGAAACTTTTTGGTTTTGATTTCTCCTCATAGACCTTGTATTACCCCTTGATTGTTTTCAGACCTGGTTCATTTTTTTTGATTGATTTCATGATCCGATTGACTCCCCACCCCATCATACTCAGCCTGATTGCCAAAACTAGATTAGAATTTTGGATTTTTAGACATTTTCATGAGCGTTTTAAGCCTGGCGCCCCTGTGGATGTGCTAATAGAGTGCCAACGCTCCCTGGATGTGTTAAACAGAGCGCTATAACTCTTGGTGCCCTTTACACCAGAGTGCCAACCCTCTTTTGGCCAAAAACCTTTCCAGAATTGCTCTTTCCAGGGTCTAGTCTATGTGTTTCACTTGATGAGCCTCTCTGTGAGTCAATGCTTCTTCCCATTCAACTTTGACATCCTTCCTTCCGAGGAAAAAATACCTTGTTGTTTAGATTTTGTAACCTTCTTCATTATTTTTGAGTTTTTCTACTGTTGGGAGTTTGAAATCCATGCATTGTTTTTTCTCTCCTTTTTGACTGAGCTAGAAACTCTGGTGAAGGACATCAGAAGTCTACAAATCTCTTCATTTGGTTTTTGTTGAGGTCATTGTTCTTCGACATCTCTTTTTGTGTGAAGCTCTTGATTTTCTTTGTTTTCTTTTCTTTTTCTTCTTGTTTTTTATCACAACAAGAGGGTGTATTGTTTGTATGAAACCTGCTTATGTTTGTCTGAGTTTCCTTGATCCAAAAGGATAATTGGCAGGAGAAATGTTGTTTTGAATTAATGATTATTCACATACAAACAATAAAGAGACATCTTCATGATTGATTTGCATATTAAAATACATTTCCAAAAAGTTTTAGCACCACATCGGATTTGATTGAAGAAAATTTTTTTGAGGTCATTCCTTATTAGTGCTTGTTAGTGAAAAGAACTCTCTCTCTCTCTCCCTTAAATAGATATTCATAGAAAAGAAATGATTGCTTATCATCTTTGATGCATTTTTTGGGGATTGAGTCATCATTCCATCCGTTTCACTTCCATGCACCCCTTTTGAGTAAAGAACAACTATAAAATGAATGCTAATTAAAAACTATCTAGAACATTTTCTTTTCTAGGATCCTCCACCAACAATAGACTAGGATTAGTACTTTGGATTAGGCTGTGAGCATAACTCTCCAAAGTTTCCAAAAAAAACATTAGCATCCTGAGCTAGGGAGAGTCAAATCCAATTGTCATATAAGTCTGCCTGGGATCCCCCTCTCACACAGGGGTTACGCACGAGGTCGCACTCGGGAAAGCTACGAAGATTATCCCTCCGTGGTTTGACTAATTGTAGTGGTCAGATCGTATTATGGGGATTGGTTAAAGGTATACCCACAATGTTGAGTGGAAGCCTTTCAATTTGATTTCGGGCTAGATACCCTACCCGTATATTCGGACTGGACTGTTTACTCTACCCACCCAGGGGCTGACTGCGAATTGGTAACCTTAGTGGCCATAATATTTAGGGTCTTACATAAGGTGACAGTGAAGGGAAGTCTCACTATACCTGGAGCAGACATTGGTCAAACTCTCTCGGGCTCCTTGGAGGGTAAATCCACAATTACTGCGTGGAAGCTTGCACCAGGGTGAAAGTCCGTTAAGCAGGTTTCCATTGTAACTGTTCAATGATATCCCTGCCCCTTCTTGACTTGATCACGCGATGTTGGATTTCATCACCAACTAGTACGGTCATCGAGAGAAGGTTTTGTTTTCTTGGTTGTGATTCTTGGATTCTATTAGCGTATGCTGCTTCTTTTCGGTAGTTGGCCATAGATTTTTTTCGTCGAATCTTTTTCTCCAACATTGACCCTCCACATCATTCGTGGAGGCTATAGGGACTTCCTCCATAAAATATGGAAGAGAATACCCCTTTACCCCCTCATTCTATGGAGGAATCTCCTCAACAGAGCGAGGTTCATGACACTATAACCTCCCAAGAATAAGTTCCCACCTCTTTAGAGAATTTTCAAATTGTTTCAGAGTCTCCAGAGGCTTTTCGCATTCCAGAGGGATATGAGAGATGTGTTCTCCAACTGAATTCAGCTGGTGAATTTTTCATCATCAATCCTCTTGACGTTTCGACTGGGTCTCATTCAAACCCTCTAGTCGATGACCCCTTTTGGACCGCAGACATTGTTCGAAGTCCGCCGCACTTGGTGCGGGATATTTACGGAACAAGAATAGGTGTCGACGCCCCTGTCACCTACACCGTACCTTTAAACCATTTTACTGATACTACCGTTTTTTTAGCCACACCGTCCGTTGGTCCGAACACATCGTCCATTGGCCCGAGGTCCACTTTTTCTCTCCATACGACCCATTCTACAATGGTCCCTCACGTGCTGACTATTCACGTCGGTAATGTGGTTGTTAGCCAAGATGCAATTGGCACACAAATAACACCTAGACCATCATCATCACTCTCTTTTGGGTATAAATCACTGAATTCTTCCACTGTCTCTACTACCCAAGTTATGCCTGGAAGTTCTATACCTATACAAAAACCTGAAGGGACCGGTCTTGGTGGCTTTAATCCATTAAGCAGCACCGTTCAGTTGTCTATGTCTGGTTCCCAAATTCTAGGAACTCCACCTCAAGCTGGGGGGCATCCTCCCACCGGAGGACAAATTCCATTTGGAGGGCACCCTCATGCTGGGGGGTAGCCTCAATACAGAGCCTACCATCAACCGTATGGGCAAAATGTGTCTACCACACCCAATCTGTGGAATATCCCTTTTCCAGGAAACCCACAGTTCTCAGGGGGACACAATCCTCAAGCTCCACAACAACCTCTTACCTCTCAAGAGACCCATCTATATCCTCCTTATGGACAAACACCAAATCTGGCTTATAATCCTCAAAACCCATCTAGTTATCCTCCGCTCGCACATGTTTCTCAAAACACCTCAAATCCTGTGTACCCTGGTCAACACCAACCTTATACAAGAGGGCCCACTGGTTACAATTATCTGCATAACCCAGTGTATGGTCCTACTGGTGTTCCTATGCCACACCAGTATTACCCGCAAGTTAATCGACAACTACCTTTCCTAGCAACTCTGGACCTTCCAGACTTGTCTCGGTTAATGAATGATCCTATTTTTCATTCTCTGGTATGGCTAGCTATTCCAGCTAAACTTCCTTCTAATATTCCAAAATTTGACGAAAAGTCCAGAGAAGACCCAAACAACCACGTGATGACTTTCCATTTGTGGTGTTCATCCAACTCCCTCATGGACGATTCTATATGTTTGCATCTTTTCCAACGAATGCTTACGGGTTCTACAACAAAGTGTTATATTGAGTTACCATGTGCTTCTTTTCACGATTTCAACTCCCTTGCCATGTCCTTCCTCACACACTTCCAACTACCCATTCGATACGAGACGGGTACTAAACTATTGACCTCCCTTCGCCAGACAACCTCCGTACATATCTCTGATCATATTCATGAATGGAGATGACGACGAAGGTTAATCAAAGCGGTCATTCCTGACCAATTATTAGCAGAATGGTTCACCAAATCATTGTTACCCCAGATCGCTCGTGATGTTGCCATGGGTGGTGAAGTCACCGAGGAAGAAGCTATTGCTCAAGCTTAGTACTTAGATTTGGTTTATTCACAATCTGGTACTCTGTACGAGTTGATACCAAATGCTACCCATGCCACTAATGATCCATCCAAACCATCATCTACCTCGCACGTGGATGGAGTTATTGCCTCCGTCAAAACCCAATCTACTTCCCAGTCGATTGGAACAACCTAGCGGTCCGCTTCGACATCTGCTCCCAGTTCGATTGCACCCTCTTCTACCCCCCCTCAAACTCAAGTCTCTAAGGTGAATACGGTCCAATCGACCCCTTCACAACAACTTGGAGGCAAGAAGAAAGCAAAAAATAAACCAAAGAAAAACAACAGCGATGAACAACCAAAAAATCAACCTCAAACCCCGGCTGTCAGAAAACAACCACAACGGAAACCGAAATTCCCACGTCTCATTTGTGGCGATGATCACTACACTTGAGACTATCCACATCGCAATGAAGTGGCCAAGATTTTTAAGGGAAATTCACAACCTGCTGTGCTTACCCAACCTTTTCCATAGCAACAATCTTTGGTTGCTCAAACCCCCACTGCAGGGGGCAGTTCCAACCAATCCCATGATGAGGCCTTGACAAGTGCCCACATTTACATGTTTAATGGGATTAATCTGACCACTCGCACTATGACATATGACACACCGATTAAACCTGATAAGCCGAAGCCCACTAACGGTCCCTTACCAGACCCATTACCATCTTCCGTTAGTCCTCCATCTGCTAGCCCTCCATCCAGGCCACTTCAGATTGAGAAATATTCGTTTGACTCCATCTTACACCCTCCTAAGAGCAGTATCCAGAAATCTACCTTTAATCCTAGTTCACGGGCTACCCAAAACTACAACATTGTTGAAGATTTGGCTCAAGCACCATGTGCTATGTCTGCTTTGGAAGTTCTACAACACTGTCCCAGCCAACGTAGAACGCTCTTAGCTTCCATCGGTGATTTCGATCTTGAGTCATCTAATAACCTCATGTTTAATCTGGATGATCATCAACCTCGACTCTCCCACCAACTAGCTTTTCATATCGATGTTGTTGTTCACAATCAACAAATCCACCGAACTATCTTGGATGAGGAAGCCTCTACTTGTGTCATGTCTTTAGCTTGTTGGAAAGGCTTAAAATCACCTGCCCTTAACAAATCCCCTATGATGTTACGTGCTTTCGACGGGCAAGGTTTTCACCCTCACGGACTTTTACAATCCTTAGTCGTTCAATTGGGCGGCAAAACTATTACTGTTGATGTCGAGGTGGTCGACGCCCCCCTTGATTACAACCTCCTACTTGGAAGAAGTTGGTTCTACACTATGACTGCCGTCGCCTTGTCGGTGTTTCGATGTGTGCAATTCCCCCATCAAGGCAAAATTGTCACTATCGATCAACTAGATTTCTGTACACCCGACGCTCGTGCCCCTGTCACCAACAACATTCCTTTTTTGGGAGACCACCCAGTTACGTATGAAAGCGTTGGTGTTGGCTTGTTAAAATATTCTAGCTTTATGGGTACCTTCCCTACACCACTTCCATTCACCACACATCATATTGCCACCGTCAATATGATTTCGACTATGCCTTATCAATCTTTGGAATCATTTGACCCTTGGATTGTACCTAGTCCTATGGAATTCGATGTGCTCGGTGACACCATGCCACTTAGCCCAGCTGAGGCCACATATGTAGCCATTCAATATGCCTCTCCCTCCCTGGACAACCCACATTTATTGGCACCTGATTCCTACTCGATGCTGTCATGGTTGGATTCCCTATCGTCTGCGATCGATTACATTTCCCAAATTTTCCCTTCTGATGAATCTATAATGGAAATGCTTAGTATTGACGATGTACCTTGGGATGATAACCATCATCGATCCTCTTTTCTTCCACCTCTGGAAGAAATCCACAAAGACATACACTTTGTCTTCCCTCCTAATGTTACCAATTCTCCACAATCTCCCATCCTCACACAAGACACTCTTTCTGAGGGGAATATGGGTAATATCTCTACTACGATCGTTATTGATATTTTGATCAAAGAGGGCATTGTGAAAAACATTAACCTTGGTGCTAATTGCACCCCCGAAGAAGTGGTATCTTACACCACTCTGTTTAAATAATTCCGTGATGTCTTCGCTTGGAGCTACGAAGAGATGCCAGGAATCGACCCCTCAATTATCGTGCATGAAATCAAGACTTACCCAGACACGAAACCTGTTTGACAGAAACTCCACCCGGTTCATCCCAAGAAAATCACAGCCATAAAGGCAGAATATGAGAAACTTCTAAAATTTGGCTTTATCTATCCCATCCCTTTGACAGAATGGGTCTCCAACCTTGTTCCGGTTGCCAAAAAACAAGGGACCATCCGTGTTTGTGTTGACTATCGGGATCTCAATAAATCTTGTCCAAAGGAAAACTACCCTACGCCCTTCATCGACCAGATCATTGATAATTGTGCTGGGAGCATAATCTTCTCCTTCATGGATGGTTTTTTCAAGTATAACCAGATTGAAATTTTACCTGTTGATCAACATAAGACCGCCTTTATCTGCCCATGGGGAACTTTCGCCTATCGAAAGCTACCTTTTGGTCTCAAAAATGCTGGTGCTACTTTCCAGTGGGCCATGTCATACGCTTTCCATGATATCAAGCATATTGCAGAACCTTACCTCGATGACTTACCTTCCCACTCATCCAATCGATCAGATCACATTGATCACTTACCGACTATTTTTCTTCAATGTCGGTTTTACCGTATCTGCTTGAACCCACATAAGTGTATTTTTTCTGTCGAATCCGGACAACTCCTTTGTTTTGTTGTCCCCAAAGACGGGATTCAGGTGGATCCCTTAAAGATTAAGGCTATTCTGGCCTTACCCCCACCTACAAACTTGACCCAACTCCAAATTTTGCAAGGAAAACCAAACTTCCTTCGCCGTTTCATTTGTAACTACACTGAGATAACTAAAGGATTCATGCGGTTGTTATAGAAAAACACCCCTTTCATCTGGGATGACATCATTCAATGATCATTTGATACTCTCAAGCATGCCTTGACCCACGCACCTTTGTTGCACCCTCCAGAGTATACAAAAGACTACATCCTTTACTTAGCTGCCTCCACTTCCACTATTGAAATGGTGTTAGTTCAAGAGGACCCCAACGATGAGGAACATGTGATCTATTACCTGAGCAAGAGTCTATCTAGACCAAAACTCTGATATTCACATGTAGAGAAACTGGCTTTGGAAGCCATCATCGCTGTCCAGAGATTTCGCCATTACATCTTACTACACACCACCACTATGATTGCGGACTCAAACCCCATGTACCACGTCCTGACACGTCAAGTGATCGGGGGAAAATACTCTAAATGGATCATCATCCTTCAAGAATTTGATCTTGAATTTACGAAGTCCAAAGCCAAAAATTCCCTGGTGTTTGCAGAGCTTATCTGCGATCTCCCCCATCTTGATGAAGAAATCAAACCTAGAGATTCTCTCCCTGACAAAACTCTTTTCCTCATCAACACATCTGATCCTTGGTATGGAGACATCCTTCTTTACCTCCAAACCCAATGCTTTCAGCCTAACACTTCCCGTGAAGAGTGTCGACGTATTTGCCACCATTCTCGTTGTTATCTCATCGTCGACGACACCTTGTATTGTCATGGTATTGATACTATCATTCGACGATGTTTGATTCATGTGGAGGCTAAATGCATCCTAAATGACTATCACCTTGGAGCCTGTGGCGGTCACCTTTCGGGGATGGCCACAGACCAAAAAATTCTACATGCCGGCTATTTTTGGCCCTCTATTTTCAAAGATTGTATTGAGGTAGTCAAAAAATTCCCACCCTGCCAAGTTTTCAACAACAAGGCACGGACCCACCCTACGATGCTGCACCCTGTTATCGACATCGGCCCCTTTGCAAAGTGGGGTATTGATTTCATGCAATGTAAGCCTACCTCAGCTGGGGAGCACGGTTATATAATCGTCACAGTCAACTACTTTACAAAATGGGCTAAGGCTATGCATACCTTTCTAAATGATGGTCGTACCACAGCTCTTTTTGTTTTTAACCACATCATAACTCGTTTTGGTGTACCAACCGCCATTGTCACCGATCATGGTGCACACTTTAAGAACAAGATGATGAGTGAATTGCATGCCAAGTTGGGTTTTCGCCATGAAAGCTCATCCCCATACTATCCTCAGGCCAACAGACAAGTTGAGTCCATCAACAAGGTCCTCAAAACCATGATTCAACGCATGGTAGGAGAAAATAAGACATCCTGGCATCTACAACTTTTCTCCGCTCTCTGGGCTTACCGTACTTCCATGAAAACTGCAACTGGATTTACTCCTTTCCAGTTGGTGTATGGCATCAAAGCCATTTTACCAATCAAGTGTGAGATTCCATCTCTGAAACTGAAAGTAGAACTCCTACCCCATACCTCTACCGAAGAAGAACGTTTCTTATATCTATCCAAACTGGATGAAACACGTCGTGATGTCACTCTCATTAACGAGGCACATCAAAAACGGATAAAAAATCAATACGACAAATCCGTCCATCCTCGGACTTTTGCAGAAGGAGACTTAGTCCTCGTCTATGACCAGGCTCATGACAAATTAGGGACAGGTAAGTTAGAACCTCTGTGGCATGGCCCTTACATTGTGAAACGTGTTCTACATAGAGGTACCTACAAGTTAGTCAATTATGATGGAATTTCCCTAGGGGAGCCTCGGAACAGACTTTATCTTAAAAGGTACTATGCCTAGATCACCTAGCATGTGTACATTGTACATTATTGTATTATAGTTTGGTGTGTCTATTTCTTTTGTGTGCTCGAGTCTTTACCTTTGCCACTCATAATTGTGCCTTGTGTTTTCATGCACAGATGATGCCTTCCTTTCCTATGTTTGTCGGGTTTGCGGATGGTGCCAGTCGACACACTCGGAACATTGCTTCGGCAGCATGGGTCATTTACCAATTTGACGAGGTGGTGAGTTCAGGAGGTATTTTCTTAGGACCAGTGACTAATAACATGGCAGAATATCATGCTGTCATCGGACTCTTGACCCAAGCCTCCTCCCTAGGTATCTCTTGTATCATTGTTAACCTAGACTCCCAACTCGTGGTCTATCAACTCAACAGTATCTATGCTATTCGTAATCTTATTCTGCTTTGTCTCCACCTACAAGTTTGCCATCTTGAACGAATATTTGATTATATTGAATACAAACATATTCCACAAGAACTCAACAATGTTTTGGATTCGTTAGCTAATTACATCATGGATCAGTATCTTGCCCATAGATAAGATTTCATAAAGTAAAACAAATTGTACATCACATGTAAATTAAAACACATCACATTAAAGGCATCATCATGTACAAATGTTTTGGCACTGTAAAAAACTCGGAGCTGTATATATATATATATACATAGCGCGACTGAAAATGTTTTGATTAAATCAAAAAAGTATTTAGAAGAGCAAAATTTTGGGTCTTTACACCCATACAACATCGTCTGACAAGTCATGCAAAATATACAATCACCAGAGAGATTCTAATCTCCCTGCACTGCATTGTGCTGAGAACATATCATTGCGCGCACTATGCATCTCAGTAGAGAATTAACATTCTCTAGCACTCCCACAGTGTGCCTCTGCAGATGTAAAGGCACTTTTCTCCTCCGTAGAGGAGGAATGCCCATCGTGAGGCCTTGAAGGTTTCTTTTAACCTCCCGGAGACCTATCATTGGTGCCCCCAGATCTGCTGCAACCAGAGCACCCCCACAACATCCTAGTATCGGTATCTCAGCCGAGCACACTGCTCCCTTGTCTGCATGTTGAAAACAATACATCCATTAAAAACTCTTCTACGTACCCAAAAAAAATATATACATTAAAAAACTTAAAAAACAAAAACTAGACAAGGTGTTTCTTAGTCTCTCACCTGACGCATCCCAATCTTCCCCCGTGGGTAGAATCAAATCCATACTCCCACGAAATTCCACCTCGGCATACAAAACGTCTTCTATCCAAAGATAGTGGTGTCTTAGCCAAGCGAAGAAGTCACCGGTGAAACGAAACTCTGACTCACCCACTAGTCTTGGAGACAGGCTAGTCCACCATTCCATCTGTGGTTCTCCCACTGGTCGTACTGCCAGTGCTATCTGAGGCTGCATCTAGGGGATGTGCTCTAAGAAAAATGAGACCAAGAAAGAGCCATATCCAAACTGTTTCTTCCCCATCCTACACCGCAAAACCTGTTCCTTCACATTCCGAAGAAACCCTGTGCTCCAGTTAAACAGTGTTGGCTCCAAACACTATACACCATAAGCTACCTGTGATCTCGACACTAGATGTGTGCTAGTGCTTCCCATCACACTTGTGATGGTGAACAAAGTAGGCTAAAGGGGTAACTCTCGTTAATGTGACAATGACATGCCAGATACGCGCCCACTTGCTCAGGAAGCACCCTCTGTCTGGAAAAAGATATAGGAACCCCTCTTTTCGAGAGGCCAGTCAATAAATATACGTCTTCTGACTCGATGGCTAGAAGCTGTGTTCTGATCCAAAACCCTTGCTCTGCGACATCTCACAAGCTGATTATGTGCTCAAGTAGAAGAATCTCCTTCTTCATCTTTTGCAATTTGAATAATTTCAGTAGGCCACAAGCTCTCAACATGGCCTGTGTACGAGGACTCCGCAAAGCAGACAAATCATCAAGCTCATGCTCTCGTTCTTTCCACTCAATCATGGTCATTGCCGAAATCACCTACAAACAAAAAAAAACAAAGAATTTCATTATTCAATTTTTCGGCAATTTCTTAAGCAATTTAAAAACTTGAAATCTAATGCCCACATTGTTCAAAAAGGACCACACCCTCTTTTTATCACTCAACAATCATCACGCAGCAACAAAACATTTTAAAATTAACATGATTTCCATAATGGCTGCATGGGCATATTTTTGAGTTTTTTATGGGTTTCTTGACAAAAACGACCCATCCACCCAAGTGTCAAGGCGTTGGAATCTTTGCTATCACCTTCTAAAAATGTTTTTACAAAAGAATGTCTTTTTCCCATCGTTTTCCATAGAGGCCGATTTGATCTTTTTTGGAGCGACCTAGGGATTCGTTTTTTAATTTAAATATTGCTATGAAAACAAATATTGAACCATGTAATTGAAAAAAGAGGAGATGAAGATCTACCTGGTCCAAAAGGCAAGAGAAACAGTCAACCGTAGCTCTGGTATCAAGCGAAACAAGATCCACCTCCAAAGTAAGAATCTCCACTACTACAAATCCTTATGCAAAATGAAATGGTAAATGAAGATTTTTCTTGTATTACTATTTATAAATTTCCATTTTTTACAAGGTAAAGTTATTTATGGGTTTCTCTGACAATATAATGGCTTCACTAAACCTCTGGATTGCAGTTTTGACACCAGAGGTTTCCAAGCAGTTCTGATCGTTTGTTTACTTTGTCACATCCATGAGCATAGTCTTAGTTTGTTTTCAAGCTCGAAAATATGAGAATGCACCGGGTAGACTTTTATCTCTTTTTCGGACCCACATGGACACACAAAAAAGGAACCCCCTGGAGTCATCTTTAAACTCTTTTCAGACTCTCTAAATATGAAAAGATTGTCGAGTGATCTTGCTTCCTTTCACACTCGTTAAAAGGTTTGAAAGGGAGTCTTTCGAGTGGTAGTTTATCTCTTTTTCGACCTCATGAGACTAACTGTACGAAAAAGGAACTGAGAGAGTTCTCTTTTAAGTGTTTTTCCAGACTCTATAATCATGAAAAACCTTTGAGTTTTTGGTCTTTGGACTCGTTAAAACAAACATCGACAAGCCCATATAGGACCGAACCCTTACTTCTTCCAGTTCGTTAAAAAAAGGAAGAGGAACTTACCGAAGGTGAGTTATATTGAGCATGTGTTACCCTCCTCGAGCTCGTTAAATTAAAAAGAGGTACTCGTCTATCTGGATGGGGGAAAATTTGAAAGAAGCAAGCCAAGTAGTCTCTTGAGAACATTACCAAGTAATTCTTAGAGTCGCCCTTGAACACGACACTTTGTCTTTTGCACACATTATAATCCGCTGAACCTCTATACTGAGCCAATCCTTGGAGTTTTTTTTTCACTCCTCTGGGTCACCTAATGTAAGTCACAGCATCCACTACATCATCAGGTTTTGGTCCATGTCATGTTTCTGCTCTCTTGCCTCAGTGTTCAAGGGAAGTATTCGCCTCTAGAGTAAGCCATCACAAATATCTTGTCTCAAAACCCATGTCAGTCCATTTTCATTTGATCTACCAATTACATCTCTATGTCTGTTTCGTGTAGTTGATGGGGGATACATTAAGTCCCTCCTTCGACGAGCCTATTCCTGTTGAATTCAACACATTATCCGGGAATTAGGATTAGAAACTAGTTAGTACTTTGGGACCTGCATGCCTCAATGGCAGGCCTCCTCACATTCGACAGTAGGTTTAAACCATTGACCTCTGATCGGATGATTCCACGGATGTTCGACTCTAGCTCATCTATTCACATTCGTTGGAATGTACTAGGGTACCTTGGGAATCATTGACATTAATGGTGATCTCCCTCATGCTTGTTAAGAGTTTACATCATTGACCAGTAATCAAGTGGTTTCTGCCATGTTCGACATCAGGACATCTATTCACATGGTTAGATTCGTACTACATGGGATCGGTAAGAAGACCCTGGGTTGAGTGTTCACCTTGATATGTGCTTTGCCCAGGTTGCAAAGGAGTTTCTATTGAACAATAACATATATACTATTACATAGATCCACTTTGTATTGGTCGTGGCTATGTCTTGTCATCTCATAGATCCACTGTGTATTCTTCGTGGCTATGATCAGTTCAGGTCATGTATAGATCCACACTGTATCCTCGGTGGCTATACCCTTTTTATCAATACAATTATGGATCCGCAGTGTATTTTATGGCGGCCATATCTTGCAAGTCTTGATCACCCAAGCATAGGTATGCCTGCCTTGGGTTTTGAAACGTGTCATAATATTTGTTGGGTGTTTGTGTGCAGCTTCTTTCAGGTTCTCCATGTCTATACCCTTGCTTGAAAGTCTACAAAGCATTTCAGTTAGCAGCTCTCATCTTCTAACTTCATACTTTGGGGGGCAATCTGTTACACATCAACATTACTTGCTTTGATAAGTGTCGCAAGTGTCGCATGTTGTTCACAACTGTCACAAGTGTCGCTTGTTGTTCACAAGTGTTGCAAATGTCAAGCAAAGCATACTTCCACGATGACGACACTAAGGAGACACTTAGAATACCTCAAACACTTGATTTGGAGGAAGAGGGATGGTTAACTGAAGTCAGGTATCTCTTGCCACCTGAAAGAAGCTTTCAAACTAAGGTTTTAGAAGAGAGCGCTCCCCTACATCACCCTTAGGAGCGCTGGCGCTCCCCTATAAGGTGCTAGGGAGTGTTATAACACCAAACTGCCCCTCTGAAGGAGTGCTATAGATCTTTAGAGCATTGGCGCCCCCCTAAAGCCTACTAGGGAGCACTATAGCGCTCTGATGGCCTTTTTAAGGGAGCGCTGCCTATTCTGAGCAGCAATTGATCTATTGAGGAGATTAAGGGGAGGATCTTTCAATCTTGGAAGGAAGTTGCATTCAAATTCCTGGTTTAGCCATGATCTTAGGAGAATATCCTTGGTTCAAGGAGGGAAATCTTCAACTTACCCTAAAGATACCTCAAGAGGTTAAGCCTCTCTAAACCTATATAAACAGGCTCTATCATGCTGGAAAGGGGGGAAGAATTGCAAGAATGAAACCAATGATCTCATAGGAAACACATAGTGAACTGGAGGAGAGTAATCAGTGAAGCTGCTGTCATCCAGGTCGTGGATATTTTGAGCAAGGGTTAGACTAAGGGGACTTGACGAAGCTGTCGCATTCGCATCTACGGTTGTAAGTTACTTTTGTCATTATTCTCATCAATATGACACGCTTGGCCTGTTTCTTTCTAGTTTGTGTTTGATCTCACATAAACTTGTCTCTGATAGATAGATCTATTTCAATCTAATATCAATAGAGTAGGAAGTGGTCGTACTATTGTTTGTCTACAGGGCTCATCGAGGAGCGAAAGATTGGAGCTCAACTCGGAGCGTGTAGGGACAAACACCAATAAAAGGTACTTCTTTTCTCCTTCCTCTTCATGCATTAGTTTGTATAGATCTGAAAGGAAGTCGGTGTCCACGTTAAGCGTCTTTTGTCTTAAGAGTTAAGAGTCTATCTCTCAAGAGGAGATTTACCTGTCCGTAGGGAGATTTTCCTTCAACACTTAGCCTTTGCAATTTTGGATTGTTAGTGAGTAACAATACACAGAGACTGTGTATAGCTCACCACGTTATAATTTTCTCCTCAACATAATGAAATTCCCATTTAAATGTTCAATCTATGAGTTATTGCAATCTATGCTTTGGGAATTTGGTTTTGAGTGACAAGAATGTATGCATACTCTGTTGAAGTGTTTTTTTAGCTTGTAGCACTCGTCCAAAGCATTCTCCCATTGCTTGGGATAATATGAACTTGTTTGGGTGAATTTAAACATACATGGATGCTTTATTTACTTCCTGGGTGAACTTATACTTACCTGGGCGAATTCAAAGACCCATGGGGGTTTTTCTTCATTGATGAACATCTAAATTCATCCCTTGTAATTTGTTATTTGTTGTGGGGAATAAAAATCACCCCTAGATGTTTTGTTAGTTGTTGGGGGGTCACCAAATCACCCTACAAATTTTTCCCTTTGTTGTTGAAGATCGAATCCTCCTCTAGATAAAAATTTTCAACTATTGGTCGAACCATTCCGAGTGGGTTACTCTTGAAGTCGATTTGCCTTCATTTTGTCGACCTGACCATCAAAGAATTTGACTAGGCTTTCATTTGTTCGACCCGACCATCAAATCATTCGACCATGATTTCATTTGGTTGACACAACCATCAAAGCATTCCACCAACAAACATCCCTTGGTCGACCTGACTTGGGAAAATCCAACTCGGGTAAATTTCATAGATGATTTTAGGGGCTAAATTTCGCAATTGGGCTAATTTTCCATACTTTTTCCCAAAAAAAGATTCGCCAATTTCCATTTTTTCTAAAACCGATTGATCGAAATTCCATAGAATAAAATTATTTTACCTTAGAAATCACCAAAATTTTATAGAAACTATAAAAAATCCTTATAAATTTGAATATTTTTACAAAACTATTTCCAAACATTTTACATTTTGAATATTAAGGACTAGTAACATTAGCCCATGTTTCTACATTTTAATATAAACTTCCATCCTTAAAATCATCCCTAGTAAATTTTGACTTGGGAAAATTCGACTTGGTCAACTTGCATTACCTCCAACACGACTTGCCACATCTTCCCGACTTGTTTGTTTTCAACTCAACTTGTGGATTAATTGGTTGAGAATTTCTCATAATCCAAAGAGTTAAAGTTATAATTGTTTCATGCCACACAAGTATCTGTGTTGGTGAGATGGATAGGCCATAGGACTATGTGATATGAATTAGATCCTCTCCAAAACTTTGTAATAAGAACTTACTTTCTTACTCTTTCATAAATTTTGTAAACATGCCATTTTTATTTTATTTTATCTTTTTGGCAAAAATTGGAAGTGGAAACGAACCATTGTGATGGTTGGCCTTCCAAAGGCAGCCCATTAAAAAAATGAAGGTTGTAGCTAAGAGAAAATTAACAGGGGAGATGCGAGGAAAAATTGGGAATGATAGTAGCAAAAATTAGAGCTCAAAGAAGGCAACCTTCTTGAAGTTGGGTGGACAGAGGAGTTAATGTGCCTGTTCATTCTAAGAAAAGGTGTCTCTGAGCCTTGACCTCTGTAATTTTTTATTTTCAGTGAGTAACAATACACAGAGTGTGTGTAGAGCTCACCCCTTTGTAATTTTTTCTCCACGGTGTAATAAAAATCCCATTTAAATGTTGAATATATGAGTTATTGTAATCTATGCTTTGGGAATTTGGTTTTGAGTGGCAAGAATGTATGTATACTTTGTTGAAGTATTTTGTGAGCTTGTAGCACCTATCCACATAATCTATTTCTTGTTGGGTGTTTAATTTTCCTGTTGGTCGATTTCCTCTTTTCCTGGGAGATTTCTTGTTTGTCCGAGGCATTTTCTTTGTGCTTGAGTGTGTTCACTACTATCCAAGAATTTCTCTTTCAACCACATGACATACGAAATCCATACGGGCTATACACAATCTGCACCTACCAAGGATTAATTGTTGGGAGAATTTATAGATCTCTATGTGTTTTTGTTCACTTATGAGCATCTAAATTCATCCTTTCATTATTTTTAATTATAGTGGGTGACCAAAAATCGCCTTGGGAATTTTACTACATATTCGATTATTAAAAACAGTCTTCCAAACATTTTTACACACCACTAGGGATCAAATTCACCCCTAGAACCATTCTTGCAGTCGTTGGTCACTAATTCCGACATGTAGAGGGTTTCCCTTCATTATTGGTTGTCAAATCCACCCCTTACCTATTTGTTTTAGTCGTAGGTTGACCCACTTTGACTTGGCTTCTCCTTTGGTTGAGTTTCCTTCCTCAGTTGACCGACAAACATCCCTTGGTCGACCTGACTTGGGTAATTTCGACTTGGATCATTTCAACTTGGGTAAATTTGAATTGGGAAAATACGACTTGGGTAATTTTGACTTGGTCGACTTGCATTATCTCTGACCCAACTTGCCGCATCTTTCTGACTCGTTTTTTTTCAACTCGACTTGTGGCTCGATTGGTCAAGAATTTCCCGTAATCCAAAGAGCTAAGTTTATAATTTTTTTATTCCACAGAAGTATCCATGTTGGTGAGATGGACAAGCCACAAGCCTACCATTTATAGATCAGATGGTATCAGAGCAGGTTCGTCAAGGACCTTGAAAAAGTTTACATGGGAAAATATTTGAACAGAGAGAAGCTAGAAGAATTTAGAAACTTCAATAGGAAGATTCAAGAAGAAAGCCATTATTGGAGACAAAGAGCAGATGAGATGGAAATAGAGCTTGCCAAATTCTAGGACTCCTTCATTGCCATGAGGGAAAAATTAGATGAGAGCAGATTGTAGCTCTTGCGGTTGGGGGAGAAATTCATTGAGTTGGATAATTGGCAAGAGGAGAGGTTCATCGAGGTCACTGCTCACTTGGAAAAATATGTGGTAGCAAAGGAAGAGGCCTTAAAGAAGCTAGAAGCAACTGTCCAAGAGACCAAGAAAGCCTCTTTCATTGCCACTATCGAAGCTAGTACCATGATGGATACAAGCATGGTAAACTCACCTTCTAAAACCCTTTCTCAAGAAACCTTTGGTGACTTTGAGAAGCACACTAGAGGCATTGGTTCCAAGCTCAAGAGGCAAATCGACTATGATGGCCAAGGGATAGGAAAGGAAGACCAAGGGATTGTGGCTCCCATTGTAGCTCAGAAGATGCCCAAGCATGAAGGCCTAGGATTCAATGGATAAGAATCCATCACAAGTGCAGCTCAAACCACTTTTGTCAAGGAAAGAGGAACTGTAAAAGAAGTCATGTGAAACAAGCCACTCAAATATGCTTATAGAAACTTGGAAGAGGGTAGAAAATACATGATTTTTCCATCCGTATCCTCTCCAAATCTTGGGGAACAAAGAAACCAAGATAGCGAGCATCATCACAAACCAAAGAGATATGGCATAATTCGTTTCTATTGCAAGAAAATAGGTCATAAGGATAGCGATTGTTGGTAGTCTAGAAGGCCAAGAAGCATGTGCAAGAACTATTTCTAGTACTGCAAATTAATTAGACATTGGGAGGCCAAATGTTGGAGGCTTCACCCAAAACTTCATCCCAAGAACCAAACAACCAAGAAGAAAACTTGGAGAGTCAAGGTCAAGTGGAAAGAGGAGTTGTTTGGAGCTAAAGAACATATGACCCACACTGAGAAGTGGGGGGGCTGAATTAGTGTGTGAACTATTCTAAATTTTTCTTCTTTCAAGTTACCAGTTAAAACATAATTGAATAGATTAATAATAATCAAATCATAATCACAATGAACACAGAGACACCAGATGTTTGTATAAACTTTTGTATAATTGATATGAACATAATAATATGAATATATGTGAAAGAGGATTTTCTTTAGCACCAACTATTGTTTCAGCACCAACTGAAGTAAGGAGCACCAACCCCTCAGAGAGCACCAACTCTCAACCAAGACCTAGCTTGGCGCAAGACCCAACTTGCTACAAGAACCCAGTCTATCCAACTAGATTTTATTCAAATCCAGTAATAGTGATCCATTATAGAATCAATTCTATCTTATGATCAGAGCTATATCATAAGACACTCTTCACCGCATTTCATCTTCTCTATAATTCACATTTTCTTTCCTATGATATCTTCTTGGAATCTGCTTCAGTTTTTGATCTTCTAATCTCAACCACAGAGACACTTTCTTCTCCCACTCCTCCATGGTTATATACTCTTCAAATGGTGTGAGTGTGACACAACTATGTCCCTTCATTTCAACCATCTCACCTCTTCTATTAATTAGTCTTAATTACTGTTTATTTATTTTACTTTGAAGGTTTTTCATAAATTGATCACAGTCATGGATCAATTTAATCATAAATCTATGTTATTTTCACAGAGACCAAATTCTGTGGAGGTGCTTCCTTCAAACCATCACATATGACCGTGCATTACAGAACCACGGGCTTTACCAACTATAGCGACATATTATAATTTCTTTTTAAAATTCTTATAGCATATGACCAATGACGGTGACCTCACGTTAGGTGAGATGAGTTCCTAAGTGTTTATCATTCCAACGGTCATGATTCAATCTCTTGACGAGATGGACGACTGATTGGATTTCGGTACTTTTCCCTTCGAGTCATCGTGACTTCCAATATTACAAAACTCACGATCATGAAATCGCCGAAACAATCGGACGGTTCATATTACTAACTGAGATGGACGGTTGTCAGAATTTTGGTACTTTGCCATTTGGTTCTTCGTTACGTCCAACCTTTCAAAACTATCGATTATGATATTGTCGATTACATATCAGAACCATATGACCAACTGCGGTGACCAGGTGCTAGACCGAACATATGCTTTGAGTGCTTTATTAGAGTCAATGGTCATGATTCAATCACCCACTGATATGGATGGCTGTCGGGATTTCGGTGGTTTTCTCATTGAGTCTTCATGACCTCCAACAGTTCAAAAATCCTGATTATGATATCGCCGAAATGATCAGACGGCTCACATTACATCTCTGAACCAGATCAATGGTTAGTGTTTAATCCTTACACTATCCTTCCACTATTGTAGATCAACAACTATAACTTAATCATGCATTGACATGGATGGATGTCATAATTTCGGGATTCTCATTGTGACGTAACTTGCTGACATGTCACAATCCTATTAGCTACCATGTGTCATTCATATTCGTGATTTTCACATACCTGAAATGATGTATCAACTTGACAATTTTCAGTGTCTTACTGTGCCACGTGTCCTTGATGACGTCCTCTGCTGACATGGTCTGTCAACATGTCTTACTCCTTGACTTCAGAGCTTCAGCTTTCGGGTTTATTCGTTGTATGTTGTGGCCAATCTTCCGATCTCCAAAATGGAGAAGTCCAGGCTAAGGGTGCTATCTCCTCTTCCAAGGCCCTTCTCACATGTGACCTAGAGTTATGACCCAGGGCTCAACGCCTGAGTGTTTCACAATTTCGTGATTCACGACTTCGAACTTGTCACTTTGCAATTTCTCGAATCACGAATCCCCAAATTCATTAATCTGGTGCCACGTGCTAGCCTTCCAACTGACGGCTAGGATCTCTTTGAAACTTCGAACTTCACTATTTCGAGATCTTTGAATTATTGACACTCCAATCCTTCGATTCATGAGTTCTGAAAGAAATCACATCTAACCACTGTGAAACTTCTCCCATATCTAATAGTTGAGATCCTTCGTCATCAGATCAACAGTCATTATCACTTTGATCAAAAGGTAGGGGGCCTGACAGGTCGTCCCGAGCTCCAAGCTGGTAAGCTTCTCGTGGAGTCCAAACACCTAGAGCCCCCACCATACCTTTGCACTATGCATCGATAAGCTATGGAGAGAGATGTGTGTATAAACCTATATGTGTTTATTCATGCTTCTAGTGTGGGATAAATCCCATTAGTTGAGACAATCAGTGTCGTTAATTTCTTGATCGAACAAATGTTGAATCTTCTCGCCTTTTCTGCACATTGTTCAACTTATCAGCCTTTTCCTATGCAATGGTTGACTGCATTAATGCACTTCTTCCGTCTTCAGATCATAGGAACATTGTTGATATTATCGTGATCAAGAATAGACATGAAATACTTCTATACTTCTGAGCTTTAATCTTCATACAATTGCTTCCACTGTTTGCTCCTCCTCCTGAGCTTGTGATGTCTATCTATCCACACAATTTGACATCTTCTGTTGACTGATGTACCTATTGACATCAATGATAATCTCAACTGTGGTAATTCATCATTAACAACAAATCATCAATTCGACTGTTGACATCAATGACAATCTATCCAACAATCTCCCCCTTTGTCATTGAGGGCAACACACTAACTTCATATTCAAAACTCCCCCTGTGATGATGCTTTCCTTTTACTAAAGGATTTCTTCTCCTATGATCTGTCAGTATAATTACTTCTTTGACCACTGGTAAATCTCTGTATGTTACTGACTAGATTGAACTTGGATAAATCTTCTTACAAACATGTTCTTCTTGTCATAGCTGAATGACTCGCTCTGTCAATATGCTTCTCTCTCTTCTTTTGACTACTCTCTCCCTTTGTTTCTGAAAAGGTAGCTCTTCCTGACAAGGTTTCATCCCCTGTTGACTTACTAACTTCTTATCTCAGTTGATTTGGATTTTTTGTGTTTCATATGAGTAGTCTTCTTGATACAAATTTTTGTAGAGATTGAGTCTTTTCAAAACCTAATCCAATTACTTTCTTATTTTCTAACCAGAACTTCCCTTGGGTTTTTACTGACTATTTTCCCCTTTTGTTTCCAAAAGGGTAGTTTTTTCTGCCAGGGTTTCTCCTCTTGTTATCTCTACAGGATGTCACGTATATCATATTGTATATCATAATGCTTTTGTTGTGGATACTGTTGTCTTACTCAACACAACGCAATTGTAGGTCATATTCTTCAAAAAACCCTTGGTTCTGTCCATTGATTCTCATTGATCTCTAACTAGGATACCAATTTGTTTTTATATCATCCACCTTGACATCTATACTCTCAACAATCTTATGTATCCTAAGATTGTAGTATCTGTATGCTTTCTTGGTAGAATCATATCCAAGAAGGATACCTTCATCAGATCTGGCATCAAATTTTATGAGATTCTTATCAAGCCTTTTGATGCCTCACTTACTTCCAAAGACCTTGAAATATTTTACTGATGGAATTCTTCCAAACCATAGTTCATAAGGAGTCTTATTACTATTAATCATGAGCTGACCTTTGTTCAATATGTATTCTTTTGTGCTTACATCATCCCTCCTGTATCCATCAGATAATTTTTCTTCAATGAGTATAGTCTTGGCAGCTTTCTGGACAGAGATCCTTTTTTTTTTTTTTTAATTTCTCTTTTAGAAGAAGTTTCAATGTACCATTTAAAATAGGATTGAAAGATTTTTGAGATAATCATCACTCAAATATTTTGTTGTTCTACCATTGGAGATTCATAAACAACGTCATTATTATGTGCACTAGAAGCTTATTTATCCTTGTTTTGAGAATATTCCTTATTAGAAGTTTTATCCCCCAAAATCCTATTATTAACTTCATCAATTTCAGGAGCAATATTTTCCTCATCTTTCTTAATTGGTACTTGGGATTTTATTTTCCATATCTTCTTATTTACTCTTGTTGTCATATTGTGTGAAGCATTTATTATTGACTGTCTTCTTGAGTTCCAACAGTCATGGGCTTTGTGACCATATCTACCACAACTGTAGCATCTCATAGTGTAGCAATGTGTAGAAATATGTACAACATGATTGTAGTTCCAACATCTTATATTGTTGTTGAACCTACCAACTTGTTTTCTTCCATGATGCCTACATTCCAAGGCTTTATGACCATATTCATTACAAGAAAAACAATAACCGTTGAAGACACTCTCATACCTTCTTTGATTCATCCATGAAGGCGTCTCTCTTCTGAACTTGCTTTGAGGTATATGAATAGATTCTGGATGTCTTCCTTGATCTGATCTTCTAAATTTTGTAGTGTTGCTTTTATTTATTGAACGTGAAGAACCTGAATCATGTCTGCTTTCACTTTTTGCATATGAAGGAGATTTGTTAGATCTGTCTTCATCTTTTGCAAATGAAGGACCTGTGTCAGACCTGTTTTCATCCGTTACAAGTGAAGGACTTGTGTCAGAATTGTTTTCACCTTTTACGAATGAAGGACCTGCATCAGATTTCTTAGGAGTATTGATCTCTTCCTTATTGTATCCAAGGCCATATTTGTCATATGGTGATCTCTGACTATCCAAAATCTCATCCAGGGTCATGGAGTTGTTCAAGAACTTGTTTTGGGTGTCTGACTTCTCAACCTTCTTTCTAAGATTCACAACTTCTGCTTCCAGCCCATGAAAATATTTTTCCTTTTTGTCCAACTGATTCCTTACTACCTCTTCTCTCCCTTTGGCTTCTTCAAGTTAGATTTTAATATTGACATAGTTTTCCCTTAGTTCCTTTAGATCTGCAATGTTTTTGCTTGAGAGATCATCTTCCTTCTTTTCTTCTTTTGCTTGATTGATTTCATTTTTTAGTCTGTTGATTTTCTCTTCATTTTCTTCTGTTAGATCAACAACTTTTGTTTTCAATCTTTTGATCTCATCTTCTTTGTTTTCTAACTGAATCTTTTGCTCAGATATGATTTATTTATTGTATTTGAGCTTTTCTTTTATTTCCAGGAGATGCTTTTGATTGCCAAGCTCATCATCTTCCTTCTCCTTTTCTTTTACTTGACTAATTTCTTTCTTCAACTTCTCGATCTCCTCTTCTTTCTCTTATAACTAATTGTCTCGTTCATATATTATTTTATCACTATCCTTGAGCATTTGATTTATTTTCAAGACATGTTTTTAACTCTTTTCAAGGTATTCTTGAGTGTAGTCATGAAGATAGCTATAGTCTGATTCATTATGGTGATAGAGGTATTCAAAGAGACTCCAATGAACCTTTTCTTTGGCCTTTGATAGTTTTTATTCTTATTCTTCCATGTGATAGATGCTAATAGAACATTCTATTATAGTATCTGAGTCTTCTTCTTTACTTGTAGAGGAGGATTCAATATCACTGCTATTCCAATCGAAATATTGCGGAGAGTCCTTAACTTTATTGATGGCTGAGTCTTCATCTTCATGCTTGATAGGAATGTCCTTTGTGTCTTCTTTTTTTATTTGATACATATTTTCTAACTTCAGCCATAAGTCCTTGGCGGATATGCATTGATCAAGGGATAAAATTTTGCTCAAATTTCAAAGTGCTCGGAATGCGACGAAAACAGTGCCATTGCATCCATCTCGTCTTCCTGATTCCGGCGATATATTTACTTTGTCAAACGGACTCCGTATGGAGAAGATATCACGATCTGTTCGTCAAGTCAAACAGGCAAAAATTTTGGTGCTGACTGTACAGTTCGTACGGTTTGACATGGCAGTGTCATACAGGCTATACGATGATGTGTCAGATGGTGATGTGGCAGATGTTGGTTGGTTGACAGTTGGTGAATTAGGAGATGACATGTGTCCGTTTGGTGGCAAATGGTATGAAGACACGTGGCCCAATCCATGGGCGCCACATGTCACTCATTGTTTGGTTTATGTTTGTTATGTAAAAACTAAGTTGGAGTCCACAGGGTTCGACCCCCGGACCTCCCACAAAGCAAAACACCTTTGCACGACCGCCCGACCATTGGACCACGAGTTATTCCTTGTTGTATATATATATATCAATGTTTTTAAATTCGTATATGTGTGTATGTGGCGGGAGGTCAGGCCGGGGCTTGGCCCCAGCCCATGGTTGTTTGCGTTGACATATGACCATAGCACATATATGTATGCGCGTACCGTTGGCACATGGGTTATTTTGTATGTTAAATCCCACGGTTATATTGTTAACCCATATGACCCCAACCTGGAGCGGGAGGGAAGTTTCACGGTTTGGTAATGGATTAACCACCTTTTTGCCATGCGCGTGGTCCTATGCGCCATATGCCCAAGTGCCTAGGCGGTTAGGGGCTGGCGCACCCTTAACTATCCTACGGTTTGCATCGTTGGCGCAGTTGTGCCCGGTGTTGGGTTTTCACGCTTTAAATTGCGTGTGAGCCAGGTTCAAACAACAAGGGTGCATTTTGTAGATGCAGAGATAGCAAGTTGAAGAGGGAGACTTCCAGGAGGCCTAACTTCTTCGTTTTTCGATCGATTGAGGTGCCGAAAGAGCCCAGACAGGGGTTTTGGAACACTCTGAAGCCATTGGAGCAGTCATTTTTTCAGTTTGAGCATTGTAAGACATGTTTTTGAGAACTTTTTGAGCAATTAATAATAATGATCCATTGGAAGCTGGACCAGGAGATGTAGCCCATAAGAGGGGTGAACTCCTTTATCAATTGTTGTGTTTATGTGCTTATGTTCATTGATTATGCTGCTGTCTATGTGTAATTTTCATAAGTAATCCTTTAATATATGTGTTGCAAACTGATCCATTTGCTTTAAACACATAACATTTACATTGCAAATAATTTCAAGTATTTCAAGTCTTCTTCATTTTTAGATCAAGTTGGTATCAGAGCACTGGTTTTGAAGAATTGATTGTTTGCAAGTTTTGTTTCTGATGCTCACAAGGTTGAAACTCACAAGAGGAGAAGGTCAACTTGAAGAGCTAAGTTCTCATCTGACAAGGAGGAAGCATATTCATTCACCGCAAGTTTCAGAGAGACATTCACCAAGCATGGCTCATGCAGAAAGTCATGAACGTGTTCCTGCCGAAGAGGAAGATCTCAGAAAGGTTGTCATGGAGATGAGAG
>ML777101.1:3083974-3102258 GCA_009831015.1 Picea engelmannii | reverse complement strand
CATAGACTGAGAATAGTCTTTTGGAGGTCCAAAAGCTTTCCAATGGGGAGGTGTGATCAGGGGATCAAATTTTACTCAAATTTCAAAGTGCTCAGAATGCGACGAAAACAGTGCCATTGTGTCCATCTCGTCTTCCTGATTCCGGTGGTATATTTACTTTGTCAAACGGACTCCGTATGGAGAAGATATCGCAATCTATTCGTCAAGTCAAACATGCAAAAATTTTGGTGTTGACTGTACAGTCCGTACAGTCCGTACGGTCTGACGTGGCAGGGTCGTACAGGCCGTACGATGACGTGTCAGATGGTGACATGGAAAATGTTGGTTGGTTGACAGTTGGTGAATTAGGAGATGACACGTGTCAGTTTGGTGGAAAATGGTATGAGGACATGTGGCCCAATCCATGGGCACCACGTGTCACTCATTGTTTGGTTTATGTTTGTTATGTAAAAACTAAGTTGGAGTCCACGGGGTTCAACCCCCAAACCCCCCAAAAAGCACAACGCCTTTGCACGACCGCCCAACCATTGGACCATGAGTTATTCCTTGTTGTATATATGTATATCAATGTTTTAAATTCGTATATGTGTGTATGTGGCGGGAGGTCGGGCCGGGGCTTGGCCCCAGCCTATGGTTGTTTGCATTGACATATGACCATAGCACATATATGTATGCGCGCACTGTTGGCGCGTGGGTTATGTTGTATGTTAAAGCCCACGGTTATATTGTTAACCCATATGACCCCGACCTGGAGCGGGAGGGAAGTTTCACGGTTTGGTAATGGATTAACCACCTTTTTTCCATGCACGCGGTCCTATGTGCCATATGCCCAAGTGCCTAGGCGGTTAGGGGTTGGCGTGCCCTTAAATGTCCAACAGTTTGCACCATTGGCATGGTTGCACCCGATGCTGGGTTTTCACGCTTTAAATTGCGTGTGAGCTAGGCTCAAACAACAAGGGTGCGTTTTATAGATGCAGAGACAACAAGTTGAAGAGGGAGACTTCCAGGAGGCCTAACTTCTTCGTTTTTCGACCGATTGAGGTGCCAAAAGAGCCCAGACAGGGGTTTTGGAATGCTCTGAAGCCATTGGAGCAGTCGGTTTGTCAGTTTGAGCATTGTAAGACATGTTTTTGATCACTTAATAATAATGATCCATTGGAAGCTGGACCAGGAGATGTAGCCCATAAGAGGGGTGAACTCCTTTATCAATTGTTGTGTTTATGTGCTTATGTTCATTGATTATGTTGTTGTCTATGTGTAATTTGCATAAGTAATCCTTTAATCTATGTGTTGCAAAATGATCCATTTTCTTTAAACACATAACATTTACATTGCAAATAATTTCAAGTATTTCAAGTCTTCTTCATTTTTAGATCATGCATAGTCCTATTCTTGTCTTGACTGTATCTGATAATCCATTGAGAAGAATCTTCAATGCCACTTCATTGTTCTTCCTTTCTCTTCTTTGGACTATAATTTTGGATAGATTCTTTGATGTAGTTAAGTCCCAGGGCTTGCTTACTACTGAAATCCAACCTTCAGATCCTTTTGACTTCAGAAACTGTTTCATATTTTCTCTCCATGAGGAATAATTCGTTCCATTGAATAAAGGAGCTTCAATTGTAGAGAGAACCATCTGTCCACCCATTTCTTTAGGATCTACCTTTCATTGTTTAAACTGTGTTTTGAAGGAACCTGGATCTGATACCAATTGAAGAACACATAACCCACACTAAGAGGGGGTGGGGGGTGAATTAGTGTGTGAACTACTCTAAATTTTTCTTCTTTCAAGTTACCGGTTAAAACATAATTGAATAGATTAATAATAATCAAATCATAATCACAATGAACATAAAGACACCAAATGTTTGTATAAACCTTTGTATAATTGATATGAACATAATAATATGAATATATGTGAAAGAGGATTTTCTTTAGCACCAACTATTGTTTCAGCATCAACTGAAGTAAGGAGCACCAACCCCTCAGAGAGCACCAACTCTCAGCCAAGACCTAGCTTGGGGCAAGACCCAACTTGCTGCAAGACCTAGCTTGCTGATAGAACCTAGTCTATCCAACTAGAGTTTATTCAACTCCAGTAGTAGTGATCCATTATAGAATCAATTCTATCTTATGATCATAGCTATATCATAAGACACTCTTCACCACATTTCATCTTCTCTATAATTTACATTTTCTTTCCTCTGATATCTTCTTGGAATCTTCTTCGGTTTTTGATCTTCTAATCTCAACCACAGAGACACTTTCTTCTCCCACTCCTCCATGAATATATACTCTTCAAACAGTGTGAGTTTGATACAACTATGTCCCTTCATTTCAACCATCGCACCTCTTCAATTAATTAGTCTTAATTACTATTTATTTATTTTACCATGAAGGTTTTTCATAAATTGATCACAGTCATGGATCAATTTTATCCTTTATACTCGATCCCAAATATTTGTTATTTTCATAGAGACTAAATTCCATGGAGGCGCTTCCTTCAAACCATCACATATGATTGTGTGTTACAAAACCATGGGCTTTACCAACTATAGCGACATATTATAATTTCATTTTAAAACTCTTATAGCTATGACCAACAACGATGACCTCACGTTAGGCGAGACGATTTCCTGATCATTTATGATTCCAACGGTCACGATTCAATATCCTGACGAGGTGGACGACTGACAAGATTTGGTACTTTTCCCTTCGAGTCATCGCAACTTCCATATTACAAAACTCACGATCACTAAATCGCCGAAACAATCAGACAGTTCATATTACCCACTGAGATGGACGGTTGTTGGAATTTCGACCCTTTTCCATTTGGGTCTTCATTACGTTCAACCTTTCAAAACTCTCGATTATGATATTGTCAATTACATCTCGGAACCATATGATCAACTGCAGTGACCAGGTGCTAGATCAAACACACGCTTTGAGCACTTTATTAGAGTCAACGATCGTGATTCAATCACCCATTGATATGGACGACTGTCAGGATTTCGACGCTTTGCTCATCGAGTCTTCATGACCTCCAATAGTTCAAAAATCTCGATTATGATATCGTCGAAACAATAGGATGACTCACATTACATCTCTGAACTAGATCAATGGTTAGTTTTTAATCCTTACACTATCCTTCCACTATTGTAGATCGACGACTATGACTTAATCATGCATTGAGATGGATGGATTTCATAATTTCGGGATTCTCATTATGACGTAACTTGCTAACATCACTTGATGACATGTCACAAGCCTGTTAGCTGCCACATGTCATTCATATTCATGATTTTCACGTACCTGAAATGATGTATCAACTTGACACTTGTCAGTGTCTTACTGTGCCACATGTCCTTGCTGACGTGGCCTGTCAACGTGTCTTACTCCTTGACTTCAGAGCTTCAACTTTTGGGTTTATTCACTGTATGTTGTGGCCAATCTTTCGATCTCCAAAATGGTGAAGTCTAGGCTAAGGGTGCTAGCTCCTCTTCCAAGGCCCTTCTCACATGTGACCTGGAGTTATGACCCAGGGCTCAATGCCTGGGTGTTTCACAATTTTGCGATTCACGAGTTTGAACTTGTTACTTCACAATTTCTCTTAATCATGAATCCCTGAATTCATTAATCTGGTGCCACGTGCCAACCCTCCAACCGAAAACTAGGATCTCTTTGAAACTTCAAACTTCGCTATTTCAGGATCTTTGACTTCTTGACACTCCAATACTCTGATTCACGAGTTCTCAAAGAAATCACATCTAACCGATGTGCAGCTTCTCCCAGATCTAATGATCAATATCCTTCATCCTTAGATTGACAGTCATTGTCACTTTTATCAGAAGGTAGGGGGCCTGACAGGTCATCCCGGGCTCCAGGCTGGTGAGCTTCTCATGGAGTCCAAACACCTACAACCTCCACCATACCTTTGCACTATGCGTCGATAAGCTATGGAGAAATTTGTGTGTATAAACCTATATGTGTTTATTCATGCTTCCAGTGTGGGATAAATCCCATTAGTTGAGACAATCAAAACCATTAATTTCTTGATCGAACAGCTGTTGAAGCTTCTCGCCTTTTTTGCGCATTGTTCAACTTCTCAGTCTTTTCCTATGCAATGGTTGACTGCATTCTACAATGCGATACTTCCATCTTCAGATCATAGGAACATTGTTGATCCTATCATGATCAATAATAGAAACGAAATACTTCTGTACTTCTGAGCTTTGATCTTCATACAATTTTCTTCTACTATTCGCTCCTCCTCCTGACCTTGCGCTGTCTATCACTCCACACAATTTGACATCTTCTACTGACTGATATACCTGTTGACATCAATGACAATCTCAACTATGGTAATTCATCATTAACAATAGATCATCAATTCGACTGTTGACATCAATGACAATTTGTCCAACAACAGCCTAGGGAGAAATAATTGTCCAACGGCCTATTGCAGCAGAAAATGTCATCTACAGCCATGATATTGACAAGAGGGTTATGCCAAAGGCAACCCCTACTCAACTCTTATCTTCCATCCTACAACAGAGGAACCCTTTTATGGAGTTTTGTCGAATTCTTCTTGATGATTGAAGAATAAGATTGAATGAGTTGAAGATTTTGGGGACCAAAATCTTGCAAATGGGGAGGTGTGATCTGAATTTGATCCTCTCCAAAACTTTTTAATAATCACTTAGTTGCTTACTCTTTTGTAAATTTTGTAAACATGTCATTTTTATTTTATTTTGTCTTTTTGGAAAAAATTGGAAGTGCAAACGAACCATTGTGATAGTTGGATTTCCAAACGCATCCCATTAAAAAAATGAAGGTTGTAGCGAAGAGGACATCAATAGGGGAGATGCAAGGAGAAATGGGGAATGGCAGTAGAAGAAATTAGAGCTCGAAGAAGGAAATCTGCTTGAAGTTGGGTGGACGAAGGAGTTAATGTTCCTATTCACTCTAAGAAAAGGTGTCTCTGAGCCTTGGCCTCTACAATTTTGTATTTTTAGTGAGTAACAATACATAGAGTCTGTGTATAGCTCACCACTTTGTAATTTTTTCTCCTTGGTGTAATAAAAATCCCATTTAAATGTTGAAGATATGAGTTATTACAATATATGAGTGACGAGAATGTATGCATACTTTGTTGAAGTGTATTGTGAGCCTATAGAACCCTTCCACATAATCTATTCCTTGTTGGGTGTTTAAGTTTCCTGTTGGTCGATTTCCTCTTTGCCTGGGCATTTTCTTGTTTGTCTAAGGCATTTTCTTTGTGCCTGAGTGTGTTCACTACTAGCCAGGAATTTCTCTTTCAATGACATGACGTACGAAAGCCATATGGGATATACATAGTCTACACATGCCAAGGATTAATTGTTGGGAGAATTTATAGATATATAGGCATTTTTGTTCACTTCCGAGCATATAAATTCATCCTTGCATTATTTTTAATTGTAGTGGGTGACAACAAATCACCCTGGGCATTCTAATGCATCCCGGGTTATTAAAAACAACCTTCCAAAAATTTTTACACACCATTGGTGATCAAATTATCCATTGGATCCTTTCTTGTAGTTGTTGTTCACTAAGTCCTACATGCAGAGGGTTTCCCTTAATTACTGGTTGTTTAATCTTCCCCTTATCTATTTGTTTTAGCCATAGGTCGGCCCACTTCGACTTGGCTTTGCATTTGGTCGAGTTTCCTTCCTCATTCGACCGATAGGCATCCCTTGGTTGACCCGACTTCAGTATTTTCGACTTGGATAAATTAGAATTGGGAAAATTCGACTTGGGTAATTTCGACTTGGTCGACTTGCATTACCTCCGACCCGACTTGCCACATATTTCTGACTCGTTTGTTTTCGACTCGACTTGTGGCTCGATTGGTCAAGAATTTCATGTAATCCAAAGAGCTAAGGTTATAATTTTTTTATTTCGCAAAAGTATCCGTGTTGGTGAGATGGGTAGGCCATATACCTACCATTTATGGATCATATGAAGAAACTTTTACCTTTGTACCTTTTGCAAGTCCTTCCTTTACCAATTCTTTTCTTTTGGAAGTGTCACATGTAAAATCAAAGAAGGAATGCACATTGAATGTAATCCCTTTCTTGTGATGAGATGAGTTACACCATCATCCTTTCTTCTTTTTCTAACTTTAGTATTTGAATTGTATTATGACAAGTTCTTATGTGTAATTTTATTATCTTTTTCAAAATTTATGTAATATCGTATGTTATTTCTTCAATACAGATGGCTTACTTAGATGTATGAATTGATAATTCTTTAATGGTACAAGTACAAAGTCTAAATCATGTTGATTATTTTAAATTGTAAAGTTTTTAATGGGCTGCAACTTGCCCTTACCCTTTTTCTTTTATTAGAAAAAATAATTGTTAGTGTGTAAGCTTTCACAATGTGATATACTGTCAAAGTTTTCTTGTTTTAATTGAGTTAGTTGTTTACGAAACTAACATTTTTGGTGAAGCATCTACTGAAAACATGGGGCTAAAAATATCCCACCCAATGATAACTTAAAAACATTGACAAAAGTAATTTTAATATTTTAACATCATGTTACATTAACATCTCAATTATTTTGGACATTATAACTCCTTACAAAACTTAGGAAAAATGATTTCATTACAACACTCAAGAAAATTAAAGTAAAAAAATTTGCTTGCATGTATGTTCAATTTTTTGGGGGTGCATTCATCTGGAGAACATGTCGAAGAACCCTCCAAATTCTGGGGGATGACAGGGCATCCAATATAGAGGACCCCACCCGAAATACTAAAAATTTAAACTAAAACGTAAAGCATTGAAGTCTTATACATAACAATGTAACAATAGAAAACACCATTATATGTAACATAATAAATCATAAATAATACATGTAATAATGTAACAACATAATAAACACATTCACAAATAATTTATCACCATTTATATTTCTCATTGTATTTATAAAATTCGAAAGATATAGATCTAAGTGTTAAGATGAATAATCTAATAATAGGTCAATTCAAAAATGAGCATCATTGTTCAAGGCATTGTCCCACTAGTCTTTGCATCCAAGTACCGCACAAAAAAATAAATTCCAACCATGGAAATGTTGCTCTCTAAAAAAAATCATTTCCATTCTCTAGAATACTCAATGGCACACCAACCAACCCAAGTTGTGCCTCATTGGGACCAAGCATAGAGTTTGTTTTCAATGGTGTGAGGAGAAGTCAAGTTTGGGGATTGTATTGTATGAGTATCCTTGTTAATTATGCCTTGCCTTTCATTTAATCATTATCCTATGTCTAACTAACTCATGGTGGCCTTGATTGACCTAGATTCCTACCATAGGGAGTTTGTGAGTCCATAATGGCCCAGTTAAAGTTCAAATCCAACATTCCTGTCAACAGTTCGCCCCAATTACCATTGATTTCAATGTTGTTAGTACTAAGTGTGGATAGAAATTTGAAGGTGGTTCCTATGAAATGCCCTTGGAATTTAATTTTGAAAGTCTCCCATGAGGTAATGATCCTGAGTTAGACATAACTCTAGAAGAAATTTATGTTTCTAAATATGATTGTGTGGAGTGAATATCAACAAAATAAATGCTTGGCTACATTGTTAGTGGCATTGCTCCAAAGGACATGGTTGTTGCATTGTACTCTTGGTGCACCTACAACCCAATATGGATAATGCATGTAATATAAAATGCAAAACACTAATAAAATCTAAATGAAAAATAGAGCGCTACAAAAAAGAAAAAAAAACAATAATATTAACAAAATTGTAAATTAAACCAGGATAGCTATATCCTAACTTTGATATTTTAAGCATCATGATGTTTATATCTTGATTTGTTTTTAATATCCCTTAGTGCTTGATATATTTGGGGTCAAGATTGACCTATGATGGCTAGAAAATATGGTTTAGATTTCATTCATATAAAATCAAGAATCAATAATCAACACATGATAAAATAAAGATAGCCAAACACAAAAAATAACAAGAACATTGATGTATAGTGCATAACCCTCTTGGGAATAAACTCGACTCTTAACAATAAGATCAATTCATCTCTTACATCATATTCAAGTGATTAAAAATGAGGGAAAATATCAAATATATATAGAAGAGGAGTTTATTTAGTTTCCCCCAAACCCATAAATGTGGGACCACAAAACCCAACCAATAACCACTAATGTGATTCCAAGGCCAACCTAACAACAACTAATGTGGGATATAACTACTAATATGATGCAGGAGCATCACCTTCAAAGTCAAAGATGCAAGCGTGGAGGTAGGGACATGACATCTCAACATTTAATGCAGGAGTAAATCGAGTTGTTGAGATATTTTGTAAACAACATTTTTAAATATGTTGTGTTTGTAAAGTCGTATATGACAGTAAGGGGTTGAAGATATGGAGTTTTGACTCTTATCTAGAAATAACTAGTAGTTATTGTAATAGGACAAAGTAGGTAACCGCTAAGAGTTGATAGGATAGGTTGCATACAGGACGAGAGAGCTCGTGGAGCTAGTCCTTAGATAGTTTTTATTGTTGTATTGTAACAGATAGAATAAAGAGACTATGATTATGAGATAGAGATCAGTAGAATAGAGTAGAGTAGAAGAAAGCCATAGTGGAGAACTGCAATATATGTAATTTGTTTTCATGACTGAATAGAATAGACATAATTGTCCCAAATCTTGGAATGTGTTCATTTGATGTAGGAATGGACGAATGCTATATTCTGTGAATATGGTTTAGTTTATTTTGTTCATGTATGATTGTTAAGATGTTGATTGTATGAGTTCATGACGAAACTAGATATATTTCAATTGTTTCTCTTCTGACACTCGTATGCAAGGTGTGCATCTCAAACGCAAGGAATGAGTTGATTGAGTCTCAGGTTGATTTAGAGGAGTTCAAAGAGAACAAAGGAAACTTAGACCAGGTGCAAGGAGTGCACAACGTCAAGAAGAAACCAAGAGTCAAAGAACCAGAACAGAGGAACGCCAGGTGGGCAAGAAGAATTTATTTTCAATAAATCCTTCGAAGTGAGTTATCAAAATCCTGAGAACGCAAGGAGTGCGTGGGAAGTTGAAATCCTTTAAGGAACAAGATCAGAAGGGATACCACTTTCCATAAGTGTTGACGAGATCCAAGAGTTGGACTCGTAGGAGAAGCAAAGGTTGAAACCTTTGAAGACTGAGAAATATTCTAAGTTGAAAGAGATCAGAAGCTCATGAGGAGGAGCGACAGTGGCCGTTGGATCACAGTGCAAAAGACCAACAACTGTCTGATCAGAACAAGGTGCACGAGCCTTAGTGATTCACACATGTAGGAAAGAGAACTCACCAAGGTTTGAGAACTGAGATTTTTGAAACCTGAAGAGCCAAAAATCCGAAGTGAATCTCAATCATTCGATCAGCCAAAGAAAATCTAAGCCGTCAGATCATCCGAATTAAACTTCGAGCGTCGGATTGACCAAGTGAACCTGAGTCGTCAGATATCGTGAGTTCAAGGGGAGAAAATATTGAGACATGATATTCCCAAAGCGTGAAGAGCTAGAGAGCCAAAGCAAATCTGGACCATTGGATCCAGAAGGATACTTGTTGGTGGGTCGTGAGATGAAGAGGAAGGCAAATGTGAAATTTTGAAAAACTCTAAGCATGAAGAGCATAAGATCCAAGAGCCGTCAATATACAAGGGGAAACTTGTTAATAGATCGCGAGCTCCGAGAAAATTGTAGTGGGGTTTCAGTTGAGATCTGAGATTGTCGAATCCCAAAGATATGAAGTAAATCTAGACCACCAGATCTAGAGGAGACATGGCATGAATCTGTGGACTCGGGGTAAAGTCCCGAAGTGATTCAGAGCCATCAGATCTAGGAGAGACGTGGCATAGATCCATGCACTCTGTGTAAAGACCTGAAGAAATCCTCGGTTGTCAGATCAAGTGGACACGCATCAGTGGATTAAAGACTTCGAATAAAATCCAAGGGGAAAAAGGGTGAAGTTGAGATTTGAAATCTCTGAAGTCCAGAGACCCGAAGGGGATCTTGACCGTTGATCGAGAAGAGGGTCACGGGACCATTGATTTGAGTTGAAAGGTCAAACACCCGAAGTGAAGGCAGGACCATTGATTGAGTAGGAAAGGTGTCTGCATATCGTCAGCTATGAAAGATTGGAGTACAGAAGAAAGAAGGGTTTGAGATTTCAAAACCCCGAAGTCTGGAATTGTGAAGAGATCACATCCGTTGATCTAGGAGGGACAGATCTGGTCCGTAGATTTGGAAAGGGAAGATCTGAATGATCAGTTTAGATAGTACCATCAATATCACAAGATTGACGATCCCATAGCAATGCGGGGACAGGTGTTGCGTGGACTTTAAAATATTGAGGGTGGGCTGCAATCCAAACCATGGTTTTGGCAAGAAGACATGTGGAGGCTCGAGGAGAATTGCAGACCGAAAAGTAGTTTGATCCCAAACTTCCTTTGGACGCACTTGCAATCGCGTGGTCATGTGAAAGGTTGTTGCCTAAGGTCACATCAAGAGGGGGATTATCAGAAAAGGAGCTAATGCCCAATACTCTGAGATTTCATAGAAGAGAGAAAGGGAAGGTTGTAGGTGCCATTAGACCTACACTAGGAAGCCGAAAGGACATGTTTTTAGTTACAGAAGGAGACCATTAAGGTTTTAGAAGGTCATTTGACTCAATAATAAGAGATCCTTGACCAAGAGGTCATGTATCCCTACGGGGGAGTAGGAGGGTTGCATCAGGTGGTATCAGAGCTGATATTGAGTTTGTTTGCAAACATCATACAAAGGAGAAAGGAGACAAATTGATATCATTTGTGGTATCAAGAATTTTATTTCTATTTGTAGGTGACGTAGTGGAATCATGCCACCCATAAGGTGTAGAGCAAATGTAGAAATGGAAGATGAAATGAGGTGACTCCGAATGAGACTGGACACCATGGAAACAACAAAGAGAAGAGCACTAGACGTTGGAGATATCAGTGAAGCTAAGAGCGAAGAAGTAGAAGTCGAAGAAAATGTAGCAGAGAATGCTGCACAAGATTGCTTAATAAAAACTGTTTCAAAGATAGGAGCCAGAGAAAGGATAGAGGCAACAATGTATGAAGGAAATTTAGAAGTTGAAGATTTGTTAGACTGGGTACATGCTATGGACAAATACTTCAATTATGAAGATATCGAAGAGGACAAGATGGTGAAGCATGCAGTGACAATATTGAAAGGTCATGAAACGCTATGGTGGGATGAATTGCAAGCCAAATGTAGGAGCAAAGGTAAGAAAAAAATTAAAAGCTGAGATAGGATGGTAGCCAAGCTAAAAGACAAATTTATCCCAAAGGATTACCAAATCAATCTGTTAAAGAGATTGTAGAACCTGAGACAGAAAATCTTATCAGTGAAGGTGTACACTAAGGAATTCTACAGACTAAACATCAGGGATGGACAGAAAGAGAATGAAGATGAAAAAATAGCCAGGTATATCAATGGGATGAGATATGAAATCCAAGAGGAGATCAACATGATGTCTGTTAGTAAAGTCAAGGATGCTTATAAAGCAACCCTGAAAGTTGAAGAAAAATTGGCCAGGAAACAAAGCCAATGAAACAGAGGAGGAAATTCAAGTAGAGGTAATGGACTCAACAGAGAAAAGTTCCAAAAGCCGAAGCATGAAGATGGAAAACAACATAGTCACCCATATAAAGGTGGAAGTTCTAAGGAAGGACAACATGGAGGAAGAAGCTCTTTTTCAGACGAAGAGGAAGAGCTAGAGGAGGAAAAGTTAAATGTTATACTTATGGAAAACCAGGGCACACATCTTGGGAATGTCTCAAGAGAAAGAAAGAAGGAGGTGAATCACACGTTGTTGAAGCATAGAAGCATGTGGAAGTAGAAGCAATAGAAGGAGGAAAGAACCTCATGATGAGGAAAATTATTCTTAAACTAGAGAAGGAGGTAGAGGAACCAGTTCAACGAACAAGTCTGTTTAGAACTACTTGCAAGAAGAAATACAGACTTTGCAAGGTGATCATAGACAGTGGGAGCACTGACAATCTAGTATCCACAGAGATGGTGGAGAAACTAGAGTTGAAGGCAACTGCACATCCAAACCCATACAAGGTATCATGGTTGCAGAAATGACATCAAGTAATGGTAAGTCAACAATGCCAAGTTGAATTTAAAATAGGAGGTTATAGGGATGAAATATTATGTGATGTAATTCCTATGTTTGTCTGTCATATTTTATTGGGGAGACCATGGCAGTTTGACCGAAAAGTTATTCATGATCTAAGAAAGAATACGTATACCCTAGAAAAGAATGGTAGGACACATATGTTGTTACCAATAGAAGACAAAGAACAAAAGAGGAAAGCTAGTTCAAGTATACTTCTCATGACTGAGAAGGAACTCTTGAATGAAGTCAAGAAGGAAAAATAAATATAGTTTGTTGTAGTGAGGAAGCCTAGAGTTATCCTTACAAATACTTCTGTGTAATATTTTCTTGAAAAAATCTAGGAACTGTTAGAAAACTTTGCTGACATAGGAGTGGATGAGTTACCTCACTCATTGCCACCCATTAGGAGTATAAGCCATCATATTGACCTTATTCCAGGAGCTAGTTTACCAAACAAAACAGCTTATAGGTTAACACCTAGAGAGAATGAGGAAGTCAAAAATCAAGTCTAGGAGTTGTTGGATAAAGGTTCAATCAGGGAAAGCCTAAGCCCATGCGTAGTACCAACTGTGTTAAGTCCAAAGAAGGATGGAGGATGGAGAATGTGTACAGATTCCAGAGCCATCAACAAGATAACCATTAGATATAAATTCCCTTTACCAAGGATGGATGATTTGATGGATTGTTTGAGTGGAGCAAGCTATTTTTCCAAGATAGACTTGAAGAGTGGATATCATCAAATAAGAATGAGAGAGGGAGATGAATGGAAAACAACATTCAAGACAAATGAAGGATTGATTGAATGGTTGGTCATGCCATTTGGGTTGACAAATGCACCAAGCACATTTATGAGATTGATGAATGAAGTATTGAAAGACTTCATAGGCAAATTTGTCATAGTGTGTCTGGATGACATACTAATATTTAGTAAGACAAAGGAAGAACACTTAAGGCATTTGACATCAGTGATGGAAAAGTTGCAGTAAGAAAAATTGCTGATAAATCTGAAGAAAAGTTATTTTATGAAGATAGAACTCATATATGTGGGTTTTATGATCTCTTCAAATGAATTGAAGATGGATCCATAAAAGGTGAGAGCAATCAGAGAATGGCCATCGCCAAGCAACATATTTGAGGTAAGAAGTTTTCATGGGTTAACAAGTGTTTATAGAAATTTTATCATAAATTTTAGTGGTATATGTGCACCCATGCTGGACATTGTGAAGAATACACACAAGTATTTTAATTGGACAAAGGAAGCTGAAAAAAGTTTCAAAGTGTTGAAGGAGAAGATCAGAGAACAACCAATTATGGTCTTGCCAGATTTTCGAAAAACATTTCAAGTGAGATGTGATGCAAGTGGATTAGCTATTGGAGTAGTCTTAAGTTAGGATAATAGGCCAGTTACTTATTTCAATGAGAAGTTGAATGACACCAAGAATAAGTATTCCACATATGAAAAAGAATTGTATGAAGTGATTCAAGCTTTGAAGAAGTGGAGACACTATTTAATTCCTAAAGAATTTGTCTTGTACAATGATAATCAAGATTTGCAGTTTATTACTAGGAAAGAAAAGTTGAATCAGAGACATGCTGAATGGGTAGAATTTATGAAAAATTTTACTTTTGTCATTAAACATATTGATGGAACTTCTAACAAAGTTGCAGATGCTTTGAGAAGGAGGAGTTTAATTGTATAGGAATTACAAGTGAATACCTTAGGGTTTGAACACCTCAAGGAGATGTATAGAGAAGATCCAGATTTCAAGGAAGCTTATGAGGCATGCAAGAATCCTTTGTCAGGAGACAGAATCCCATGGACTCAATATTTGATCCAGGATGGATTATTATTCAAAGGGAGCCAATTATGCATTCCAAGATTCTCAATGAGAGACAACCTGCTGAAGGAGAAGCACAGTGGAGGTTTAGCTGGACATTTTGGTCATGATAAGACATTTGCACATCTAAGTAATTTGTATTATTGGCCGAGCATGAGGGAAGAGGTCAAAACATTTGTGAACAAATGAAAAATTTGTCAGTATGCAAAAGGAAGAAAACAAAACACTGGTTTGTATCAGCCGTTACCAATTCCAGAAAGGTCATGGGATGCAATCAATATGGATTTTGTTTTGGGATTGCCTAGAAATCAGAAAGGGAGCAATTCCATATTTGTTGTGGTGGACAGATTTTCAAAAATAGCACATTTCATACCATGCCAGAAGACAAATGATGCTACACACATAGCCAATTTATTTTTCAGAGAAGTAGTGAGACTACATGGATATCCTAGGAGCATAGTCTCAGACAAGGACACCAAATTTGTAGGACACATTTGGAGGACTCTATGGAAAAGGCTAGGGAACAAATTGTCCTTTAGTTCAACATATCACCCTCAGACAGATGGATAGACTAAAGTAGTAAACAAGAGTCTGGGAAACTCGTTAAGGAGTTTAGTCACTGATCAAGGTCATCAATGGGATCAGATTTTGGCACAAGCAGAATTTGCATTTAACAATTCAATGAACATGAACACAAGAAAAAGTCCATTTGAAATTGTGTATGGTGTACAACCAAGAGGGATTACAGATTTGAGAGATCTGAATCAAGATGAGTTCAAAAGTGCTGGAGTCGAGGGTTTTTCAACAAAAATGTAGAAACTCCATGACGGAGTCAGATAGCAGCTACATGACAATAACCAGAAATATAAGAACAAAGTTGATCAAAAGAGGAGAGAAGTTCAATTCGAAGTTGAAGATGAAGTTTTAGCTCATTTGAGGAAAGAAAGGTTTCCAAGGGGAACGTATAACAAGTTGAAGATGAATAAGATAGGACCATGCAGGATTCTTAGAAAATTCGTAGCCAATGCTTATGAAATTGAGTTTCCATACAATGTTGGGATATCATTGATATTCAATGTTGTAGACCTATATCCTTACATGAGAGATGAGGTAGGAGAATTATATGATAAGAAAGAAGTTCAATTGGAAGAACAATTGCCGACAGTAGAAAAACCTCAGATGAGGAAAATCATTGAACAGACAGATGGAAAGAAGACTAGGAGGAAGACATATCCTGAGTACTTAGTGAAGTGGAAATATCATCCAATGGAAGATGCAAGTTGGGTCACAAAACCTGATATTTTGAAGCATGGAAAAACAGTGCAAGAGCTCATGGACAGGAGTCCATGAAAATTTTAACCAGAGGAGTATGATGCAGGAGCATCACCTTCAAAGTCAAAGACACAAGCATGGAGGCAGGGACATGACATCTCAGCATTTAAGGCAGGAGTAAATCGAGTTGTTGAGATATTTTGTAAACAACATTTTTAAATATGTTGTGTTTGTAAAGTCATATAGGACAGTAAGGGGTTGCAAATATGGAGTGTTGACTCTTATCTGGAAATAAATGGTAGTTACTATAATAGGACAAAGTAGGTAACTGCTAAGAGTTGATAGGATATGTTGCATATAGGACTAGAGAGCTCGTGGAGCCAGTCCTTGGATAGTTTTTATTGTTGTATTGTAACAGATAGAATAGAGAGACTATGATTATGAGATAGAGATCAGTAGAACATAGTAGAGTAGAAGAAAGACACAGTGGAGAACTGCAATATATGTAATTTGTTTTCATGAATGAATAGAACAGACAGAATTGTCCCAAATCTTGGACTATGTTCATTTGATGTATGAATGGACAAATGTTATATTCTGTGAATGTGGTTTAGTTTATTTCGTTCATGTATGATTGTTAAGAAGTTGATTGTATGAGTTCGTGACAAAACTAGATAAGTTTCAATTGTTTCTCTTCTGACACTCGTATGCAAGGTGTGCATCTCAAACACAAGGAGTGTGTCGATTGAGTCTCTGGCTGACTCAGAGGAGTTCAAAGGGAACAAAGGAAACATATACCAGGTGCAAGGAGTGCACAACATCAAGAAGTGACCAAGAGTTGAAGAACCAAAACAGAGGAATTCCAGGTGGGCGAGAAGAATTTATTTTCAAGAAATCCTTCGAACTGAGTTATCAAAATCCTGAGAACTCAAGGAATGCATGGGAAGTCGAAATCCTTTAAGGATCAAGCTCAGAAGGGATAGCACTTTTCATAAGTGTTGACGAGATCCAAGAGTCAGACTTGTAGGAGAAGAAAAGGTTGAAACCTTTTAAGACTGAGAAATATTCTAAGTCGGAAGAGATCAGAAGCTCAGGAGGAGGAGCAATAGTGGTCGTTGAATCACAATGAAAAAGACCAACAGTCGTCTGATCAGAACAAAGTGCATGGGCCTTAGTGCTTCACACACGTAGGAGAGAGAACTCACTAAGGTTTGAGAACTGAGATTTCTGAAGCTTGAAGAGCCAGAAATCCGAAGTGAATCTCAATCATTCGATCAGTCGAAGCAGATTTGAGCCATCATATCATCCGAAGTAAACTTTGAGTGTCAGATCAACCAAGTGAACCTAATTAATCAGATATTGTGATTTTAGGGGGAGGAAATCTTGAGACTTGAGATTCTCGAAGCGCAAGGAGTTGGAGAGCCGAAGCGAATCTGGACCGTTGGATCCAGAAGGATACGTTTCGGCGAATCATGAGATCCAGAGGAAGGCAAAGGTGAAATGTTGAAACACCTGAAGCATGAATAGTCGAAGAGCCCAGAGCCATCGATCTGTAAGGGGACACTTGTCAACAGATCATGAGCTCTGGGAAAATTGTAGTGGGGTTTCAGTTGATATCTAAGATTGTCAAATCCCCATGATGCGAAGTAAATCTGGACCGTTAGATCTAGAGGAGACGTGGCATGAATCCGTGGACTCCGAATAAAGTCCCAAAGTGATTCAGAACTATCAGATCTAGGAGAGACGTGGCATAGATCCATGCACTTCAGGTAAATACCCAAAGAAATCCTCAATCATCAGTTCATGTGGACACACGTCAGTGGATTAAAGCCTTCAGATAAAATCTAGTGGGGAAAAAGGGTGAAGTTGAGATTTGAAATATTTGAAGTCTGGAGACCCGAAGGGGATCTCGACCATTGATCAAGAAGAGGGTCATAGGACCATTGATCCGAGTTGAAAGGTCAAACACCCGAAGTGAAGGCATGACCGTTGATTGAGTAGGATAGGTGTCTATAGATCGTCAGCTCCGTAATATTGGAGTACGAAAGAAAGAAGGGTTTGAGATTTCAAAACCCTGAAGTCCAGAATTGCAAAGAGATCACATTCGTTGATTTAGGAGGGACAGATCTGGTCCATATATTTGGAAAGGGAAGATCTAAACCGTCAGGTCAGACAGTACCATCAAGATATCGAGATCGACGATTCTGTAGCATTGCGGGTATAGGAGTTGCATGGACTTTAAAATATTGAGGGCGGGCCACAATCCAAACCATGGTTTTGGCAAGAAGACATGTGGAGGCTCGAGGAGAATTGCGAGACGAAAAGTAGTTTGATCCCAAACTGCCTTTGGCCGCGCCCACAATCTCGTGGTCATGTGAAAGGTCATCACCCAAGGTCACATCGAGAGGGTTCTTATCAGAAAAGAAGCTAACGCCTAGTACTCTGATATTTCGCAGGAGAGCGAAAGGGCATGTGTTTAGATATAGAAGGAGACCATTAAGGTTTCATAGGGTAATTTGACTCAAGAATCGAATATCCTTGATCAAGAGGTCGTGTATCCCTACAGGGGAGTAGGGGGGCTACATCATAAGACTACAAGTCAATATTACATCAAATATGCCAACATCCCCCCTTGAACTTGAATTGGGGACACAAATAAGTAAAGTTGACAAATTGTAACACCCTCTTTTCCCCCATGATTGCAATTATGATAAGACTTCATATGATGTGATTATGAAGCTTGTAATTATTTTTTGATTAATGAAAAACACCAGGCAGTTGAATGAGAGGGAAAGAGCCTTTAATGTACTGGCCATGATATCACAAGTGGAATTGATGAACCAAGATGGGTAATATGGCATGGTGAGGTAGACTGATGAGACTCGCTGAATATTTTTTTTGTGAAGAAATTGTTGGGTACATGTTAATTCTTTGCATGTGTGTGTGTGTGGG
>ML777101.1:3025018-3069644 GCA_009831015.1 Picea engelmannii | reverse complement strand
ATAGAGAAATTGATGCAAAAAGGGATGATTTTAAGGATGGAAATTTATTTTAAAATGTAGAAACCTTGGTGAATCTTACTAATCCTTCATATGACAACTGTAAATGATTGGCGATATTTTTGTAAAAATATTCAAATTTCTAAGGATTTTATAAAATTTTGGCGATTTTTAAGGTAAAACAATTTTATCCTATAGAATTTGGGCAAATCATTTTTAAAAAAGCGAATCTCGTTTTTGGAAAAACCATGGAAAATTAGCCCATGAGCGAAATTTAGCCCCTAAAATCATCCCTGATGTTTGTTATTTTCATCATGTTGAGTATGATGATGTCATGGTAAGGTTGTTTATGAAAACCTTATCAAGAAGAGCATATGAATAGTATACGGCATTACCTAGTAGATCGATCCACTCATTTAATGACCTCGAAGCCATGTTTCTGACTATGTTCACCCCTCCAATTTCTTATCATATCCTTCTCACCGATTTCACCCAGATTGGTTTGAGGAAGAATGAAAGAATATGATATTTCAATCTCAGGTTCAATAAAACTTTGAGTAAGATTCTAGAAGATAAAAGACGGAATGACCCAGTCTTTCTTGGTTGTTACAAGAATGGAATGCCCTCGAATGTGAAATATGCTATCAGAACATCCGAAATGGATACCTTGGAGGAGGCAATGACTAAGGCCACTAAGATGGAAGAATTTATGAAAAGTACTGGGAAAAGTACAAAGGCAACTGGGAGGATTAAGTATGGATAATCAAGGAGCCTCTAGTTCAAGAAAGAATGAAGAATTGAAACCATGATTGGCTCAAAACCAAACAATCAGAGGTGTTTCTTCAAGGGAACCATACCATATGTAAAGGTAGACCTTGTGGTGGCACAAGAAACTAAGAAGATAATTGAAATTGCACAAATGAATAGAACTATCAAGCAAATGTAGAACGAGATAACTAGACTAAGAAAGGGGGATAATTATGTGAAAAATCCGAGAATACCGGTCTAAGAGAAAAGAAGGAACCCTCCCCAAGAAAATAGAGCGAGGTTTGAAAATAATCCACAAAGACCAAGGGTTCCTAGACAACCAACCCCCAATGCAACTATTCTGAATGATATGTACAATGAGAAAATGGTTGAGAAAGATAATTATTACTCACCTGATGAAAGTTATGAAACTATACAGATGGATGGATGTGAGACATCCATGTATATATTTGAGGAGGGCAACAACAATCCCAACTCGCAAGAAAATGTCACCCAGACGAGAGGATTTGTAAACAAGAATAAAGGTGATTCTGATAAGGAAAACCAAAAATAAAAAGAAAAAGAAAAAGCAAGCGAAAAAAGGGCGAATGAAAAAGTGACAGAAAACTTTGGAAGTAAAAGAAACACCTGATGTTAAACTCCAATCATATGACATACAATATTGTAGAGGATTTAAATAATTTAAGGATAACTCTTCCCTTTACAGAAGTGGTGAAAATTCCCCAACAAAGGGAAAATATTTTGTTATTGTTGGATGATCTATCCAAAAAAGTAGAAGTTGTTGTTACCAGTCCGAAACAAAGCCAGAACCGGTCAAATGCCAAGCTAAGAGGTAAAATTATTCCCTTTTATATTTCAATTGAAAATCATGATGTTGCACTTCATAATTGCTTAGTTTATATTGGCGCGACCAATAATATCATGCCACTAGCAGTCATGGAGGCATTGGGTATGAACTGTACCAAATATTACGAGACTGGTGAAAGTATATATGCAATTGATTCTAGAAAAGTGCCAGCGTATGGAGAAATCAAGGAATTTTATGCTTGGATCACGACGCCCCCCCGTATTATTACGGTTTTCAATATTATTGTGGTAGACCTTCCTATGACATATCTGGGAAGAGATGGGTTTTCCATGATGGGGGGATATATAATGAACGATGGAAGCTACATGATGCTACCAATAAAAGAAGGAACCATGATTAAGGTGCTTCGTGAACCCAGGAAACCATTCTCTTTCAGAAAGAAGGATAACAAGTTAATGGAAGATTATATAGATACAGGAATTGGAAATTATGTCATTCTAGACATGGAACATAGTGAAGGCCTTGAGCAAGTTCAAGATATGGAGAATCAAGAATATTTGTTTGAAGGTTATTGGAGGATGTCATTCGATGGGGCTTGCTCATGTTATAGGAGTGGAGTTGGAACTTTCTTGGTAAGTCCAAAGAATATTATGCATCCGTATACTATTAGACTTGAATTCACATGTACGAATAATGAGGCAGAATATGAAGCTTTAATCCAGAGAATGGTTCTTGCGAAATAAATGAAGATAGAACATATAATTTTTACTAGAAACTCTGAGTTGGTGATTAATCAGGTCACCCATAAGTATTAAATCAAGAAGGAGAAACTCAAGTTATATTTCAAAAGAGTTAATGAATTGATGGAATCATTCAATTCTTTCAACATTTGCTTCATTCTAAGGGACAAGAATCATAAGGCAGATTCATTGGCCTTGGCAACTTCATTATCAAAACTAGATGATATACAAAGCAAGACATCCTTTCAAGTAGAATGATCATTTTGACCTTCTGTACCTGATAACATGGAATATTTACAAGTGTTTGAGAATGATGAACAGTTGGAGAATTTTTTGTTGAACGATGATGATGATGAAGACAATCACATGTCTGTTGTCCCAAAAGATTGCATTCAATCTGAATCTCTTTTTATGAAAGATGATCATGCTAAGAATCTCTTGGAAGAAGTTTCACTTCAAAAGGTGCAAGAAACAAGAAAGGTCAATATTGGAATGGATAGTTCCACAAAATATGTCAATTTGGGAGTTGCTTGCACCATTGAGGAGGTTGATCAATATGTGGCATTGTTTAAATAATATCTTGATGTGTTCACATGGACCTATGATGATTTGAAAGCTTATGACGAAACAATTTTTCAACACATCACTCCTTTGAGATAATAAGCAAATCTTGTCAAGCAAAAAACAAGAATGATGAACCCCAAATTGAAACCTCTATTAAAGATTGAATATGATAAGTTAAAAAATGCCGGAATAATATCTCCCATTAGATTTTTTCAAATGGATTTCAAACCCTATGATAGTAAGAAAGAAGACCTGGGAAATCTGGATGTGTGTGGACTTTAGGGATCTTAATAAAGTAAGAATAAAAGATAACTATCCTTTACCAAACATGGAGTTCCTTCTCCAACAAGTCACATGATCAGCCTGGATGTCCATGTTGGATGGCTTTTCTGGCTATAATCAAGTCTTGGTTGCTGAGGAAGATAGAGAAAATAAAACATTCATAACACCATGGGAGACATGTGAATATGATAGGATTCCCTTTGGTTTGAAGAGTGCTAGAGCCACATTCTAGAGGGACATGGGTCATGCATTCATTTGGTTGATAGGAAAATTCATGGCAGATTATCAAGATGACTTGACAATGCATTCAAAAACAAGGGGTGATCATATCCATCACTTGAGAAAAATTTTTGACAGATGCAGGTTATATGGTGTCTCTCTAAATCCAAAGAAATGTCTATTCATTGTAAATCAAGGAAAACTATTGGGTTATATTGTGTGAAAGGAAGGGATTTACATAGATCAAGAAAGAGTTAAATAAATAAATGAACTCAACACCTTGACATCCAATAAAGGAGTTCAATCATTTTTCGACAAGATTAATTTTGTGCGAAGGTTTGTTCTAGACTATGCAAGTATTATGTAGCCATTCAATTTGTTGTTGAAAAAGTTGAAAATGTTTGAATGGACAACGGATACTCAAGAGGCTTTCAATAATATCAAAGGAGAAATCACCATAGCTCCAGTCCTCATTAGTCCATATTTTCAAAGGGATTTCATCATCTATTCGTTCGCTACAGAAATAGTTGTTGCATCGGTTCTTACTTAGAAGAATACCAAAGGTGAAGAACTCCCAATCCGTTTCATGAGCAAAACCCTACATGACTACGAATTGAGGTATTTAGAATTGAAAAGCAAGCCTTGGCCCTGGTGAAAGTGGTAGTGCACTTTTGAACGTACACACTAAACTCTCATGTTATTGCTTATGTTCCATCCTCGCCAGTGAACATGCTTATGAATCAACAATTGAGAAAAGGAAAATGGGACAACTAGCTGGCAAAGACAGACGAGTATGATATTGAAATTAAACCTTTAAACGCTGTCAAAGGACAAGGTTTGTGCAAACTCATCACAAACAATGATTCTATGGATGGAATGATTTCAATTTCAGTAGGAGAACCATTGGATGATTCAGAATCATACAGAGACATTGTATTCTACTTGAGATCTGGGCAGTTTTCTGTCACCATGAACCCAAAGGAGTGAAGAACATTGAAGATGAAGGAAAATCAATATGTGCTAATTGTTGATATACTATTCAAAAGGAATTATGATGGCATATTACTAAGATGTGTTGATGAAGACAAGGTCCAACAACTAATGAAAGAATTCCATAGGAATATGTGGTGGACATTTTTCACCTACCACAACTGCCCACAAGATAATAAGAGATGGATTCGATTGGCCATAAATTTTTAGAGACTCATATGCCACAATAAGGAAGTGTGTATCATGCCAATAGTTTTCAGGAAAAATGAAGAGATTTGTGATGCCTTTACAACCCATAATCGTAGAACAACCATTCTCTCAATGGGGACTTGATGTCGTCGGGCCAATAAATCCAAAGTCGAGCAAAGGACACATGTATATTCTGACCACCACAAATTATTTTACAAAATGGACAGAGGAAGTTCCATTGAAGAAATTTGATTCTGAAGAGTTAATTAAGTTCCTCAAAGATAATATCTTGTCAAGATTCGGTGTCCCGGATAAATTTATCACTGATAACGGTTCAATTTTCATTGGTTCGAGTTTTTTCAGAATTCTGTGGACAAAATGGAATTATTATGGGGCAATCATCAAATTGTTATCCACAAGGAAATTGTCACACACCCATTACCGGGTATAGAAAAATTTCACTTTTCTTAATCATCGAGCCAAAAGGGCTCTTCAGCTCCTTGCTAGGATCCTTACAATATATCCACAAGTCCTTGTTACGAAGCTAGACCTGCGCAAAATAACACCACGCATGACCCTCCTCCGTGGGACCACCGCCCTATGACCATAGGCCTATATAGTTGGTGTGTCAAGACTTCACATGTTGGGACTTCGATGTATGAGTCACCCCTGACTCCCCTAACTCCTAAGTTCAAAAAGGGGCCTAACGACCATTATCTCCCTCCGCTCACATGACCATTCCCATGACCACCGGCTTTACCCTAATGACACGTCGCATTTCATGACCTCGGGGATTTTGATGCAAGGTGCCCCAACACTCCAAGTTATGAAACCTAAAGTTTCCCCACGTCAGATCAACGATCCATGATTCCTGTGATCCGTCGGTCCAAATCTCCCTGTCTCTTATCGGAACTTCACGTTTCACGAATTTCGGGGAGTTGGTTTCTCCACACTCCCGGTTCTCGAAACGTCGATACCTCAGATCAACGGTCCACAGTCTACCTCAATCCAATGGTCAGGATCTAATCACAATTTCCTTTTCGCGATTTTTTGCATGAGGGTCGAAAGGCTCTCCTCTTCATTTCCCGGTCCACGAAATGCCAAAATTCCTCCTGAGAAATCAACGGTGTAGATTTCCCTTAAACCAAAGGCCCCAATATCATCGATATTTTCATAGATCATGAGTCCATGTGGTCCTCCCCTTTGACCACTCTAAATCACAGGTCAGCGAAACTCTGCCCAACTGCCACGCATCTCTTCTATGTTTTTCTTCCATCGGCTGACTCGTGTCCTCCTCGAAATTTGACGGTCTGAGTTCCCATTGGGATTTCGTGTATCACGAGTTCAAAGGGGTATCCACCCTCAGTTCCTTTGAACACCGAATGCTGAAATCTCTTCTTGGCACGAGTGTTAAGGTTCGTGCCACTTCCACAGATCCAACAGTTGTCAGCAGATCGACACTCCTTCTCGAAGTGTCTCCACCGTCCGTTCAATTCCTCGCAGCTCTTCCAGATCCAACAACTATCGGCCCTTTGCGTTCAGATCTGACGACTACTATTTGGTCTCCTTCCTGCTCTCTTTTATCTTCTTACTCTGCGAGTCAGCAAAATGTTGAGATCTCACCACATGTCCTCCTTAAGGGACAACCAAGATCAAATCAAAACTTGCCTCATGCACATTCCTTCGGATCCAACGATTGTCGGTCCACGTGCCAGATCCAACGGTTCAGATCTAATCTCCTTCTCATGCATGTTCTTGTCTGTCTGGACTTTGATCAGATGGTCCAGATCCTCCCATGATCTACGATTGTGATCGAGTTGTGATTTCACATGTCGCGACTTTGGAAACTAAGGACGTATGTCCTCTTAGCTCTCGATATTTGATCCCACAAGATGAACCAACGGTTCATATCTCTTCTGGATCAATGACTCCCATTCTTCCTGGGATTTGGGAGTGGAATGGTTCCCACCGTTATCCTCCTTGCAACTTCGCTTGATCCAAGTACTTGTGGCTATCGACATCTGTCGAACCTACGAAGATTGAAAGAGTCAAGGCATTTAACGCTTACGCTCCTTCTTAAAATATAACGGTCGTGACAAACCTCAGATCCTCCCCAAAGGATCTTGTCCGTTTATCTTCCAAATGAAGGAATACTCACTTTCGATACTTGAAAGTCGCTATCCTTCCTGAGCTTCGTCAGATATGAAGGACTTAAGAGCTTTGCACTCTTTTTCCTAGACTTCACTCTTAGAAGAGTCTTCCGTGCTCCCCTTGCACTCATTCATCAAGTCTAGGACTTAAATGGGTCTTGGTCTCTGCTAGCCTCGCAAGGAGCCTGTGCATATCTGCACTACCTCTCCTGAGCTTAACATGCTTCATCCTCCAAGGGACTCAAAACGATTAGGAAGGTTGACATGCACACATGAAACTGTGTCCATGGTCGACGAACACACAGTTCGTGACTCTGACTTATGCCACCACAAAACACAAGTATTTACACGTATGAAACATATCCTAACCATATGATTTCTTACTAGCCTAATTATACAACCAAGCAGTAATAAAATGGATACAGTATATCCATTAAGAAATATGCACAATTCTTGAAACATACATAATATAACCAATTCATACACAGTTACGGTTAAATTACACAGGGTAGAAAATCGCTTATCTATTACAAGTTTCCACCAACCAACTGACTATGGGTGTTCATCCTTCCACTTGACCATAGGCTTAGAGGCATTCAATCTTAGCACTCTGGACACCCCCGTGCCAAGCCATGATATCACCAGGGAACTCTCGCAGTTCTCAAGGATTCTCTCTCTATTTCAGCTTCTGTTCGGGTTTTGTTCTCTACAGTTCTCAGAGATTTCTCTTGGTTATGGCCTTGAAGAGGTTTGTTAGATGCTCACCCCAGCATCAGACTCATAGCCTTCTGATCATGCTCTCCAGGAGAGCTCTGCGCATCTCCCTTATAAGCTTCCCCTCTTGTCTTGTTGTCTGCTCGTGTATAACTATCACCTTTCTTCTGTCAAAAGGAAGCTCAGGTCTACCTGGTCTGCTAGACCCTGTGGTACTTTGGGCTGACTTCCTGTAGCTAGACCATGCCCCCATTCATGGGGGTATTTGGTAATTCAACCACCGGTCCTTTCTTCATTAACTTCTTTCCCTCCTCTAGTGATATCATGGCCAGTTCTTTCAAGGCTTCACCCCCACAGTCAATTATTGGTAGCTCAATCAATAATACATTTACATTTTCCTCATGCTTTAGCATGGTAATTCCTATTTTATGATTAATTACAAATTGGGGGAAACAGGGTGTTACAATTCCCTCCCCCTTAAAGGAACACCATCCTCGGTGTTCTTTCTCAAAAACACCTGTCATGCCTTTCTCATTCGACCACTTCAGAAGTCTTGACCTTCATCCTCAGTTAGGTCCTCTTTCAGGATCTTAGTCTTCATCACCTGCCTTCAATAATTCTTGGACAACAAGCACATTAATCACAATTTTGTGCAAAAACATCCTACTGTTGTTCAAAATTCAAGAGGAAATTTCATAATCCATCATAATACTTATCTATGCAGTTTGTGGATTTCTATCCACATGGTTGTTTTGTTATCCAATCTCATTGTTTTTCCTTAACATACCCATTGGGTGCATGATTCCAATTCAATAGCTCACAAGAGCTATCATGGTTTCATCTTCCTTGTGGTCACTCACCCTCTAGGCCCAATCTCAAGCATCCCCTTCACTGCTTACAGTCCCTCGGGCGATCCATCTTGCCTTGTCAAGGTTTTCTCACACAAGAATAACTACCCACCATGTGCATGATCCCAATAGTTTACAAGAACTATTAAGGTCTCCTTATTCTTGTGGTCACTCACCCTCCAGGCCCATGCTCAGGCATCCCCTTCACTACTATACAGTCCCCTGGGTGATCCGTCTTGCCCTGCCAAGGTTTTCTCATACAAAAATAATTTTAGAGACTCTATCGAGTCTTACAGTCGAGGTGTCCCTCAGACTTTCTCTGCTGAGGCATCCCTCCAGCTTGTGTTACCTCAACACAATAAATTTTCAGGCAATCATGGCTTATCACGGGGTTTTCATGGATCAATAGTAGCCATGTTCATCATCTTCAGCTTTGACAACCTTCATATGTCCTTTCTAGACATATCTTTTCTTCTCACCTGTATCACAGGTATACAAGATTCATGAGACATCATTATAAATTCTAACTTTCAGAATTTTATTGCAAATATGTCACCTACAGATTTCCCATTCCACAATTTGTTTTCATGTTTGTCTCGCACAGGAAACAGATTCATAATTATGGGACTTTCCTTCCCATAACGGTTTGGCTCAGCAGGCAATTGGCCTTCCTTATGGGCTTACAATGCTGCCATATCCAAGACCCCTTTGCTTCCTACAATAATTCCTCGGCTAATCAAACTGTTAGTTCTCATGCACATACATTTTTATTGCACCTTTACAACATCATCACGACAATTTCAGAATTGTGCATACTAACATTCAAATTCACTTTCCCAAAAGCAAATACCATTCCTTGTAGTTTGGGTCAGCAAGCAATCGGTCTTTCTTATGGGCTTACATCAATGCCATATCCATGACCCCTTTGCTTCCTGCAATTCATTCTTTCCACAGCCAAACAAAACTGTTAGTCTCTCATACATCCACGTATATATATATTCAAAACCATGCATACTAACAATTCATCACATCTATATAAACATGAAAGGAAATCCCATTTCTTGCCTATGCCTCATCTCAACATACCAAACTTTTAAAAACATAATTCAACATTTCCAAGGGTTTTAACAAATGTGCCAATATACATGGCCACATTCATACCCAATGCACTCTTGCATTATTTTGCAAGTTTCAAGTTCCTCACACTTTATGATTGGTTCTTGGCCATGGGGTGTTGGAATTTAACCAACCTTTTCCTCATATAGTTTATTTGTTTTCTTTCATTCTTACAACAGGACCATACTGCCTACTATAGGCTGATCACGATCCCAAATCAGTACACATGAACTCAAAATTTTCACGTGAATGTATTTACGCATTCCTTGATTGTCAATGCATTCATGACATATCAGTTCATGAATTCTTCCTAGGCTTACAAATAGTGTTTACTACCAGAGGTTCATACCTCCATCATTCAGGTTCTTCTTCCTGAGTCATACCCTACTTGGGTATCCAAGGCATACAACTTCCTTTCAACGTTTCATATGTAACATTAAGACCGTAAAACATTCCAGAAGGGATTCTTACCCAATCCCTTCATGCCTTGTGCCACATAGGTATGAACATTTGTATATCGGGTATGGATGCTAGTACCCCCTCTGATATTACCCCATTAGTGGTGCTCCATGGGGACTTTTAAAGTCCCTTCAACAATCTTTCAACAAGAACCCTTTCATAATCATCCTCTGATCGAGGTTGCCCATCATTGGCAACTGTCTTCCTCAATAGCTCCAATTCCTTTCTATACATAACATGCATCATCATAGTCACAATTACATTAGTTGTAATATTAAACCAAATGCATGTATCATAACATCTGAATTCATAAACATCTTCAAAATATCCTAGCATATCTTCATGCACTTCATCATATTATCTTCAAATGTTTCCACAAGTGCAACACAAATAGATTTTGATTGTATCTTCAGCAATACAATCCTTTTCGCTATGTGTCAAAACCTTTTTACTTTCATTGGCGTACCAGAATTCTCATCCAAGAGAAAACATAATACTCAGCGAGGAAAGGATTGAGGACTCTCCCCTTCTTCCAACTCCTACTACACCGCCTGGGACTTTTCATTCCAGCTGAGTTATTTCTAAGGCCTCACTGTCTTTTCTCTACTTTTGCAATTCTACTCCCTGTTGGGATGTTGCTTCTCTTTTCCTTGAGCCACCTTGGTTAGGCCTCACCCTAACCCTTTTTGGGATACCACAACATTCTTTAATAACAACTCTTTGTTCATAATGAATCATGAACATGTGCATCCTGCACATTTCCATTTAGTTATCAGAATGGGCAATATTCAGGTGTTAGTCTTCTATTATTTACATAATAATTTCAAAATGTAATCCATGATTCTTATATATAGATAGGATTTGCAACTCATTGTCCAACCTTCAACAATTATTAGGGTTGTGACGCTATTCTTATGACATATTCCTTACACAGTTCCTCTACCGGGAACTCCTTTGGCATGCAACTTCCTTGTTGCATATCCATCACTATTTGTGATGGCCTCAACCTTGAGTTAGATTTAGCTTTTTACTAAATATTACCCTTAAGGAATATAAACATGCGTCTTTGTTAACTTACATATATAACATACTTAACCATTTTCATAATCCTAAGCCTGCATGTAGCTACCATAGGTATATGGTGCAGACCCCCCCCCTTCTCTCCAAGGGTTGCATGACCTCTCAGTCTTAGGATCTTCTTAGGATTGGACTGAAACAGTCTTTGATTCCCTACTAGAACCTATAAGAAACAATCCACAGGTCTTCACAAATTTCAGCCCGCGTGTACAAGCGCTTAAATGCAAGTCTCTTCCATGTGACCATGCCTTGTGACCACACACTTACCCAAAATGGTGTGTCGCGATTTCGCGTATCGGCGATATGAGTCAGTTGACTCTCCATCCTTCAAACTCTCGATACCTGAAATGCCAAAATTTCGGATCAGATCAATGGTCACCAACAACTCTCCAACCAATGGTTGCGATTATGTCGCGATTTTCCTTTTCGCGAATTCGGGGCTTCTGTTATGAAGCACATTGAATCCTTTGATCCCCAAAATTGTGAAATTTCAGAGTTCTCAATCTGACGGTCCTGATTCTTCCATGGTCTGACGCCTCAGATCTCGTCGGGGTTTAGCGTATCAGGATTTCATGATTTCGCGTGTCGTGAAGTCAAAATACCTTTCACCTACATTCTCCCAATCCCCGAAATTGCAAAATTCTCTCTGGACGATCAATGGTCCAGATCGCTCCTTGATCAATGACTATGATCTTTTCGCGAATTTCTCGTTGCTTCTTCCAAGCCCTTTGGTTTTGCGAAATTCCAATATCTCCTCGCAACTAACCAGTGCGCTACTTCTCTGAGATCTAACAACTTGAAACATTTCAGCTCTTTCTGAATGGATCTTGACCCTCGATCTTATCCAATCTTCAAAATTCTTTTCTGAAGGATTTCTCCCACTCAATCCTCCGTACTTGTTCTTTCTTCGAACTTCAGTTTTTTGTGCTTCACCTTTGAACGCTTCAAATATTCTAAACTTAGAAACTTTTTCTAAGTGTTTCCTCTCGAGACTTAAAACCACTACTCCTCCTAGTATACTCTGCACTCAACCTCTGAAGTTTTCAAACTTTAACACAAGCTTGATTCTATACGCATGTTCGGCATACAAAATTTTCCCGCTATCTCTTCTGAGATTTTAAGTTACTTACAGGACTAATCTCACAGTCATAACTCATACGGATGTTACCCTCTCTTTATGGGGACAAATAACAAGGGTCACTCTTGGGAATTAGCAACAGTCCCAAAGGACTCCTCTTAATCTTTCTTAAATAGATTATCCTTGTTGTCGATTCTAACCATTATAGGTCAGGTAATTTGACCCTACATATTTTCATCAGTCCTCTCAATCATGAGGAGTTATATACTCAAGGATTAGTCTTTTAATAATGCAATAATTATAACTTGCTAAGGATCCTACCAGTCCTTACTATATTTCCTAAATCATGAAGGAGTTCTTCATGAGGATCTTAACTCTTACCTAACCAGCCAACTCAATTGCAAGAGACTCTACCTGCTTTAGTAGGTAGACATTGTCACACTATAATAAAACAACTCAGTTCATGTCCCTTGTCTGGCTCGTGCAGATTCATAACATAATTTATTCCACCTCTGTCATTCACATTGATGTCTCATCAATAATATTGATTATCACATCCCTACTCCTATAAGAGTAGTTACCACTTTGTCAAAGGGACAAAATAATTCCTTTGTTGGGATTCCGTAGGAACTCCCAAACTATAGTTTCATTCTGCAGTCCTTCTCCTTAAGGAGTAAATGCAGATAACAATACCTCTTTATGCAACTCATGCATGAGCCTAAGCAGGCCAAGTGTTGTAACCATGCTTTGATACCATTTTGTCACACACCCATGATGGGGCATAGAAAAATTTCTCTTTTTCTTAATCATCGAGCCGAAATGGCTCTTCGATTCCCTACCAAGATCCTTACAATATATCCACAAGTCCTTGTTACGAGGCTAGACCTGTGTGAAATAACCCCATGCGTGAGCCTCCTCCACAGGACCACCGCTCTGTGACCATAGGCCTACACAGTCGGCGCTTCAAGACTTCGCATGTCGGGACTTCGATGTATGAGTCACCCCTGACTCCCCCAACTCCCGAGTTCAAAAAGGGGCCTAACGACTGTTATCTCCCTCCGCTCACGTGACCATTCCCATGATCATCGGCTTAACCCTAACGACACATCACATTTCACGATCTCGGGGCTTTTGATGCAAGACACCCCAACACTTCAAGTTCTGAAACCCGAAGTTTCCCCGCGTCAGATCAACGGTCCACCATTCCCGTGATCCATCGGTCCAAATCTCCTTGTCTCTTATCGAAACTTCGCGTTTCGCGACTTCTGGGGAGTTGGTTTCTCCACACTCTCGGTTCCCGAAACGTTGATACCTCAGATTGACGGAACAGAGTTCGCCTCGATCCAATGGTCAGGATCTAATCACAATTTCCTTTTCACGATTTTTGGCATGAGGGTCGAAAGGATCTCCCCTTCATTTCCCGGTCCACGAAATGACGAAATTACTCCTGAGAAATCAACGGTGTATATTTCTCTTGAACCAACGGCCCCGATCTCGTTGCTATTTTCGTAGATCATGAGTCCATGTGGTCCTCCCCTTTGACCACTTTAAATCGCAGGTCAGTGAAACGTTGCTCGACTGCCATGCGTCTCTTCTATGTTTTTCTTCCATTGGCTGACTCGTGTCCTCATTGAAATCTAACGCTCTGAATTCCCATTAGGATTTTGCGTATCGTGAGTTCGAAGGGATCTCCACCTTATGTTCCTTTAAACACCATATGTCGAAATCTCTCCTTGGCACGAGCATTAAGGTTTGTGCCACTTCTATAGATCTGACGGTTGTCAACAGATTGACACTCCTTCCCAAAGTGTCTACACCATCCATTCAAATCCTCCCATCTCTTCCAAATCAAATGACTGTCAACCCTCTGTGTTCAGATCCAATGGCTACTATCTGGTCTCCTTCTTGCACTCTTTGATCTTCTTACTCTGTGAGTCAGTGAAATGTTGAGATCTCGCCACATGTCCTCCTTAATGGATGACCACGATCAAATCGGAACTTGCCTCGTGCACATTCCTCTGGATCCAATGGCTGTTGGTCCGTGTGCCAAATCCAAAAATCTAGATCTAATCTCCTTCTCGTACACGTTCTCTCCTATCTGGACTCTGATCAGATGGTCCAGATCCTCCCACGATCTACGGTTGTGATCGAGTCACGATTTCGCATGTCGCGACTTTGGAAACTAAGGACCTCTATCCTCTCAGCTCCCGATATCCGATCCCACAAGATGAACCAATGGTTCAGATATCTTCTGGATCAATGATTCCCATTCTTCCTGGGATTTGGTAATGGAATGGTTTCCACCGTTATCCTCCTTGCAACTTCACTTGATCCAACGACTTGCGACTATTGACGTCCGTCGAACCTACAACGACTGAAGGAGTCAAGGCATTTAACCCTTATGCTCGTTCTTCAAATCTAATGGTAGTGACATATCTCAGATCCTCCCAAAAGGATCTTGTCTGTTTATCTTCCAAACAAAGGAATACTCACTTTCGATACTTGAAAATCGCTATCCTTCCTGAGCTTCGTCAGATATGAAGGAATTAAAATCTTTGTGCTCTTTCTCCTAGACTTGACTCTTAGAAGAGTCTTCCGCGCTCCCCTTGTGCTCATTCATCAATTCTAGGACTTAAATGGGTCTCGATCTCTGCTAGCCTCGTAGGGAGCCTGTGCATATCTGCACTACCTCTCCTAAGCTTAACATGCTTCGTCCTCCAAGGGACTCAAAACGATTAGGAAGGTTGACATGCGCACATGAAACTATGTCCACGGTCGACGAACACACAGTTCGTGACTCTGTCTTATGCCACCACAAGACACAAGTATTTACAAGTATGAAACATATCCTAACCATATGATTTCTTACCGACCTAATTATACAACCAAGAATTAATAAAAGGGATACAATATATCCATTAAGAAATATGCACAATTCCTGAAACATACACAGTATAACCAATTCATACACAGCTACGGCTAAATTACACAGGGTAGAAAATTGCTTATCTATTATAGGTTTCCGCCAACCAACTGACTGTGGGTGTTCATCCTTCCACCCGACCATAGGCTCAGATGCATTCAATCTTAGCACTCTGTCCACCCTCGTTCCAAGCCATGATATCACCAGGGAACTCTCATAGTTCTCAAGGATTCTCTCTCTATTTTAACTTTTGTTCGGGTTCTATTCTCTACAGTTCTCAAAGATTTCTCTCAGTTATGGCCTTGGCGAGATTCGTCATATGCTCACCCCAGCATCAGACTTGTAGCTTTCTGATCATGCTCTCCAGGAGAGATCCACGCATCTCTCTTATGAGCTTCCCCTCTTGTCTTACTGTATGCTCATGTATAACTATCACCTTTCTTCTGTCAAAAGGAAGCTCATGTCACCTGGTCTACCAGACCCTGCGATACTTTGGGCTGACTTCCTACAACTAGACCATGCCCCCATTCATGGGGGTAGTTGGTAATTTAACCACTGGTCCTTTCTTCATTAACTGCTTTCCCTCCTCTAGTGATATCATGGCCAGTACTTTCAAGGCTTCACCCCCACAGTCAATTATTGTCAACTCAAACAATAATACATTTACATTTTTCTCATGCTTTAGCATGGTAATTCCTATTTTATGATTAATTACAAATTGAGGGAAACAGGGTGTTACAGAAATGGTCTTGCAGAATCCACAAATAAAACACTCATCCAAATAATGAAGAAAACCATTGACAAGAAACAAAGGAATTGACACTTAAAATTGACTGATGTGTTGTGGGCGAGCAGAACGACTCCAAAGGATAGCACTGGGATGCCCCGTATACATTGATTTATGGGAAAGAAGCCAAAATTCCAATTAGCCTCGAACTTAATGCTTTGACTTTCGTGATTATTACAGAAGATGTTGAAGACAACTCACCTATCCAAAGGAGGGTCAACCAATTGTTGAAATTGGAAGAAGAATGAAACAAAGCCTTGAATCGAACCTCTCAGAGATAGCGAAGTATCAAAATATATTTTGACCAAAGTGAAACTGTAAAAAAAATTTAGAAGGGAGAGCTGGTGTTAATCTGGAATAAAACCAAGGAGAAACCATCAATGCATACAAAGTTCAAAGCACTCTATATTGGACCATATGTCATTGATAAGATCCTGGGTTTTAATTCCTATATGCTCCAAGACATGAAGGGTAAAATATTAATGTTGCATATCAACGGGAAATATTTGAAAGGTTTCTTCTCCTAAAATTTTCTCTTTTTCCTTGTACATAAATTTATTTTTCAGTTTGTATATTCTTACCTTTGACTCCATATCGCAATGGACAAAAGCACCTGGTCGTAAAGATTCTGGATTCTTGACAACCCACAGGGGGTTATCGTCCCACAGTTGGAGTCAGTTGTTGAGATCAATTCTCACTTCCAAAATTCCCCTCCCCTTTTATATTTTTCCAACTTCTTTTGCCCATTTCTTTTCCCTCTTTTATACTTACCTAAATTCCCCTTTTCTTTTCTTCCTTCTCTTTTCCCTTTCTAGTTACTATACTTAGTCATTTTTTGAAAACGACAGGTTCGCGGGTTGGAGAACTCACAGATCCTAATCTCCATCCATAATCCCATATCGCGAGTCCAATCGACCGTCATATTATCCTATACTTAACCGTTTTTACAGTCGCGCGAGTTCTCAGGTTCAATCTATCACATTCCAAGTTCCGTGATATCCATTTTGCACCCAAAGATTCGTGAACTACATTATGACTTTCAGAGTTGTCGAGGGTACCGAGCTCCTAAGTTTTTCATTTCTCTTGTATCCAAGTCCAACCTACCTCTCCCAACACTTAGCCGATTTTCTATCATTTACAACCGCGGGTTCGCGGGTTCCTGGGTTGGCAGTTTCACAAAAGTTCCCAAATCCTAATTGCTCTCGTCTGTCCCCGCCACCTTCATGCTTTTCCCAATGTGCATTTAGTATGGTTTAATGCTAATAAATCATCATGCAAGTCCTGTAAAGGTCATCATTAATAAATGAAGGGCTCGAGGATATTTCTAATTAAACCACATTAAAGAACGATTTGTGGAAGATTATATTGTCTCTCTCAAGCACTCATTTCAAATATTATCTGGATAAAAATAACACTCTCGTCAACTTATGGCAGCAACAAATTGACAACAGTTCTGCAAAGATACTTTGAATATTTTTGGACATGAAGACCAAAAATTTCAGTGGCCTAGGGCGTATTCTTACTATTCATCCCCTTTTGCTCAGAAGGAAGTGATCTGGAAATCAGAAATTTCTCGTGTAGGCTATGTCCCTGAGGTTTTCGACTGTAAATAACTGGTTTCTTGGTGTGCTGAGAAATACATACCGAGTTAGCAGATTATTCAACTTCAAGACCATTCTCTCGTCTCTCTTTTGCCTCAAGTGTTTTGTAAGATGTTGAAGCTCCCTAAGCCAACACTTACTTTCAAAGGAGAGAATTGCAGGAATTTCCTGAAAAAGCATGACAATGCCTGGACCTCTTACTTGAGTTCTTGGAGAATCTCGCGACTTTCGCTGAATATATTACCAGGTTGCAGATCGACTCGTTCAAGAAACCCTTTCGGGAAATTGCTTGGTTGTTCACCAGTGTGATAGGTCAAGAAAGTACCGCTAACATTTCCCATATGATTCTTTATATCTTATATTTTACAGTCAAAGAGAAAGCTATTTTCAATTGGGAAAAACTGATTTCCATTGAAATCTCCTCCCAATTGTCACAGTACAAAAAGGACAAGAAATTCTTCATGTCTTCTTATTTGGTGTTTGCGATAGCACATTGCTTTCAATTTCCAAAATTTTCTATCTGTAGGAAGGTGAACTGTGAACTTGACCTAGTGACCTTCTGGTACCAAGCGTTATGGAGGCACAAAGCTTCCTTTCATTTTTATGAAGTTTTCAATGATTTTGTCTCAGTTTTTAAAGGATTAGTTTTTGGAAAAGATACCCCCTGAATATCTGACCAGGAAAATAAATTCATGGATAAAAAGGGGATGTTGGAGAAAATGGAAAATCACAATGTTAGAAGGATTTTCGGTTCTAAGGAAAATCCCTCTTTCCTTCCACACCATGTAACTGATAAAATGTTTGTTACGGAAGTTACAAGGCAGTATAATTTCTGGTTTGACTTGTTCCATGAGAAACAGAAAAAGAAATTCATACCTTTGCCTTAGAAAGTTGGGGATTTTATATTTAGAAATATAAGCAAAATCAATGAATTTGCAAACCACTTCCACAATTAGAATCTGAAATATGTTGAAAAGATAAAAGGGTTTGACCCTAATGGAATTTTTGTGGAACATATGTTGGCGGTAGGTTTCAACAATCCATTTATTCATATTGTTCTAAATGAAGAAGAAGACAATAACCTAGGTGTGCTTGCTCATAATGTTGGATATTTAGAGACAATACTTAGTACAAATGAATTTTACAAGAAGAAAGGAAAAGGTACCATCGAGAAGAGCTCCTAGTCCCCAACTGTTAATCCTAAAACTACAACATCTCGAAGAAATGATTCAGTGGCCCACCCATCTATAAAAGTGACCAATAGTAGTTCAGGTGGAGGAGGAGAAAAGAATCCCCCTTCGGGAAAAATTGAAAGCTCGCACAAACTTCCTCTGAGGAAAAAGAGGAAAAACATAGTGCAAGAGGAAGAAGACCAACGCATAGAGAGAGATATCAATAGATTCTCCCTAAAAGATATGGAGATCGAAGAGAAAATTGAGAAAATGTTCCCCACACTGGATCAGCCAAGGAACACGGCCCACTAGAATCCATCATTGGAAATTATTGAGAATGAGACCTTCGATGAAGAAGAATCATTTGCGTTTCAGAGCGCTGTCTTTGACAACGAATATAAGAAATTGATTATAGAAAAAAGTCATGTGAAGAATAAGAAAGGGAAATCTTGTTCAGAATTTAACCTAAGAAATATGTGGCCCTCCCAAATTTCTAAAATTCATGGAGCAACCGGGGATGCTCTGGATGACTCCATTGGCGACCTTGAAGCAGAAAACACAAAGTTGAAGGAAAGGATCAAGGAATTGGAAGACACCTTAATTCCCCTTCCACTTCTTGCTAGTCCTTTGACAATAGTCGGACCCACCACACTCGCTACTAAATTAAAGGGATACTCAATCCTACTTACATCAGCCAGGAGCTATGTGGAGAATAATATTAAGAAAAGAATGACATTGATCATAGAGGCTTGGGAAATTTTTAAAAACATGGTTTCTTTTGGTAGGAGGGCGCATGCCTTCCATGAGTATTTGCAAGCCAACCTAAAAAATAAAGAAGGTTTTTACCTTGATGTTGATTCCAAATATGTCAGAACTAAGGAGACAAGAAGAGGATTTTCCCTCTCCAAGCCGAATAAAATAGTTGAACGCATGCTGGAAAGAAAAGATAAAAAACTTGAATAATATTGTTCAAGCATGTAGCCAAGCTATATCAAGGAGGGAAGAACTATTCAAAAGGATTACAGAGGCATACTTAGCGAGAAGCACTAACAAATTTCAAGACCCCAAATTAATCCTCAACTCATTGTTCCTAACAAAACAACAGTTTGGTGAACAAGTTGATATTTTTAAAGGGTTGTCAGTGGAAAATTTCAATGGTATACTTGAATATGATAAGGACGACATAAACAATTGGCTAGTAGACTACTCCGTGAAAAATTAGGACATTGAAGAAGCATTACATGGAATTTCTCTTGATCCGAGAGACTTGGAGGGCGAGGTGTTCAACATCAAAATCCGGCATGAAATCAACGTGGCACCAATGAACAATTATATCGAAGAATGGTTCAAGAAAGATATCGATAAATTGACCAATGATGGGCAAGAAACAATTGAGACGGTTCCTGTAACCGTTAATGAAAACGATAAAAGGACATCAACAAGCAAATGAATGAGACGAGAGACCATAATAGTAAGTTTACGCTGATCACATCTTTCTCCCTTTATCAATTCCTTCATCCAGTGATTCCACCTCTTTCACTAGAAAGGTTTAACCGAAGTCTGATAACTTCTTGTTTTCTTCTTTCCAGGTCTTGTTGTTCTACTTTCGCCCACCATCCTCCTTCTACGAGCTTATTTCTTTTATTTATTTTCTTTATGGTTCGTGAGAGCCCCAATGCCAGTCTTTAAGACAAACACATTTTAAATTTCAAAGAATATGTAATAGACTATATATTTTTTAGAAATTTCAAGAGAACTACTTTGGGAACAATCTCGACTGTACTTTGTAACCCTGATTCTCAGAATAAAAAGTATTTGAGGTTGATCTATCATTATCTTTATTTAAGTTGCACATGTGTCCACTCTATTAAAGTTCTCTTATGCATGCAGACCATCTTCTTTTTATTTTTATGTGATAAAAAATCTTTATTTAAAACTATGATGGATCTGAGGAAATTTTGCTTGTTTGCTTTAAATGTGTGAAGTGTGTGATTCTTGTTCCTTTCTCAGGAACTTTCTTTAAAAAGAAAAGAAAACATTTTCCTTTTATCTTTCATGTAGTCTTTTTACTTCTTTGATTTACCATGATAGACTTATGCAAAGTCCCATATTTTGAATATTTAGAGTCCCAAGAAAATATTAAATTAAAGAGGATTACCACCTCTATAAATACGCAGAAGGATTTACATCCTTGTGAGGTTGTCGTTTTGGTCCTGACAGATTCAAGCGTCAACATGTATAGATTTTCTGTTGAGTTCTATCTCTTTTCATTTTTTTTTAGCTTGAAAATCCAAAAGACTTGGAAATTTTCCTTACTTACTCGTTCAGGTTTCGACTTTAGAAGAGATACGAGAATAGTAAAAAAGGAAGTTGCCTTCTTATGGAAGAAAAACTTTTTTTTTTTAATTTATTAGATATTGTGGTCATGTAGTGCTAAAGATTTCACCTCGACAAAGCCATTTGAAAGATTGCGACATTATAGGTTTCAACATATCACCTTCACAGTGCATTTCAAACATATCTGTGGAGGCTATCAAGCCTCTTGGCACTTCTCATGACATGAAAGGATATAGTTTTAATGTATAGTTATTTTATGGTAAATTCATCTAACTCTAGATCTCTTGGGTAGATAAAATCTTTAGGTTTGGACCTCCACAATTCTGATTTCCTTCTAATCTTTCAGAGACAACTCTATCTTCCTTTATTTTTCTCCTCCATAAAGAGAAAGCGATTGTGTGCGATTGGGCCACTGGGAAAAGAGAAAAGGGATCCGTGTTATAATTATCCAAAGAGTGTCTATTCCTTTGTTCATATGGTTGTAGTATAAGTAATGTAAATAATAATAAGTTTACGTTTATTTTGTTTGTGTGGTTTATCCATAGTGGATTTATTAAATTTTTAAAAATATAATTACTTTTGCACTAAAATTGAAGTAAGTCTATTTTAACCAGTCTTGCTGGACCTTTTCGGTTGAGTGAATCTGTTCTATAGGGAACACATTCTTGTTTAGTCAATCCATCATTAAACGATGCGCCTTATTCAATCTCTTCATCAAGGATTGACCACGATCTGATTGTATAGTCTTCAACTTCTGTTTCACCGCTTTAACTTAGATAAATGTTTAGTCACGTGGGCCTTAAGTTTGACTTTCATCCCTCCACTTGCCCACCTAAATCCTTAATACAAAAGATAGTGGATTGCACAAGTATTCAAATTTTTTCATTTCTAAATGTCATGATTTAGTTACGTACGTTTCTAGTTGTAAGTTTTAAATGGTTACTATGGTATTTTATATAGTTATAAACTTTAGTTCTTTATCCATTGTCAAATGATATAATGCGAGTGAGAACGTAATATTAAAGGTTGACAATGATATGGTGGTATGTTGAAATGTTAATTGTGTAATTTAGTCAACTCAAATGGAGTGACTAAGGGATATTTTAAAATAGATCAACAATAATGTGGTTATATAGTAATAGATTAGTTATAAATAATAATAATAATGATAACATACTCTATGATCATTAATGGAACTTGAGTGGTAAAGAATGAAGAAAGTTAAGTGTAAATCATTTTATCCTTGTAATAGGCTACTTATTGTTTAATAGATCAGTTAGAGTTAGTGTTAGTCCTTCAAGCAGTTATAGGTAGTGAGATTTTACTTGGCGTAATTGATTTTATTTTTACAATTGTAAATTGTCGAATATTTGCGTAGATATAAATAAATCTCCTCTATGACTGCGTGATCAATTACTTTTTAATTGCTTAGATATTGTTGTTGATTTACTGGTGGGTTGTTATTGGTGAGAAGTTACAATATTGAATTCATCATGTGATCTGATGATAGAAAAGTTACATATTGATTATGGATATTGATATAAGTTGATGCTTAGTAAGAATAATGTCATTTGATTAATCTTAAATCATTTACTTGTTGTTATCTTTATATTTGAGATTGCAATACTAATGTAATGTTCGTAATTGAATTGCATTAATATGTTTTAAGAAGAAAGAAAAAAATTATTTACTACATGTTGTAGTCGATTACATTTATGTTGTGTTTGATGGGGTGTTACATATGATTATTTGTTTTCACTATCAATTTGATAACTTGTGAAAATAAGTACTCAATGTATGGGCAACATGTAGTTTGTAGATTCTTGCATCTTGTAGATTAAAGCTTGCAAGATATGGACGAAATCTTCCATGGAAGATGACATAAGTGCCTTGATGCAGAGAGAGAGTGCCGGTATAGACCTTGAGTTTTTAAGCCGGAGAAAACCCTCCTGTCTTAAGTGGAAAGCTTGCAAAATATGAAAGAACTTCACCTTCTATGAAGTTAGAAAGTATTCAATGGTCTTATAACAACTTTCGAACTCTAAAAGACCTAGTAAATTGTAGAATACCAATCACTCAGAAACCCAAAATTTACTAAGTCTCGAATCAGACTATCACTCTAAGGAAAATTTGTGTTTTGGATCGAAATGACTCTTAGCCGTTGATTTTTGTGTGGCAAGTATATCTCATCCATTCGTCAAAAGGTAGAATTGTTGAAGAGTCAAGTTGTAAACTTGACAAGGATCGTCGACCCATCAGAAAGGAATTTGGTGAGATATGAACTAATTGTCGAAAGTAGACGTCATTAAAGTGACCAAGAGTGGGGTCAGAAAGGTCCTGATGACAAAGGGGCCTTGGGTCGTGGAATCTTCAAAGGACCTATCTTAGCCATTGGATCTATTAAAGATTTGTTTTGGTGAGGAAGGATATAAGATGATGAAGGTCATCAATATGTTGAAGACCGGAGCAGAGACATATAGGTTGTTGGTGTCAGTCTCTATTTCGTAACAAGGAGAGAAGTTGACAACTTGAAGGAAGGAGTTGGAGGGATGATCCCGATGACAACGAGATGACATGGGAACCATTGATCTATCAGAAAAAGGTCTTGGCTGCTTACAACCATTAGATCTTAAATGAATTGCCACGAGGAAGGGGGGGGGGTAACCTAGGAATATTATTGGCCACGTGGTTAGAACCTAGTGAGCATATATTGACCATTGGCGAAGGTGTCACTAACACTATTAGATCAGTTGGTAGATTTTCATTAATCAAAAAGATTGAAAACCCCTTCACATTCCCAAAAGAAAAGATTGTCCCATAGCGATGTGGGAAGGTTTTCTTCAAAGAAAAGGCACATGGATGTCAAGAAAAGTAAATCTAGTTGAAGCATTTCAATGGAGTCATCTAGTAGGAATATTTCTTCCGAAGAGATGTCCAACAATGACACTAGATCATCTATTCAAAGGAAAAAGAAGAGACATTCACAGAGTTTTATGACTGAAGAATTCAAAAATTCTCAATCGCTTACCTTTGATGGAGAAAATAAGAAGGGAGAGGAGATCGAAGCCTAATTGTTGGGTTTGAATAAGTATTTTTGGGTACACAATTATTCCTAGAATACCAAGGCAAGGTTTTCCATCTTCAACCTCAACAAAGGAGCTTTCATATGGTGGGAAGTTCTCAAGGAGATCAAAATATTGAAAGAAAGGAAACTTACCTAGAAGCAGTTTGAGAAGTACTTCAGAAGAATATATTTATCGGAGAAGTATTTTGATGAGAAAATTAATGAATTCCATGACCATAAGTTTAGGAAACTTACTATGGATTCTTATGCCAATATATTTATGGAGATGTTGAGGTATCTTCCTTACCATACCAGGGATTGTAATGTTTTCTCAGTGGATTTCCATAGTCCTACCATGGTAGAATTGAATTTGATAAGACAAATACCTTGGAGGAAACTATAAGGAAGGATAAGTGTTACTATGATATAACACACCCAACCCCTTAAATGGATTTTTAAGGGATGGGGCATCAATTTTTTTCTTTCCTTAAATTATCTCGAATCCTCTTTCCAGGATCTCCATTACCTTCTGCTCGTCAAGATTTTTCCAACCACCATCACCATGCTCAAATCCGAGCTCGGGATTGAGAGATATGCCCTTCCAAAGTTCTTCGGGCATTACTAGTCAAGGGCCACATGGGTCCATCTCATACATATCATCCAGAGTTCCCCGAAGTCCCAGAGCGCCCAATGCTCCTGTATCTATGGTGGAGATCCATTCACCATTAATCTGATGATGGATCTTCCTCCTCATTAAGGCATACGCCTAAGGATAATTCAGCGTTCGGTGCTTTAGCACTGAGTGCCCCTTTTATTTCTACACACGAAACCTCTCGGAGTCCCGAATTCCCAAAGTCCTATAAGATTTCCACATGGCTCCGTCCTTCGGGCCCTTGGGTATCTCTACCACATTACACCCCAAATCCTCTGGAGTCCAAAAGTCTGAGAGTCCCGAAGTCCTGGTCACTTCACCAACCACTTTGTCCAGGTGGGAATGTACCAGGGGCTGACACGTAGCAAGGGCTAGGGGTGACACATTCCCTCATCAGAGGGTGACACGTGTCACACTCTAATAGGCATAAGATATCTGTAAAACGCCCATATCCTGGTGACACGTCGCACCTTAGTTGCAGGTCCACATCATCCTGGATGACGTCAGTGAGGCACATCAACCCCGGACAAACAACCTTATAACGTCCTTTAGATCTCATGGTCGAGATCTATCCATGTAGATCCTTAGATCTATGGCTCTCATTTCTTCGCAAATCCGGGCTTCAAAACTTATCAACACACCACATCTCAATTCCCCTGGAGTGATAAGTCTCCGGACTATAGGACCTAGCGCCACATGTCAACGACTAAGATTTAATCCGTCATTCACAACTTTGGGAGTCTTCACACTTTGAAAAATCTCGGCCAATTTCCTCTGGAGTGGTAAGTCTTCAGACTCCCTAAGGGTCCACCCTTGCATGTGGTGACGTACTAGGTATGGAAGAAACTATAGGTGGTTCCTTCATATTCCTCCTACCAAATGGACCAAACAAAGAGTGCTAGGTGTGATACATGACAAGGCAGATATGACATGTCTCCCTTTCAGTGAGTGACATGTGGCCCCTTCAGTGAGTGACACATGTCATGTGTTAATGGGCCTATAGGGTTTGCGAAATGCACAAATCTAGGTGACACATGGCATGTTAATCATAGGTCCACATCACCATGGGTGACATCACTGTGCCATGACACTTCAGAATGATAGCCTCCCAAGCCCTTCAATCTCACAGTCAAAGAGTGTCCATGTAACCCTAGAACAACGACCTCTCTTACTTCGTAACTTCGGTATTTGGGGGATCTATGGTGTGACTTCCTCCTTACTCGCGAAGTGGTCAACGTCGTGCTGACTAGGACCTAGATCTGACAGTCGAGGGAGGTCGCAAAGAGTTCCTAGATCTGTGTCCCTTGTCACTTCGCAACTCCGGCATTCATAAGATTTTGCGTTAAACCACTCTATTCTCTCGAAGTGGGACTTCTTTGAAGTACTTAGAGACACCTCTTCACTAAGTTTGATCTAATAGCTGAGAGTGATTCCCAATGGATTCCCAAATCCATGGCTCTCATTACTTCGTGACTTCGACGTTCGAGAAGTTTGATGATATATAATTTATGTTCTCCCAGAGTAGGACTTTGTCAAAGTTCCCTCAGCGTAGATCCAATGGTCAAAGAGTCTCCCGAATACCCTCGAATTGATGGCTCGCATTACTTCGTGATAATTGAATAGATCAAGTCTTAATTGTGGGGAAAGTCTAACTGTCCCAGATAAGGAAACCACCACGCATCGGTCAACCAAGTGGGTAACCGTAACTATCAGTTTCTTTCAGTCGATTTATAAACGGTAGGGTCAAAACACTCCAGAGCTTCAAACTCCCGGAGTTTGGAAGCCATAAGGATTAACTTCTTTCAATCCTAGCACATGTTTCCTATACCTTGGTCACATGGGTCCTTTGGAAAATCTTGTGGGCTATGCACTAATTCCTTTAGCTGTAAAGGGGTTAAGGACATGGGCATGAGCCCTCGGTCATGCAGGTGAAAGGTCTAATGAAAGCGTCCTCCTTCCATAGGTTTTGAATTTGAAATTCTTGTGAGGGTGGGTTTTAGAGATTGACATGAATTAAGCATTCCAATAATTCTTTCCCCGATACTATAGCAGACTTACATCTTACAACTCTCTAACTGCCCAATAGATTCAAACATATGCCCATTTAAAAACACAAGTTCATAGAGAGATAATGCATATTTTTAACTTAACCATTCAACACAGATCTCAGTCATAGACATATATATAATTCAATCATCATTTCCATTTCAATACATAGAGTATGAAGATACTTATCAGAAAACTAGAGTTCGTGAAGTGACTATTGAAAGGGGTGCATGTTTCCACCCAACCGTAGGCACAACCACTCTTGACGGATTTACCGCTGGCCACCCCCGAGCTAGACCATGATGCTCTGAGAGAGACTCTTTCTTCTTGCTCAATGACATTCAAGGATGAAGGTTACTCTCCTCCTACAGGATCTTAGCAATTGGTTTTCCATATAACAAGCAAGGAGGTCTGCTCGAGTACTACCATAGTCACTCATCAACCTAGTTTACCATCTTGTAACAAAAACCCTGCCCATGGATTCTTGCACCCAGAACAAGCTTATTACTCAGTTATTCCCCGAACCAGAGCATTGTAACCACTCTTTTTCTCTTCTTTAGATTTTTCTTTCGACTATGCTCTCTTCGCAGATCTTCTTGCTCACTCCTCGCCTCTGCCCATGAATTACCTATTTCTTTCCTTTTTAGCAAGGTTGCGTGGGTCTGAATCCCCAGCTCGTGGTCAGGTCTAGAAGTCTTACAGATGGGTACTCTGCCCCATCTCCTCATTAAATCTTGAGTAGGACTCTTCCAGCTCCCACTCTAACTGGTAATTCATATATGGGTCAGAGGACTATTTTGAGTCATTAAATCTAGTAAGGTACTATTTTGGTGGGGGTCATCTCAACCATTACTAGTTCCCCTCACCATATCTCTCATAACATCCATGTTTTATCTTGGCAAACCCCCCTTTCAGCAGCTATGCAACACTTATCAATTTTTTATTAATAAAAAAAAATACATACATTGACCTATTATACAAAGGTTCATCAAATCAAACATTCACACATATCTTGTCTACCATAGTCTCCTCACCAGTTATAGTTATATTTATAAACTGGGGTAAACAAGGGTATTACAATCCCCTCCCCCTTAAAGGAAAATCATCCTCGATGTTCTATTTGCCGATGTGCTATGTATGTACATAAGTAAACAAAATTGGATATGCCTATCTCATGGCATCCTCCATTTCCCATGTATCATCTTGGCCAAAGTGTTTCCCCTGCACCTTGACCTATGCAATGGTTCTGTTACTAAGTGGGGTTTCCTTCCTATCTATTATGCATTGAGGTTCCAGCATGAATTCTCCCTCTGGTTCCACCTGAATCATAGACCAGTCAATAATATGATTAGAATCATGTACATATTTCTTTAATAATGGAACATGGAAAACATTGTGTGCCTTCACTATGGGAGGAAGTGCTAGCATGTAGGCTACATGGCCCACTCTATCCAAAATTTCAAAGGGTCCATAATATTGAGGTTCTATCTTGGCACAAGCTCCGATCCTCAAGGAGATTTTCCTGGGTCTGACTCTGAGATATACATGATCCCCTCTTTTTAACTCTCTAGGAGTCCTCTTTCTGTCTACATAGATTTTCTGTCTATCCTGAGCTATTTTCAGATTTTGTTTTATCTGAATTACTTGTTGTTCCATTTCTTTCAGCATGTCTGGCATGATTGTAATTCTATCTACTGGATTATTCCACCTGATTGGAGTCTTGCATCGTCTACCATAGAGGGATTCAAAAGGGCTCATCTTCAATGACTCTTGATAGCCATTGTTGTAGGAAAAATATACCAGTGGAAGGTAGTCTTCCCACTTCTTAGGTTGATGCATTACATGCATCCTTAACATGTCCTCTAACACTTGGTTTACCCTCTTTGTCTGTCCATCATTTTGAGGGTGATAGGATGTGCTAAATGACAATTTAGTCTCAAAACCAACCATTAAATATTTCCAAAAGCTCGAAGTAAATTTTGTATCTTTGTCAGATATGATCTCCCTAGGCATGCCATGCAACCGAAATATTTCTTTCATGAAGATAATAGCAATATATATTGCCTTGCAAGTTGACTTGATGGGAATGAAGTGAGAAACCTTTCTCAATTTTTCCACCACTACCATGATGGCATCATTCTGCTTAGTCGATTTTGGTAATCCGGTGATGAAATCCATGGAGATGGTTTCTCATTTCCATTTTGGAATTGGTAGGGGCTACAATAGCCCTGGTGGATGCTAGTGTTCCGCCTTAACTTGTTGACATTCTAGAAATGTATCCAAGTAATCAATTATGTCCTTCTTCAGTCCTAGCCAATAAAACAATTTTCTAGTGGTTGTGATCATGTTTTGATACCCAGGATGACCAGTATATGGTTTTTTGTGTAGTTCATCAATTATGAACCTCTTCAAGTCATCACAATTCAGAATATACAACCTGCCTTTGTAGTCTAATAGGCCATCATTCAACAATTGATAATCATCATACTTCATCCATGTGGGCTCTTTCTCTAGGTATGATATCACGGTATTGAAAAATGCATCCATTTCTTATGCACTTTTGACTCTCTCTTTGATGTCTGATTCACCGGTGCTTACATCTGCCAAGTGAATCACTTTCATTCTTCTACTAAGGGCATCAACCACCCTGTTTTATTTTCCTTTGATGTGTTTGATTTCAAAATCAAACTCACTAAGGAGAGCCATCCATCTGGATTTTCTGGAATTAATTTTTGGTTGATCAAACAAGTACCTCAACCCACAATGGTCTGTCATAAGCACAAATCTTCTACGTAGGAGGTAATTCCTCCACATTTTTAAAGCATGCACTATGGCAACCAATTCTAGATTGTGGGTTACATAATTGACTTCATGCGCAGTCAATTTTCTTGATTCATAGCAAACCACATGTCCTTCTTGCATAAGAACTCCTCTAAGCCCTTCCTTGCAGGAATTTGTACACACAAGGAAGTCCTTTTTTGGGTCTTCAATATTCATCATAGGTTCATTGGTTAGAAGGTATTTAAGCTCTTGGAATCTCTCTTCACATTTTGATGTCCAAATGAATTTAACTCCCTTTTCTAAAGGGAAGTAATTGGGAAACCAATCTTGGAAAATCCTTTTATGAACCTCCTATATTATCCTGCTAGGCCCACAAAGGATTTGACATCAGATACATCATTTGGGGTAGGCCAATCCATGATGGATTTAATCGTTTCAGGATTGACTCCCACCCCCTCTTCAGAAATAACATGGCCTAAGTAATGGACTTGATTTTGGAAAAAGTCACACTTACTAAACTTAGCATAGAGATAATGTTCTCTTAGTACTTGAAGTACTAACTTAAGATGTTAATCATGCTCCTCCCTATTCTTAGAATAGATTAGGATATCATCAATGAAAACCAATACAAATCTGTCTAAGAATTTACTGAGTACATTATTCATTAAGCACATAAAAGTGGTTGGTGCATTGGTCAGCACAAATGGCACCACCACAAATTCATAGTGACCATATCTTGTCCTAAAGGTTATTTTGTGGATGCCTTCATCTTTAATTCGGACCTGATGGTATCCAGACCTTAAGTCAATCTTAGAGAAAATTTTATCACCCCTTAATTGTTCAAATAAGTCATCGATCCTTGGCAAGGGATACTTATTCTTTATGGTCATCTTATTGAGTTTCCCATATTCTATGCACAACCTAAGTGTGCCATCCTTCTTTTTCACAAACAAAGCGGGTGCTCCCCATGGAGACACACTAGGCTGAATGTATCCTTTTTCCATAATTTCCTTTAGCTATAGCTTGAGATCAACCAACTCTGGTGTACTCATCCTATAGGGTGCTCTAGACATGGGCACCGCTCCTAGTGCAAGTTCTATTGAAAAGTCAATATCCATTCTTGGAGGTAGACCTAGTACCTCTTCTAGAAACACATATTTATATTCTCTTAATATGGGATGGTCCTTTAGGCTTCATTTGTTGTTCTCAACAGAGTCCAACACTCTTATTGCATATAAAGGAAATCATTTTCTGCATTATTTCTTCACTTGAAGGGTTGATATTTGCCTCACAGAGGCAGGCTTTTGAATTCCCTGTAGGGTTATTTTTCTCCCTCCTTCATACTCACACTCTAAAGTTTTTTAGTAATAGTCCAATTTAGTTTTGTGGGCAGCCAACCAGTCCATGCCAATCAACAGGTCATAAGATCCTAAAGGAAGCATGTTTAGGGTTGCTCGGGTGGGTAATCCATTCATATTGAACTAGCAGTCTGGTATGACCTCTGTTACTTTTATTTTGGTTCCAATGGCTAGTTGTACCAGCCATGATTTAACATGTTTAACTTGTTGCAATTTACATTTCTCAATAGTTTTAGGGGCAACATAACTCAAATTAGAACCAGGGTCAAGTAAAATGGAAACATAATGGTTAGAAATAATACCTTCCATCTCCACCACTGAAGCTTGGTGGTCAGCTTGTATATTATCCAAGGCTACATAAATTTGTTGCATGCTCCTAGCCACATCATTGTGTAACATACCCACTACAACAACTTGCATTTTATGTCTTTTTCTTCGAGGATCAAAATCCCCAATACTTCTATGGGGCTTAGCGCAGATCATCCCTTCCCTTAAATCTCTCCAAATGACCACAACTTAGCCTCAACGCAATTTCTTTTCGCAACGTCGCGAGTTGGAGAGTCAATGCTCTCGACTCCTCTTTCTCCAATCACCGATACCCAAGATGTGATACAGGTATGGCTCCCTCCTTACTAGTGCCTATTACATATAATCGTGGGCTAGGCCAAATATGAGTGCCACTCGCAACCTCGCCAGTTGGGGTGTTGAGCTCTCATGCTCCTCCTTCACGAATCCCCGAGAGGCGATGGTCGAATACCTTTTTGTACTTTTCGAAACTCACAATCTCACGAGTTGGAATGTTGAGCTCTCGTGCTCTGCTTTTATGAAACCAAGATATGTGATGGGTCAACTATGAGTTGACTCATTTAATGCAGTGAGTATATGCCACCTGTCAACCACGCGGGTCCCACCAAGCGGACATGCCACGTGTTGTACGAGCTCTCACAACTCGCAAGCTCGTGACTTCTGCAGTCGAAACTGATTCTTCTCAACCTCTGAGAATCCAATATGTGATATGGCTAAGAGGTCCTGCTTCAACGATTTCCCCTACTTCTCGTTATTTGGGACTTCGCAATTCCAAGAGTCACGTCTTCCACCTCCAAACTCATGAATCCCCGATACGTGATGTATCGAGACGTCAGATCTCATGGATGTCCTTCCTCTTCGATCAATGGCCTAGATCACATGGCGATCTCGTGACTTGGGATTTCACGACTCCAAGAGTCTGGTCTTCCACCTCCAAAATCACGAATCCCTGATACGTGAAATGGTCAGATCTCTACCACCTGTCCTCCAACATGGATGGTCCTGATGTTTTCGGGACTTTCGGGACGTATTTGAGTTCACTCTCCTGCCTAAGTAAAGGTTAAGATCGATGGTCTATAGAGCTCCGATGGATCCTTGGATCTACGGTCCAGGATCCCATCACTATTTGCGAAGGCTAAAAGGGGCGAGGTGTTAACGCCTATTCTCCTTCTCTAGATCCGTCGGTGTTGACAAATTTGGGGTATTCCCGAAAGGATTCCGACCGTTTGTTTACCAAATGATAGGGTATTCTCTTTCTATATTTGAACTCGCTATCCCTTCTAAGCTTGAATCACGAAGTTCAAACTCTCGTTGCTTCAGACTCCCATGACCCTAAGACTATAGAGAGCTACTCTTTCTTGCATAAGGGTTACAGACTGAGATTGCATGAACCCTCAAACGGTTCTCGGGCAATTATCCTTGATCTTAATCGAGTCTCTGGTAAGGTTCAGTACGATCACGAGGTTTATGGGGTGATTCTTGGAAAAGAGTACTCTTGAGGGGCCTTCCCAGAATATTACAAGAACTAAGAAAAAAAGACGATTCTCGGTGGAGTGAACTCATGTCCCAGACTTAATCATTCGTGCATAAAACAATTGTGGCATGTAAGAATACACAGGCATCCATTATTTCCAATCTAAAACACCAGGCAATCATTCCACACGGAAATTATTATGGGTATACAACATAAGTAGGTATTCATGATATTTGACTCGAAATACAAGGCATAAAACACTTATCAAATCCACCATGCATGACGCAACTGCTAAGAGGGGTGCTCATTTCCACCCAACCGTAGGCTCAGTGACTCCAAATGGATTTACCACTAGCCACCCCCGAGCTAGACCATGATGCTTTGAGATTCAGTTTTCTACTTCTAGCTCAATGGAAGTCAAGGATGAAGGTTACTCTCCTTCTCCTCTGTCCATAATTCTCTGTGTTTTCCAGAGTGTTTCCAGTTCTCTCTCGCGATCTCTCTGCTGCGGGTGCTCTTCCGCTTCTTCTCCCCTTCCACACTTCTTTCCTTGCCCTTTTTCCTGCAAGATTGTGTGTGCCGTGGATTTCCCCGTCCGTGGTCAGGTCTGGGGCTGTTACGGATGGGAAGTTCACCCCCATCCCCTCATTAACTCTTGAGGAGCCTCCCCACCTACCGATCTGATGGAAATCCATTCTAGGGTCAAAGAGCTGCATTGGTTTTCGAGCACGTACAAACTAGTACGTTTTTGGTTCGGTGGAAGTTAACACAACCATTCCTGGCCCCTTCCACCACCTGCTCATTAGCCATCGTGGTCTCCTTTCAACACATCCCCCTCCCAGTACTCATGCAACACATATTCATAACATAATTTACGTTCATCGACCTTTTATACAAAGTTTCGTCAAATCAAACATTCACATCTTAGAGTTTTTCGTAGTTCTTGGCCAATACAGTTATTTTTATAGACTGGGGGAAACAGGGTGTTACAATTCCCTCCCCCTTAAAGGAACATCGTCCTCGATGTTCTATCTATCTATATGGCCAGTATGTACAACAGTAAACAAAATTGGATATGTGTTTCATGGCATCTTCCATTTCCCACGTAGCCTCATCTGGGCCAAAATGTTTCCACTGCACCTTGACTTGTGTAATGGTTTGGTTCCTGAGTGGGGTTTCCTTTCTGTCCAGTATGCATTGAGGTTCTGGTAGGAATTCTTCCTCCGGTTCCACCTGGACCATAGACCATTCAATTAGATGATTATAATCATATACATATTTCTTCAATAATGAAACGTGGAAAACATTATGTGCTTTTAGTATGGGAGGAAGTGCCAGCCTATAGGCTACAGGTCCCACTCTATCTAGAACCTCAAAGGGTCCACAATACCGAGGTGCCAACTTGGCACAAGATCCCATTTTCAGGGAAATCTTCCTGGGCCTAACTCTGATATATACATGGTCTCCTATCTTGAACTCTCTTGGAGTTCTCTTTTGGTCGGCGTAACTTTTTTGTTGGTTCTGAGCGACCTTCGGGTTTTGTTTTATCTGAGTCACTTGTTGTCCCATTTATTTCAACATGTTGGGTCCAAAAGAATTTTTTTTTACGGGATTACTCCAACTGACAGGAGTGTTGCATAGCCTACCATAGAGAACTTCGAAGGGACCCATCTTTAAGGATTCTTGGTAGCCATTGTTGTAGGCGAATTCCACCAATGGCAGGTAGTCTTCCCACTTCTTGGGTTGATGCATTACATGCATTATTAGCATGTCTTCTAGTATTTGGTTTACTCTTTCTGTTTGTCCATCGGTTTGAGGGTGATAGGCGGTGCTAAATAGCAACTTGGTCTCTAAACCCGCCATCAGTGATTTCCAAAAGTTGGAAGTGAATTTCGTGTCTCTGTCAGACACGATCTCTTTTGGCATACCATGAAGTCTGAATATCTCTTTCATGAATACCTGAGCGATGTCTATTTCCTTGTAAGTTGACTTGACGGGCATGAAATGAGCAGACTTGCTCAATTTATCCACCACTACCATAATGGCATCATTCTGTTTGGTCGAGGTTGGTAATCCGGTGATGAAATCCATGGAGATGGTTTCCCATTTCCATTCCGGGATTGGTAGAGATTGTAATAATCCTGTTGGGTGTCGGTGTTCTTGTTTTCTATGCATTTGGCTAGGTACTCAGCTATGTCTTTCTTCAATCCAGGCCAATAGAATTATTTCCTGGTGGTTGTGATCATCTTTTGGTATCATGGATGGCTAGTATAGGGTGTTTTGTGCAGTTCATCCATTAGGAACCTCTTCAAGTCATCACAATCTGGAATATAAAATCTGTTTCTGTAAGTGAGTAGACCTCCTTCCATCATCTAGTAGCCTCCATAATTTATCCCTAGGGTTCTTGCTATAGGTACGAGGTCACGGCCTGGAAGAATGTGTCTGTCTCTTGTGCATTTCTGACTCTTTCCTTCACATCCGTCTCGCAGGTGCTCACCGCGGCCAAGTGAATTGTTTTCATGCTTCTGCTAAGGGAATCAACCACCCTATTTTCCTTTCCCTTAATATGTTTGATTTCAAAATCAAATTCACTGAGGAGGCCCATCCACCTAGCTTGTCTGGCATTGAGCTTTGGTTGGTCAAACAAATATCGCAATCCACAGTGGTCTGTCATAGGTACAAGTTTTCTTCCCAGGAGGTAATGCCTCCACATTTTCAAGGCGTGCACTATGGCAGCCAGCTCTAGATCATGGGTCACATAGCTGACTTCATGCTCATTCAATTTTTGGGATTCATAGCAGACCACACTTCTTCCTTGCATAAGGACTCCTTCGAGCCCTTCCTTACAGGAATCTGTGCACACGAGGAAGTCAACTTCGGGATCGACGATCTTCAACATGGGTGCGTGGGTCAGTAGATGTTTCAGGGTTTGAAATCTTTCTTCACATTTTTGTGTCCATGTGAATTTTGTCCCCTTTTTCTGGAGGGCAGTGATTGGACAACCAATCTTAGAGAATCCTTTTATAAATCTCCTATAGTATCCTGCTAATCCCATAAACTATAGGATATACGAAACGTCCTTTGGGGTATGCCATTCTATGATAGATCTGATTTTGTCAGGGTCCACTGCTACTCCTTCTTCAGATAGGACATGGCCTAAGTAATGTATTTGCTTCTGGAAGAATTCACATTTGCTAAATTTGGCATAGAGCTAATGTTCTCTTAGCACTTGCAGCACAAGCCTAAGATGCTCTTCATGCTCTTCTCCATTCTTGGAGTAAATTAATATATTGTCAATAAAAACCAACACAAATTTGTCTAGGAATTTGCTGAGTACATTATTCATCAAGCACATGAAAGTGGCAGGGGAATTAGTTAACCCAAATGGCCCTTCTCGGAGGTAGACCTAGTACCTCTTCCAGAAATACATCTCTGTATTCTCTCAGGGTAGGGTGGTCATCGAGGCTTGGTTTGTCACCTTCAATTGTTTTCAACACCTGTATTGCATATAGGGGACATCATTTTTGGCAATACCTTCTCATTTGTAGAACTGATATTTGTCTCACCAAGACAGGTTTTCGGATCCCTTGAAGGGTTATCCTTTTTCTTTCTTTACTTACACATTCTAAGTTTTTATGGTAACCGACCAATCTGGCTTTATGGGTAGCTAGCCAGTCCATACCAATCAACATATTATACGATGCCAGGGGTAATATGTTAAGGGTTGCTTGGGTGGGGAATTCACCCAACATTAATTGGAAGGTTGGTATGACCTCTGCTACCCTTCTTTTGGTGCCAGTGGATAACTATACCAACCATGGCTTGGTAGGTTTATGTGGTTGTAGTTTACACTTATCAATAGTCTTAGGGGCTATATAACTCAAGTTTGAACTAGGGTCAATCAGAATAGACACTAGATGGTTGGAAATCATACCTTCTATTTCCACCACTGAAGTTTGGTGGTCGACTTGGTTATTATCCAAGGTTGCATAAATTTGTGGCACACTCCTGGCCACATCATTGACGGTGGTAGCTTCCTAGATGCTGTAAATTCTCGGACTATTCTGTTGTCGGTGTGGACAATATCTTAGTAGATGTTCTTCTCCGCAACCCCAACATTTCGAAGGTTCTCTCTTTGGGTTATCATCCTTCACTGGTACAGATCCAGAATTTTTATTTCTGCCCAAGGAGGGAAAGTTCTGCTAGTGTACACTCTGGGCTAGCAAGCTCATCCTTGAGTTCTTCTTATAGTTCTTAAATCTTGGGGATTTAATCCCCTTTCTCTGAAATCCCGAACTATTCTTCAGTTTCCAGCCTTGGCAAGGTTTTGTCCGATGTCCAAACTGCTCATGAAAATATCTTGCCTTTCGGATAGTGCCTCCTAGGGTCTTTGGTTTATCAAATTCAATTATGTTCCGATAGTCCTTAGGTAGTCCGCTGATGAAACGTTGCACCTTTGTCTTTTCTTCTTTTATATAAGGTACATAACTCATCAACTTGAGGAATCTACTGACATATTCCTCTATAGTGAGTTTCCCTAGTTTGAGTTCATAGAATTCTTTAGTCTTTTCGTCGAAATATTTTTCCAACAGATACTTCTTCCAAAAGTATTTCTCAAACCGTTCCCAAGATAGGTCCTCTTCGCGAACCCCTTTCACATTCTTAAGGTATTCCCACCAAATGGAAGCCTTTCCGTTCAAGTTGAAGGTGGCCACTCAGGCCTTCAAATTTTATGAGAAGTCATGGACTCTTAAATACTTCTTTAGTCCAAACAGCCAGACCTCTGCTTCCTCTCCCTTCTTTATTTCACCATCGAAGGAGGGTGGTTTGGCCTTCCTAAATTCCTTGAATTTATGACCCTTGGAAAGATTTCGCTTCTTCTGTCTTCTTCAGGAATAAGAACTAGTTCTACTGCTAGAATATCCCTTCAAGTCGCTGGTCTCCTTTCCAGAGGCATCATCCGACGCTTGTCCCTTACCTCTGGGGTATACCTTTCTCGAGGTGCTCACTGCTCTTCCCAGTGTGGCCACTTAAAAGACCACACTTTTGTATCTCAGGCGAGCTTCATATTTTCTTTGCCTGTCTTCGGTCCACGTGACTGGTGTCAGGTTCATGCTGCAATTGTCTTTGTATGTCAGATAAAATCTACAGTAAAACTATATTAATCTCTGTTTTTTTCTCTTTCTCTTTCATCAACCTCTTGTTGTCAGCCTTGCAGCTCTGTAGTTCATCCATGAGATTCCTCACAGTCTCGGCTAAATCTGGAGGGATCTCTACTACCCTTCTTTCGTCAGAATCTTATTCTCTATTGTGGGAGCCATCCCCCACCTCGTGATGAGTCACCATTCTATGATGCTGTAATTTTTCCTGCGGTTGATCGTCCGCTTGTTGTGCAAGAAAAACACTTGTTGTTCGTCAATATTTACATTCATTTATAACCAGCGCATAATTCATATTTTTCAAATGCATACACAAAATAGGAATTTTCATTCTTAACTTGACTTTTGATAAAGGAGCTAAGATAGAAGGTCACTCTTTTTAACAGTACTTCAAATGGAGTTTCTGTGTAACTCGTTCATGAGCCCAAGCAAGCCAAGTGTTGTAACCATGCTCTGATACCAATTTATAACACACCCACTACAACAACTTGCATTTTACGTCTTTTTCTTCGAGGATCAGAATCCACGATACTTCTATGGGGCTTAGCGCAGATCATCGCTTCCCTTAAATCTCTCCAAATGACCACAACCTGGCCTTAGCGCAAGCCCCTTTCACAACGTCGCGAGTTGGAGAGTCAATTCTCTCGACTCCTCTTTCTCCAATCGCCAATACCCAATATGCGTTACGGGTATGGCTCCCTCTTTACGAGCACCTGCTACATATAACTGTGGGCTAGGCCAAAGACTAGCGCCACTCGCAACCTCGCCAGTTGGGGTGTTGAGCTCTCATGCTCCTCCTTCACGAATCCCCGAGAGGCGATGGTCGAATACCTTTTTGTACTTCTCACAACTCGCAATCTCACGAGTTGGAATGTTGAGCTCTCGTGCTCTGCTTTTAAGAAACCCCGATATGTGATGGGTCAACTATGAGTTGACTCCTTTAATGCAGCGAGTATACGCCACCTGTCAACCATGTGGGTCCCACCAAGTGGACATGCGATGTGTTGTACGAGCTTTCGCAACTCGCAAGCTCATGACTTGTGTAGTCGAATATGATTCCTCTCAACCTCAGAGACTCCAATATGCGATATGGCTAAGAGGTCCTGCTTCAACAATTGCCCCTACTTCTCGCTATTCGGGACTTCACAACTCCAAGAGTTGGGTCTTCCACCTCCAAACTCATGAATCCCCGATATGCAATGTATCGAGACATCGGATCTCACGACTGTCCTTCCTCTTCGATCAACGGCCCAGATCACATCGCGATATCGTGACTCAGGATTTAACAACTCCAAGAGTCTGGTTTTCCACCTCCAAACTCACGAATCCCTGATACGCGAAATGGTCAGATCTCTGCCATCTGTCCTCCAACATGGACGATCCCAATGTTTTCAAGACTTTCGGGACGTAGTTGAGTTCACTCTCCTGCCTAAGTAAAGGTTAAGATCGATGGTCTATAGAGCTCTGATGGATCCTTGGATCTACGGTCCAGGATCCCATCGCTATTTGCGAAGGCTGAAAGGGGCGAGGTGTTAATGCCTACGCTCCTTCTCTAGATCCGTCGGTGTTGACAGATTTGGGGTATTCTCGAAAGGATTTTGACCGTTCGTTTACCAAATGAAAGGGTATTCTCTTTCTATATTTGAACTCGCTATCCCTTCTGATCTTGAATCATGAAGTTCAAACTCTCGAAGCTTCAGACTCCCATGACCCCGAGACCTTAGAGAGCTACTCTTTCTTACATAAGGGTTCTAGACCCGGATTGCATGAACCCTCAGACGATTCTTGGGAAATTATCCTTGATCTTAATCGAGTCTCTGGTAAGGTTCAGTACAGTTACGAGGTTTATGGGGTAATTCTCGGAAAAGAGTACTCTCAAGGGGCCTTCCGATAATATTATGAGAACTAAGCAAACAAGACGATTCTCGGTGGAGCGAACTCATGTCCCAGACTTAATCATTTGTGCAGAAAACAACTGTGGCATGTAAGCATACACAGGCATCCATTATTTCCAATCTAAAACAGCAGGCAATCATTCCACACAGAAATTATTATGGGAATACAACATAAGCAGGTATTCATGATATTCGACTCGAAATACAGGGCATAAAACACTTATCAAATCCACCAGGCGTGACGCAACTACTGAGAGGGGTGCTCGTTTCCACCCAAGTATAGGCTCAGTGACTCCAAATGGATTTACCACTAGCCACCCCAGAGCTAAACCACGATGCTTTGAGATTCAGTTTTCTACTTCCATCTCAATGGAAGTCAAGGATGAAGGTTACTCTCCTTCTCCTATGTCTAGAACTCTGTGTTTTCCAGAGTGTTTCTAGTTCTCTCCCGCTATCTCTCTGTCGTGCATGCTCTTCTGCTTCTTCTCCCCTTCCACACTTCTTTCCTTGCCCTTTTTTTTGCAAGATTGCGTGTGGCATGGATTTCCCCATCCGTGGTCAAGTCTGGGGGCTGTTGCAGATGGAAGGTTCACCCCCATCCCCTCATTAACTCTTGAGGAGCCTCCCCACCTACCGATCTAAAGGAAATCCATTCTATGGTTAGAGAGCTTCTTTGGTTTTCGAGCATTTATAACCAGTACGTTTTTGGTTCGGTGGAAGTTAATGCAGCCATTCCCAACCCCTTCGACCACCTTCTCATTAGCCATCGTGGTCTCCTTTCATCACATCCCCCTCCCAGTAGTCATGCAACACATATTCATAACATAATTTACATTCATCGACCTTTTATACAAAGGTCTGTCAAATCAAACATTCACGTCTTAGAGTTTGCCATAGTTCTTGGCCAATATAGTTATTTTTACAGACTGGGGGAAACAGGGTCTTACACATTGACTGTGGTAGATTCTTGGACATTGTTTTGCTTCCTATAAGGTCAGTCTCTCAGTAGGTGTTCTTCTCCACAACCCCAACATTTCATGGGTTCTCTCTTTGTGTTATCAATCTTACTTGGGGTTGTCCTGAATGGTTTATTTCCACTCTGATATGGAAAGTTTTGCTGATATACACTTATAGTAGGAAGTCTCATCTTATAACCCTTCCCATAGTTCTTAAACCTTGAGGGTTTAAATCCATTTTTATTAAATCCCAAACTACTTTTCTTCTTCCAGTCTTTAGGAGGTTTTGTCTTATTCTTGAATTGCTCATAGCAATACCTTACTTTCTAGATAGTGTCTGCCAAGGTCTTTGGCTCATCAAATTCAATTATGTACCCGAAGGACTGAGGTAGTCCTATAATGAATAATTTCATCTTGACCTTTTCATCTTTGATGTAGGGCACATACCTTATCAACTCAAGAAATTTGTTGATATATTCATCTATGGTGAGTTGTCCCAACTTGAGTTCATAGAACTCTTTGGTCTTCCCATCAAAGTATTTCTCTGACAGATACTTCTTCTTGAATTATTTCTCAAACTGTTTCCATGACAAGTCCTTCTCATGGATTCCTTTCACATTCCTAAGATCCTCCCACCAAATATAGGCCTTTCCATTCAGGTTAAAAATGGCTATTTGAACCTTCAAATTTTTAGAGTAGTCATGGACTCTAAAGTACTTCTTCAAGCCAAGCAGCCAAACTTCTACTTCTTATCCCTTCTTAATTTCTCCATTGAAGGTGGGTGGTTTGGATTTATTGAAATCTTCAAGGTCATGACTCTTGGAATGTTTCTTCTTCTTTCCTTTCCTATGGGAATGCGAACTAGTTTTTCTACTAGAAGATTCCTTGGAGTTATCAGTTTCCTCACTAGAGGATTCTTCTTATGAGTGTCTCTTGGCTTCATGTCGTGTCTTCTTTGAGGTTCTCCTCCTGGTGTGGCCACTTTCAGGTCCATGCTTTCATATATCGGGTGGACTCTTGGTTTTATTTGTATGATGTATGTCCACATGACTGGTTGTTGGTCCATGTTGCAACTGCCTTTGTATGTCTAACAAGCTTTGCAGTAAGACTCCATTAATTTCAGTTTGTTTTTCCTGCTCTTTTATCATCCTTTCATTGTCAGAGTTACAACTCTGTAATTCTTCCATGAGGCTTCTTACAGTTTCATACAAATCTGGATGGTTTTCCATCGCCCTCCTCTCATCAGATTCTTCCTCTCTATTGTGGGAGCTTTCCCCCAACTCATGGCATCTCACCATCCCTTACGCTGTAGTCTTCCTGTTGTCCACTGACTGCTTGAGTGATGATAAAACATTTTATGTTACTTAATAATCTACTAATTCATGAACAACACATACAATTGCAAAGTGAAATCAACTTCTTTATTTGGAAATATTAGCAACATACAGTGCAGATCTCCAAACATTTATCAATAGTAGAAGGTTTCATTCCTCTCCTCAGTAGAAGTTTAACTAAGCATCTTAGGAGTGGGTAAGATAGGGTGTCACTCCTAAAATTTCTCTAATACTACTTTTATGTGACTCGTGCATGAGTCCAAGCATGCTAAGTGTTGTTTCCATGCTCTGATACCACTTTGTAACACACTCAACCCCTTAAATGGATTTTTAAGAAATGGGGCATCAAATTTTCACTTTCATTAAATTATTTTGAATCCTCTTTCCAGGATCTCCATTACCTTCTTCTCGTCAAGATTTTTCCAACCACCATCTCCATGCTCAAATCTGAGCTTATGATTGAGAGATATGCCCTGCCAAAGTTCTTCAGGCATTACTAGTCAAGGGCCACGTGGGTCCATCTCATACATATCATCCAGAGTTCCCCAAAGTCCTGGAGCTCCCAACACTCCTATATCTATGGTGGAGATCCATTCACCATTAATTTGACAACAAATATTCCTCCTCATTAAGGCATACACCTAAGGATAATTCGGCATTTGGTGCCTCAGCACTGAGCGCCCCTTTTCTGTCTACACACAAAACTTCTCGTAGTCCCAAACTCCCAAACTCCCATAAGATTCCCATGTGGCTCTGAACTTTGGTCCATTCAATCTCTCTACCACATTACACCCCAAATCCTCCATAGTCCAGAAGTCCCAGACTCCTAGAGTCCCAGTCACTTCAACAACCACTTTGGCCAGGTGGGCAAGTACCAGGGGCTGACACATAGCAAGGGCCAGGGGTGACATGTGCCCTCATCAGAGGCAGACATGTGTCATGCTCTAATAGGCATAAGAGATCTACAAAATGTTCATATATCGGTGACATGTGGCACCTTAGTTGCGGGTCCACGTCACCCTAGATAATGTCAGTGAGCCACGTCAACCACGAAAAAACAACTTTCTAACATCCTTCAGATCTCATGGTCGATATCTTTCCACGTAGATCCATAGATCCATGGCTCCCATTGCTTCTCAAATCCAGGCTTCAGAACTTATCAACACACCACATCTCAATTCCCCTGGAGTGCCAAGTCTCAGGACTATAGGATCTGGCACCACGCGTCCCCTACCTATCAACGAATGAGATTTACTCCACCGTTCGTGACTTTGGGAGTTGTTAGCGTCAGAAGTCACTCCTGGATTGCTTGCAGGAGCAGAGCCCAACGCCCATCAGTTTTATGTCATGATTCATTTAATGGGGTGATCGAATGGATAAGGACTCAAGAAGATATAGCTTTAACTCAGGAAACTGGGTCTGGTATGTAGAAAGCAAGAGAGGTCATGATCCAACTTCTGTCAGTAAATGATTAAAGGGTGGTAGAGGGAAGACTTGTGAGAAGGGCGAGAAAGATTGCCTTGGGCGATAGGCCTTTGGAAGCTTGAGGATGAAAAACTCGGAAACCAAGATCCTCTTGGTCCAGATCCTCAAGGAGATGAAGGGTGACTCGACTGGATCCTCCAATTCTGAGTCGTTCAGTGCTAAGAAAATCACAGGAACCGATTAGAAACAATGCAACTGTTACAGTGATCCAACCTACATCATCCTATAACAACTACAACTCGACTGGATCCTCCAATTCCGAGCTGTTCTAACACAGTAAACAAAGAGATGGAAAAGAGGCTAACATCCATAAAGTAAGAAGTCTCCAAGGCCTTATACATTAAACAGAGCGACCAGCGCTTCATCAAAACTTTACAATCGGGAGATTTGCTCAACCATCGATGCTTACAAAAATGGTGAAAACGCCTACATATACTCAAAACAAAACACAACAGTGAAAACGAGACACTGCAATTAAAACATTGCGTCTGCATGTCTTCCGACAGTCTGCGCATGCAGACTCTGGACGATCGTGTGCTTATGGTAGATGCCCTCAGATTTTAGACTGTCCTTCTATAGGTGAGTCGAAATCAATTAGTCCTTTGCCATACCTTCCTCTTTATGGTGGAGATGACGCTCAACCACTAGAAACAACCACCGTAACTACATTCTTGGGACTAGGGACGTCCTCGGTCAAATCTACCTTCTGGGACGTGGAGGTCTCCTAATGGTGCCACCTGGATCAGCCGAACAGTCTTTCTTTGGACGCTACTTCGTTGGACTTCTGCGAGGGACCCCTATGGCGGATGTGGACGAGGGTGAGATGGGGGTCAAAGGTGTGAACACTAAGGAAGTGATGGAGAAGAGACAGGAGCTATGAAATCAGCTGAAGAATTCCACGTAGTCTGAATAGGACAGAGGAGGAAGGAGCATGGAGTGCAGGAATACAGGAGGAGGCGACTGGGAGTGAGAGGGACACATGGCAAGAGACGGGAGGATGACGCAATGAGGAGGTGCCACATTAACAGGGGGAGGCGGTACAGAAGGTGACAAGTCAGGAAGGGCCCCCCATACCTTTATTAAAGTCAGGATAGCAAAGGGGGGCCGAAAATGCCTGAGCGTCGTCGATCTAGGTGCCTTGATCCTGGCCATTGGAAAGTCGCGTGCCTGATTCCGGACCCCCCCCCCCTCGATTAAAGGCAGAAAGGAAAAGGGGGGCTGGAATGAAACCTCACCCATTGATTTAGGCACCCCGATCCTGGCTGCTAGAGAGTTGCACGCCCAATTCTGGACCCCC
>ML777101.1:2983644-2996582 GCA_009831015.1 Picea engelmannii | reverse complement strand
ATCCAACTTAGCTTCCATTGAATCCATCTTCTTTTGTAGTTCATTTATATCCCTACGCATTTCTTCACCTTCATCAAGAGTCCAAGTAGGATTTTCTGGAGGCTTATTTGGTGTAGAAGTTCCCTTTTTTGGTGGCATGTTGGCCAAGTATCACTTTTGAGCCTTGATTTTGAGGTGGTTCTGCTAGACAATATTTATTTTGTTGTATCTCCCAAGTTTCGGCCCTTCTGGGTATGGAAATTTCTTTTATATAATTCTCTGATATTTCTTCTCTACAATGCCATAGGTCTGATCAAAATTGGATGTGCCAAGTGGAATTTATGGTAACTTCCCCACAACTTGCCGATTGTTTTCCTTTCCCTAAGATCTCACTTGTATAGCGTGCCCTGCAAAAAATACTTGATATAAAATTATGAAACTCGCACCAAAAATACTACAGACTGTCCATGATCCAATGAAACTAGTCCCACTCAATTTGGATACTCTAGGAAGAAGTTATGATTGTTTTACATGGAACACCTTCTTGAGACTAGTCAATAGGACTAGTCAGATACCCTATATTACATAGGGTGTAGCTAAAAATTTAAGATGAACCAGAAGCTGAAAATTTTACCACTGATACTTTACTAAGTTTTGTAAATATCCTCTGGAGTTTAGGGTCTGAAACGTTACAGAGAATATTTTATAGTGAAAATTCCACAATGACTCAGTTCAGGATTATTTGAGAACTCTATCTTGTACAGACTATATCTATGAAAGCATAAGGCCTCAGGAGATAAATTTTGAACCCAATGTACCTTGACCTGTCTACTAAATATCCTCCAAGCCGTTCCTTTTGAAACTTTGTAGAAAAAAAGTTATAGCGAAAATTCAAAGGTGTCTCAGATGTAGCAGTGAAATGCCAAGACCTTGAGCTCTGATACCATACGTTAAGAACCAAATATCAATATAGCATAGAAAAACCTCAGAAAAAGTACTCAATGCCTTGAAAAAGAGATAATTTTAGATAATAAGTCTCTTCGAGGGGGCAACCTCCTTTTACCCCACTTAAATGTTCAAGTACAAGATGATTCAAAATGAAAATGTCTCCTTGGTATATATAGGAGACTAGGAGGTATAATTACAACTAATGGCCTATAGCCAACATAAATAAAATAACATTACTAATATAATATGCCCCAATTAAGGGGTAATGAGACAATATTAGGGCTTAACACACAGTGACTCGCCAGCCTCATTTATCAGCTTGTAACGAAAACCATTCCCATGGCTTCTTGCACCCAGAACGAGATTATTACGCAGTTCTTCCCCGAACCAGAGAGTTGTAACCTCTCCTTTTCTCTTCTCGATATTGTTCTTTCGACTCTTCTCTCTTCGCATATTTGCTTGCTCGCTCCTCACCTCTCCCCATGAATTGCCTCTTTCTTTCCTTTTCAATGACGTTGCGTGGGTCTGAATCCCCAGATCGTGGCCAGGTATGGAACTCTTACATATGGGTACTCTACCCCATCTCCTCATTAATTATTGAGGAGGACTCTTCTAGCTACCACTCTGATTGGTAATTCATACATGGTTCAGATGACCGTTCTGAGTCATTAAATCCAGTAAGGTACTGGTTTGGTGGGGGTCATGTCAACCATTCATGGTTCCCCTCACCATCTCTCTCATAGCATCCATGGTCTGTCTTAGCAAACCCCCCTTTCAACAATTATGCAACAGTTATCCATTTTCTATTAATAACAGAAAATACATACATTGACCTCTTATACAAAGGTTCATCAAATCAAACATTCACACATATCTAGTTTTCCATAGTCTCTTGGCCAGTTACAATTATATTTACAAAATGGGGGGAAAATGGGTATTACATATGACAAGAGTAAACATAAGAAAGATCCTTATAAATATTGGAAAATAAAGGATAAGAGTGGATTCTAAAAAAAGGGATTCAAGTGTTTTTTGAAGAAATGTGCAAAACCCGGTCAACCAAGCAGAAGTGTGCATCAACAAAACTATCTGTCTCAAAGTGGAAATAAAGCAGCAAAGCAAGCAAGAGAAAAAGTAGAGGAACCAAAGATAGGGCCTCTACAGTGTTGGGGTTGTGGAGAACCACATCTATTGAGGGATTGTCGTCATATACAACATGGAAACAAGAGAATTTACCATGTGTTGGAGGAAGATACATTTAATGTTGTGGCCATAAATGTGCCAAGAATATATGTAGTTGTGGAGAATCAACATGCATACCACCAAGCCTCTATGGTAGAGATGGAATGTATAATTTCCAAGAAACCTATTTCAATTTTAATTGAACCTGGATCTAACCTTTGTTATGTTTCACCTCAAGATGTTGAAGCATGTTCCTTACAAAGAAAGAAACATGCGAGGGCATGGTTAGTTTAGTTATACATCGAAACTAAGAGAAAGGTAGTTGAAGTGATCAAAGTCTATCCAATTGAGATGAATGGAATGCATATGCAAGCATCCTTGAATATTCTACCCCTAGGGTCATATGACATGTTGTTGGGTATGGATTGGCTAGCTAGCCATAAGGAAAAATTAAATTTCTATGAGAAGGTTTTGGAATGCAAAGATGAAGAAGACAATGCAAGAACTTTGCAAGGCATTCAAATCCTAGTTTCAGTTAGGTAAAAATCGACATTGCAGCTTAATAAGTTCAGTTAGAAAGTATGCCCCTTGTATTCTATATAAGTGCTTAATACCGCAGAAAGAAAAGAGTTGAAGGTTGAAGATCTCCCTGTGTTATGGAAATTTAAGGATGTGTTTCCAGAGGAGGTGCTCGAACTTCATATAGAAATATATCTTGATTTTTAAATAGATCTTGTGCCTGAAGTAGTATCAACATCAAAATCTCCCTATAGAATGAGCACACTAGAATTGGTGGAGCTGAAATTATGTTGGGCCATGGAATTTCCATTCTTTTTACATCCTCTTTCCCTATTTATAATCCCTTCTTTCTTACCCATAACCTTGTATCAATGCTTATGAATCCATTTTAATGCTTATATGTGAGATTTAGAACCAAAGTGTTCTCCATTGCATTTATTTAGTATTTCATATAAATTATGGTTAAATATTAGAGAAATAACATATCTTGCATTTATCTTTGAAAAATGGTTTAGTTTGTGATTGTTGTAGAACCAATTGTCATTGTTATTACTCCTACAACTAAAGATTCAAGATGTGGGTACTTGAGATTTCTTGTGCGGAGCTTCATTGAGTCAAAATATGTTTATCCTCAGAATATCTCAACAACCCAGATTGTACGTTTTCAGAAATTGAGTTTTTACGATTTGATGTTACTCCTACATGTCACTGTTGTTACTCCTACAACTGAAGATTCACGATGTTGGTACTTGAGATTTCTTGTAAGAAGCTTTATTGAGTTGAAATATGATTATCCTCAAAATATCTCAACGACTCAGATTGTACTTTTTGAGAAATTAAGTTTTTTCGATTTCTTGTTACTCATAGTAACAACATTGTCGAAACTCCGTGTACGGATTTTCAAATCCACGAAAATCCAACTTCAACTATAAAGACTTGCCATGGACTTGGACTATAAACGACCATTTTGGATATGGAAAGAATATTGGAATCATTAATAAGATTAGTTTGAGTGGTTAACCAAGAATCTTGGAATTCTTGGGCAAAAGATCTTCGAGTTATTTATTATTTGTTAATTGTTAGCAACAGATCTTGGAGTTATTTATTAATTGTTAATTGTTAGCAAGGATCATAGAAACCATTCATTATTTAGAAAATTGTTGTAACCGCTATGGATTTCTTAAATCCATAAGTGGGTTTATTTAGATATTTTTTATTTCTAGTTTCCATTAAATTTATATATATATAAGAGAGCATTCTCTCCATTGTTTGATGACTCTTAGAGCAATGTCTGGATGACAATGGAATAATCCAGTGAGTTTTTATTTCAATTGTAGTTTTATAATTTCCATAGTGTGTGATTTAATTAATTTGATTTATTTTCTTTGCATATTTGTAATATATTGATTTCTTTTGATTAGCTTAACTAATTTAATTGATTTATATTGATATGGTGTGTTGTGTAGCTTAGATGGTTCCTTTGATTTCTTGTTGTGTAATTTAATTATGTATTCACAAATGATTTATTTTATTTTATTTCGTAATTAGTTTCTTGATTCAATTTGTTCATGTAATTGGATTACTCATGCAAGGTTGTGTTTATATATTTATGCAATCAAGTATTCTTGTCGGATTTCATTTATTCATATGTTTTTAATAAATCTATTTCAGATTGGGTTGAATTCTTTTATGTCATCGAATAAATGTGTTTAACGCAATGACTACATTTGTTGGTTTGAGTAATAGAAGTGATCATATTGGCAAGGATTAGGCTCTAATTTTGATGACTTAGTTAATTTCTTTTCCAGTAAGTAGTCAATCAATTTCCTTTCAATGTGTGTGATTTATTTTCAGCAAGTGTTGGTGTGAATTTCCTTTCCAACATAGTAGCTAGCATATTTACTTTCCTGCAAGTGTGACCTTTACTTTTCCACAAGTGTGATTTAATTTCCTACAAGAGTGATTTAATTTCTCACAAGTGTGATATTTACTTTCCTGCAAGTGTGATATTTACTTTCTCGCAAGTGTGACATTTATTTTCTTGCAATGTTTGTTTCTATTCCTGAAGTGTGGATTTTTTGTAAAACCTTGCCAGAGCTTGAGAATTGTTTATACTTTAACCACAAACGTAATCATTAACACTATGGCTACAACACATAGAAATAATAGTTGTTCATGCATGTACAGTGCATGATAGTTCGCAAGTTCCATATGAGCCCCAGATTCATAATTAAATGCATAGTCTTTTTAATTGTATTTATGAGAAATAAGAAAGGTGATTAAAAAGACCCGATATTTTTGGCATCATTGTCAGGGAATTGTCAATGGCGCAATATTCTCTCTAGTATCAATTTTTGTTTATTTTTGTTGTTTTGATAAGTGTGCATTTATAATGTTTTTTTTATCTCATGTTTCCTTTCAACTTGTGGGGTGTGTTTCTTTTTTTAGGACTGTATAATAAAGGGAAATAAATCCAAAAAAACACTCGGTGAAGTAAGATTCGGTCATCGTACTAATCTCTCTTTCAAGTTGGCAAGCGGGTTATAGGTTCTACCAGGGCTGCTACAACACTAGTTGCATTGTTGCAACACCGGTTGTGATGTTGCAACATCGACGATTGAATTTTGTTGCGACACCAATGGTTGACAATTTCCGCAACTCTAAGTACAGTGGATTCATGTCAGTATTTTGTGTTGTTGTTAGAACAACCGAGATAACAATGGATGCACTAAAATACTAATCAAGTGGTACAATGGACAACAGGAGATTATAATAATGCAGCAAGCCATATCACCCGATGATAACTACTCGTGTTAGCATGAATACCAATCAGATTAAATGCCAAAGTATTGATCTCTATTATTGAGGAAGTTGGTAAGAGGAAGAAGGCATTGCTGAATGAGAATTTTACTAAAGAAAGTTCAAGGGAAAGTAGAATCATTCAAGCTTGATGATAACGTATGGTTAATTTCCATTATTTCCATCATAATGTATTTTTTTATCCTTGATTTATTCTACCCATAAATGGTCTCTTTGGTCTTAAGCATGATGACAAATACATGACTAGTCAATAACTTGATGATGGTTGTAGTTGTCTTTCAAATTTTCACATCCATCATCATACAAGAATCCCAATTTCATAAAAAAATGTGGATTTTATTTCATGGATAATGAGACACTTTGTGGATTCTCTCGAATTCCCATGGTGGTTATGTCAGGATCTCATTGTCTCACTCTCATTACCACATTTTTTAACTAAATACTTGCTCTCCCTTTTCTCTCGATTTTGGGTGTATACTTTTCTCATTTGCTACAAATATTGTATCAGTCATAATGCAAAGTCTAAGTATTTACAATTTTTGGTGTGATTTTTTGTTGCATTAAGGATTATATGGATAAAAAAATCACTCATACCTAGATCACCATTTGGAATAAATAACTTCTTGAATGGACTTTTTGTGGCAATTGGATCATTGACCTTACTAAAAATAGAGTTCAGACATTCCTATTTCGGGGGATCATATGGGATCATTTTAAAAACTTGTTTCTATCTAAAATAATCATTGAAATCTATTTCCTAACCCATCTTGAATTTTTCAATTTGGGTATCAAACAAAGAAATTGTGGCCAAAATACACACTAGGTGTCAAACAAGAAATTTAGGGACGAAGTTGGGACAATCCATTTTTGGGTAACCCGATGGATATATCTTTAAAATTTGTTCCTAAGGAATATTCTCTTGTGAATCTTGTTTATAATGCAAGTGAAATCACTTCATTTCAATATCGTATGAAAGAGTTATGCCTAAAATACTAATTGTTTGTCTTAATTATGCACCCCTAAAACTTTGTTTTGTACATTGTTCACTGACATATTTGACACATCAATTCTTATTGTCTTCAAAACCTATTTCTACCAAGTACAAACACATGAGTCTTCTTTCATATCCAATTAGAATCATGTTTATCCGTCATCAAATGAAAAATTTATATTCAAAATAGTAACTATTGGTCTAGGAAGGAATTAAAAAATAACTCTATCTTGCAGGTTGTTCTTAAGTAGATTTGGAATATCACCTTTAGAAATTTTTAAAAACTATTTATATTGGGATTATCCCTATGAATGTATTTTCATTTGTCTTTGGAATCACTCAAATTAGATGATAAATGAAGAAGTTATCAATGAAATATTTTCATGTAGCCTAAGGCGACTGCCACTCCTTGGCAGGTATAAAATGAATTTTGTTTCATTCATTTTTCCTTGGATTTGTTTTATAAGTAAATACTTGTTGTTTTTTTTTGTATTTCTTGGATGAAGAGAGACCGATCACCTTTGTTCTTCCATGATCTCACATTTTATTACAGGTAAGTGCTAATTTTTTACAGGTCCTGGGAAGACTAAGGGAGTCAATTCATGCACAAGTGATTCTTGAAGACAACATTTCATGCAAAAAGGGGCCTACTTTCGATACATCCTTCATATCCATTTCTGAGCCCATCGTTGTCCATAATGATGATGTTACAGTGCCACTACATGCTTCTACATGTTATTGTTATTGTATTACCACATGATGTTACTACTCTTACCTTATTGTTGCATTGTTTGTCAAACTTTTTCATCAAAGTTGTAGATGGATCGAAGAACAAGACAAATGGAGAATTGATTTGAAGATAAAGAGAAGGAAAATACCCTAGAATCAAGATCCATCACCACATTTCCCACATCCTGGCTGCAAATCAAGCCTTTCACAAGACCTAGTGTTTATTATTAGTACCATGGTATTGTTGATGTTTGAATCTATTAAGACTGACACGAAAACCTCACAAGGATATGAATGATCCTGCGTTTTTAGAGAGGTGGTACTCCTCTTTGGATTATGATCTTCTTTAAATTTTTATGTCAAGGATAATATGGGACTATGTCAAAAGAAAGAATCCAAATATTCAATTCAAATTACTGAAAAATAAAACATGTATACGAAGAGTTCCTTAGAAGTGGACCAAGAACCTCAAACATCACACAATATAGAAAATATAGAAAAATAATAATATCCTCACATCCATCAGAGTTTAATAAAAGTTCTGATCACATTTAACATAAAAAAAAAATGGCCCAATCACACAAGAGAACTTTGAGAGAGTACTACTTATTAAGATCAAAGGAAGATTTTGATAGATAGATTTCAAGTATCTTATATTCAAAACTCGGAGTTATAAAATACAATTAAAATTGATCTCGAATTAGTTCTCTAGAATTTCTAAAAAATGATAATGTATGTTAGAATACTTGAAATTTAAAGGCGTTTTTTCATAATGGACTGAGATTGGGGCTCCCGCGGACCATAAAGCAAATATTTACAAAAAATATGAAGAGGGAAGAAGAGTATGGAAAAGAACAAACAATAGGATATGGAAAGAAGACAAAGAGAAGTTACCAGAAATCGATTATATTGTTCTAATGAAAGGATAAATATAACTCGATGAAATCTGATAAGGAAGAAGGTATGCAATCAATATAGAATTACTATGATGGAATCTCTCTCTTTTCATTTGCTTGTTGATGCACCTTTTATCCTCTTGCTTGTTGCGGTTATGTGGCCAATTGTAACTCCATTGGAATTTCAGAAATATTGGCAATAGAATTGTTTAACCATTCTTGAATATATTCTCTTAAGGGAGCAACGATCACTTCTTGCTTTACTTATAGTCCATCCAAAAATATTTTCTTTTACTTTCAAATAACTCAAACAAAATAAAAAAATAAATAATATGATAATAGAAAAAATTTCTTACCTATCTCTCCTACCACACCACCGGGAGGCATGGGCATGTCAATATCACGTGAAGAGTTTATCCCCTCATAAGGATAATCATCTATGGCAATGATATGACGTTCCCACCACATGAAAAAATAGTCATCGTGGGCATAAAGGACATACCCACATCTTAAGTGTTGTATAATTATGGCCCACCATAGAAAACAAGGTTCTCTGAGTCCATGTGGTGGCATGAAGACTTTTAGGCTAAGTGTGAGAACTCTCTAAAAAAATAATGAGCACAAGATGCTTCCATATCCAAAAAAAATCATCTTTCCAGTCTTGCAGTCAGTCAGTTGTGCCTCCATGTTCTGTAATAATGAGGTACTCCAGTCATAATTCACTAAACGAAGAAACTCTACTACATAAAACATCTGTGGCTGAGAGGCATGGTGTAAAGTAGCAGGCCCTACAATCTGAGTGATCGTCTAAAGGATCACTTTCAAACTCAAGTATTCTATGTTGCGAAATGGGATCTAACTCCTGAGACATTGTGTACCAGGTATACAATACTCTCTAATGTAGTCCTCAATAGCCATCCCTATACCACCTTGAGTCAAAAAATTTACCAGATCTCCTCTACGAGATAAAATGGTAATAAAGTATATATCTTTGACTTCGATGATTAAGGATTGACCATCCAGTATGAAGGCATCAACCTTTGGATTCCAATATCCAATCAACAATTACAACAATCTCTTTTGTGCCTGGATGTTGGGACAGTCATAAAATTTTATTAAACCACAATGTTGAAGATCTTATAGAATCTCTGGATGATCCCAAATATCTTGGTCATCATCCTCATGCTCTCTCTCATGCCACTAAATAACCATTTTGCAAATTCTGTAAAGAAAAAACAATTTTTTTTATTAATTTTTTCTTATTCACGGACATGTATACATGTGCCTTTAGCAACAGGCGCATGCATATGTGTCTATCGTTAATTACCCCCACGTATATGGTAGGATATATGTGGCCCACACCAAGCGCAGGTGCATACATGTGTTGGGCTCTAAAGATGTCCTAAAAACAACCTCTATGCATCAACCAAAGGTAGGCGTTGGCACAAGCGTTTTATTTGTCGCCTACGTAGGTTCTTACCTTCCGTTTTTAATACCCAGCCTCCAGAGATGCAACACCTGTAAAGGAACAACAATCCTAAAGGGAACAGGAGTTGTTCTATTCAAAGGAACAACAATTGTTCCGTTCAAATGAACAACAAAAGGAACAACAATCGTTCCGTTCAAATGAACAACAAAAGGAACAACAATCGTGACAAGGGAACGACAGTCATTATATTGGGCTGAACTAATGTTGTAATAATTTCATTGTAGTATTTACCCAACTTATCTAATTTGTCAACCCGGGGTTCATAAATTGACGAAGCACACACAAAGTATATGCAATATTTAAGTGGGACTAATCTAATCTAATGTTTAAGCTACAACTAAAATTGAATCATTAATCTAACACACAACTGAAATAGAATCATTAATCTAACACACGACTTGGAATTGAATTAATCTAGTTGCATAAATGAAATTAATCTAGGAATGAGAAATTGTGTGAAGGAATTAATCTAGAAATGGGGAACTACATGAAGGAAAAGCAAGTACAACATGTGAAGAGTTAAATAACACAACAACATATGTGAGCTCATGCCAATGAAACAATCTTCTATTACAATAACCAAATCAATCCTCATAAAAAAATAATAAAAGCATGAAAACCGAATCCATGAATCAAAGCTAAGAATCCCTTTCTCTTTCGAATCCTAATGACTACCATTAATGACTGCTATAATTCTCTACTTACAACTGATTGAATTCTAATTGCTCCTAACTGAATTCTCATGAAGAGAGAGCACTCTCTTTTATACATGAGAGCCTTGAAGATAAGATAACTATGTCATTATTACAGATCCATTTTTATCTCAACCTATTTCTCATTATTACAAAATATAATCCCTTCAAATCCTCACACATATCTCTCATATATCTTAGATAAGATATTCCAACCAAATCTCCATGATCTTATCCTTGGAATGGGCTTGAATTAACTCCTCAAATATTGAAATGGTGGAGGAAGTATTCGAGAAGTCCTTTGAATTAATCCTTCACATATTCCTACACATTACAAAGCTCACACATATTTGAGATATATATGAAAACATGTCAATTTTCTAACATTTAATCACAAATTCCCTTTTAATACTAAAATGAATAAAGTGGAGAACAATAAGGTGAAACCCAAGTATATTTATGGAAATGATATCGTGAAAGGTTAATGGGACGATGAAATGTGAAGAATGATGAAGGGAAAGATGGATGAAAATATGACATTTCTGAGCCCCAACATGCCCCCCAACTTAACTTGTTGCATGTCCTCATGCAACCATGCATGGATCTTCTCAAGAAATTTTGGCATCTGAATGTTGGCTTTGAGTGATGATAATGAATGTTTTCCAGGATGGGATTTACATGAGTAACAACTGACATTTTTCTTATGGTTGGTTCTTGTGTGACAACCATGAATATAAAGAATGTTGGTTCTTGTATTAACAATATTCATTTCATTATTTGTTCTCTTGATTTTATAATAACAATTTTCCCATATTCTTACTGAAAAATGTATGCTATCAATGTGCATAAGGAAAACATCACTGAGTATAAGAAAGCCCTTTTTTGTATATATATGAATCATGCCAATATGTATAACAATGCTTATGAAGCAAAGTGCAATGAAGTATCGTTGGAAAAGAAATGTTCATAAATGGTAAATGAGACAAAAAATGGAATGATGGTAGTGGAAAAGTGGAGTGATGATAGTGAATAAATTCCCTTACCCCCCAACTTAACTTGTTGCATGTCCTCATGCAAAGTGGCATAAGTCATAGAAGTGAAAAAGGAAAGGGAACTTAATGAGGGAATTTTCCAAATTATTCATTGCTAGCAGTTGAGGAATTACATGATTAAAGTTTAGAAAATAACATACCTCCACTTACCCAAAATGTTAATGAACTATGCAATAGGAATATGGTTGTTGCGACCGCTAGAGCATGGAATATATCACTGCTGCAAGATCATGTGAAAAGTGACTATTGTTGTAGTTGCGACTTTTGTCTGCTGGATCAGAGAATGTGAAGTGGAGGAAGTTGAACTGCTACTGAATGAATCATGGAAAAGAGAAAGTATGAAAGTGGAATTGTGGTACTCTCCTATGGCTGAAGTCATGCTGTTGTATTGCTGATAAAGTCATGAAAAGTGTATAGTCTTCACCCGTTGCTAAACCTGATGGTACAATTCTAATCATGCGAATAAATGTGTCGATGTCGAGCATGAAAAGAAGTCATTGGATTACTGGTCGTTGATGAATTTCGTTAACCAATGCGAGGCAAACTCACCATTGATGTCAATGAGTGCCAAGGCACCCGAGTACATATGGCGAAGTGCGAATGAATGAGCTAATGTCGAGCCACTTGCAAGATCTAGCGATCAAGGGACATTGATGTATTCCCATGATTGTCAGCGAGAGAACTTGCCATTAAGGAATGCAAGCCTCCAGGTACTCAAAATGGACTCTAATCTATATCCTAGATAAGGTGTTGAGGTCGATGGGGCAAGACTGGTTGAAAGGTGGGCCTTAAGGAATCCCACATCAGTGAACGCGAGTTCTGATAAAAAGAGTGGTAAGACTATAAATGAAAAGATATCAGTAGTAACAGTGTGTATGGAAACGCAATGTAGTCATGGAAAGGGAGCTGGATAGTTTTATTGACAAGACAAATTGAACTGAAAAAGATAAATAGATGTATGTGAATCAGGAAGATAGGTGTGTGCAAATTCGTGAAGGATAAGGAAATGGAAGATGGGCTTCAACACAGGGATGACCAATCTTCTTTGAAGGAGAAATGGAGGAGGACATTCATGACGCAAATGGGTTTATGAAAAGGTGTTTGTGTAACTGCAAACGCCATGATGTGTAAGACGAGAATCAACTCCTTCAAGTAGTCAAGAAAGCAAGTCTTTTGTTCAAAATTTTTTGTGATTTTTGAAAATCACTTCAGCAGCAAGATGTGATCGGCCATGCACCTGAAAAAAACTTAGTACAAATCCTGCATGAAAACTTGTGAGATGTTCGAAGAAAAACATAATATGCAGAAAGAAGGACAAATGCAACAAAGTAAATAAAATGCATTTTATACCTCTTGTCGTGATCGTTGCACGCGCGTTTGTATCATCGTCGATTGCTTACTTAAGTGACTCCAAGAAATAATTTTACGTAAAAAAAAACATTACTTTGATAGTGTTTTCAAGAATTTAGTTGAAATGTCCATTTGCTAAAAAGTTTTATTTTTCATGACTTAAAACAAATATTTTTTTTGTTTTTATTGTGATCTTTTTATAATGAAAACAAAATGAACTAAAAAAATTCTTTTCATTATTATAAAAAAATATTTTTAAAACAAATAATATTTTTTTTTTTTTTTTTTTTT
>ML777101.1:2954259-2979481 GCA_009831015.1 Picea engelmannii | reverse complement strand
CTAAAATGAATAAAGTGGAGAACAATAAGGTGAAACCCAAGTATATTTATGGAAATGATATCGTGAAAGGTTAATGGGGCGATGAAATGTGAAGAATGATGAAGGGAAAGATGGATGAAAATATGACATTTCTGAGCCCCAACTTTGGATTCCAATATCCAATCAACAATTACAACAATCTCTTTTGTGTCCGCAGATTGGGATAGTCATAAAATTTTATTAAACCACAATGTTGAAGATATTATAGAATCCTTGGATGATCCCAAATATCTTGGTCATCATCCTCATGCTCTCTCTCACGCCACTAAATAACCATTTTGCAAATTCTGCAAAGAAAAAACAATTTTGTTTTATTAATTTTTGCTTATTCACGGACATGTATACATGTGCCTTTGGCAACAGGCGCATGCATATGTGCCTATCATTAATTACCCCCACGTATATGGCTGGATATACGTGGCCGACACCAAGCGTAGGTGCATACATGCTCTCCCTCTTCCAAAATAAAAGAAAAAAAATAAAATGAAATTGTAGGAAATTTTAACAAATTCTTGGATGAAAATGAATAAGGGTTAGAGTTTGTCTACCTAGTCCTAACGGTGACAAATTCCATTGATCGTATCTCCCGTTATGATCGTTGGAATTTTGGAGGATTTTCTACCTTTCTCATCAAATTTGGTAAAAAACTCAAATGAAATAAAGTTTTGGGTAATTTTTTATATTATATATAATTTCTAACCAAATTTTATACAGTTTTTTTCCATTTTTGGTTATTATATCACCTAATAGACCATAATTTTAGGATACAATGATCGTTTGAGTTAAGATTTGCATGCAAGATGATTGGAATTGTATCTTTTTACCCCTTAAGTCCATGTTTTCGACTCATCGAGGTAATGTTTGCGTCACTGGCATATAGGACAAGATCATTTTCCACCTTGCATTTTGCATTATTAGTGACCAATTATACATATGCCTTAGGGTCAACCCCACTTATTGGCAACACAAACCTTTCTAGCTGATTTATGTGTTGTTCAGTTCATGGTAGAGCATACCGTCATGGGCATCCTAGTTTAGCACCTGCTTTGTCTTTTGGTTCCCATGCTGAATTTCTCTTGGGATTGGGAGTCATGTTAGTCCCGCCATGACATTATGTCAAAAACCTCATGCTCTTCTCAATATTTTTATGGACTTTACCAGCAAAACTCCCATATTTATGTGTTAAGTTGTACTACTACATTGCATTTCATTATTTTCACTTTTGAGCCTAATGTTGTCTTTAGCTTGTTGTTCTTTAACCACTTCCTTAAGCATTCTCATCAGTTGCTAGCCTTGCATATTATTCTTGTTGAAATTTTACACCTATAACCTAGGAGGAGACATTCCCCCGAGTGTCCATATCCTGCACATGCTTTCCTTCCATTGAGAGTAGGTATGTTCCTTGTGCTTGGAACTAGTTTGCTCATCCGTGACACTCGTTTCCTCTATGTACACTAGCATTAGTTTATTCTTTTTCAGGATTTCCAAATATGAAAAAGAAAAAAAATCAAATAAAAAAATAGAGCAAGGGAATGAGTCTTCTATATCTATATTGGTAGCATTTTATTTTCCTATAAACAAAGCACAAAGTTTTGAGTCAAGTCTCAACAGTTTGGGTTTAGTATGGCTTTAGGAAACTAATCTAGTTACATAGAGTTTTTACTCCTCCAACTGATTATTCTTCCAATCACTATGGAGATTTTATTTTTGCCTCATGAATCATAGACTTATGTCAATTATCATTTTCAATCCATGCTACATAAGTCACATAATGTGTCATGTTCTTGTTCAAAGGAAGTTTAACCCATGTCATCCACTCCACATAATTCTTGGCTTTGCAAGCCAGCCTTCCCATGTGTCCAGTACATCTCAAAATCATAAGTATCTTTGTCATATACTAATGTTGGAATGAAAATTCTCATTGACTTACTTCCGACAGGTTAATCTCTTATCGGCTATGAAAAAATTCTCTAAGTTTAGCCTAGAGTTGCACACTGGCTCTATTTACATCAATGTCCCTTGATTGGTAGATTCTACCAGGTGTTCGACATTAGATCCTCTATTCACACTTGTTAGATTGTACTAGGTACCTTGACTCCCATTATCATTATCAATGGGTTGTCTCACATTTTTTAACGATATACATCAATGATTGATAATCAAATGGTGTCTCACTATGTTCGACTCCAACCCATCTATTCGCATAGTGCATTCTCGTACCACGATGGTTTGGTTGAAGACCTAGGGAATGTAGTAGCATCACCTATTTTTATGTTGCTACTCAGGTTGTGATTGGATAGTACCACCCTAGGCATCAATGCTCACGAAGGATCGATTTTCTAGATCTCTTTCCCCATAATCCTTCGGTGATTCTGAGACATAGATCCACTGTGTATTTTTTCGTGGCTATGATATTTGTTTGACATGGATCTGCCATGTATATCTTTTGTGGCCATGATCACTACTATACATACATATTTCATGGATCTGTAGTGTACTTGATTGGCTTCCATGCTTATCATCGCACCTGAGCATGGGTATGCTCGCCCCAAGAATTGAATTGTTCTAACTTGTAACTATGTTGGTTGTTGTCCTTAGATTGGATTCCATTAACCTTGACCCCCGACTAAATTCTCTTGAAGAATTATAATATATTTTGGGCATCAATTTCTCTTCTGACCTCACACATTAAGAGGTATATGTTATAGCATTGAATACCACCTCTAAAGCTTTGATTCTCTTGTTGGCCTTATCCCTATCCTCCTTACAGAAAACTATTCCTCATACCTCCTTGAGTCTTTCTAAAAAACAAATTTTTGAAGGATGTACATGCCCTCACAACGGTGCAACCTGTGTACACACAACCTACTTAAGGGACACCCATGTACATGCTAATAAATGTTCAAAAAATATATAATTATGACCAAATTAATAATAAGTTACATAATTGGTTAGTTTTTTAACTCCTTTTTCCCGTACTCAACTATCTTTAACCAACTAGAGACCACATAAAAGGAAAATTTTCCTCATGGAGAAAGGCAATGATACTTTGCACATTCAAGAAAACACTCATCCAGATATTTCCACTGAGTCTATAAGCCCATTATATCCATGTTGCTGCTAATTTCTTGACCTGGAAACCCTTGTTTCTGATTTCCCTCTTATCACCAACCTTATCTTGAGAAGAGTTTCCCTTTATACTCTATTTGGGCTCGTGGTGAATTCAATTTCAAGAACATACTTATAGAAGGAGCCAAGGTGGAGGAATATAGGATCTCTTTCGAAATGGAAGTGTTGCATAGGATAGTTAAAACTTGTAACTTCCTTGTTGTTGTTCATTAATAATACAAAAAACTCATTCCTTTGAAGTATATTGTGTTATTATTGTTCATATTTACAATTTTTTTGTATACGTTTCATTAGAATACTAAGTGTTTCCATCTTTTTTGTTATTTTTCATAGAACTAATGGGTAGTTATTACTATAACTACCTCTCCATATAGATATACTTGTTTAAGTTTTTTGCAAGTTGAATAGATCACACTATTGGGAAGGAGCGAAAGGACTCCGTAAATTGGGAAAAACACCGAATGTTGGGATCCTGGTGAGTTGATTTTTCTCTTTTCCAATAAGTTAGTTATTCCTATGAAATTCAGTTATTATATATTAGTTTGGTATTCTGTTTGGAATGCACTTTGTATATGGTCATTGGTATGCTGCAATAATCCCACTACTATAGGGGATTTTCCCTGAAAGTAGTAAGGTGAATAAATTCTCATTATGGTTGTATATGTTGATGACTTAATAATTATAGGCAATAGAGATGACTTGATTCAAGAAGAAAAATATAGTCTTTGCAATCCATTTGATGTGATTGACTTGGAATTGTTACATTATTGTTTGGGCATTGAAGTTTGGAAACAACCACACAAGATTTTCATCTCATAGACAAGGTGTGCTTTGAAAATTTTGGAAAAGTTTGGAATGGGAGATTGTAATTCTAACAAAACAGCAATGGAGGTAAACTTAAATCTTTCAAAAGATGAATTTGAGGTAGTAAATGAATTTATTTATCATCAATTGGTAGGAGGATTGATTTTTCTTACCACAACTAGACCAAACATAACTTTTGCAATTATAATGTTATCAAGTTTTTAAAATTGTCCTAGGGAAACACATTGGAATGAAACAAAGAGACTTCTTAGATATATCAAAGGTAGCTCATAGTTTGTTATTGTATTTGAGAAGAATGATAGCTTCATGTTGAAATATTTTTCATATGCAAAATGTGTACTAGGTGATATAGATGAAAGGAAATGTAAAACAAGTTATGGTTTTTCCCTTGATAGTTAAGCGATTTCATGGGAAAGTATAAATAAACATTTGGTAGCAATTTCAAGAACATAAGAATAATACATAATCCTTGTTGGAGTAACTTGTGAAGTAGTTTGGTTACATAGAATTTTAAGTGATTATAAACTTCCACAAATGTAGCCTACAAATTTATACTATGACAATGAAAGTTCCATCAAGATGACTAAGAATATGATTTATCATTCAAAGACAAAACATGTCAAAATTCACCTTACACACACAAACACATACCACCTTATATAATCTTACACACATTGATATAATACATCTCTCATTCATATTCTCATTTGTCTTTCATGTATTTTGAAAGGTTTCTTAAAGACAATAGAAAAAAAAATTGAATTTGAACCCAAAAAAGAAATCCTTGAGGAAGAAGAAATAAAACATGAACTTGAAATTTAAAAGAAAAATCAAATCCATAGGTAAATAATTGGGGCCCCAATTTGTAAATAGGGGCCAATTTCTAGATCTAGAGAAAAATAAATAGATGGAAGTAAAGACACAACCCGATTTGAGTATTGAGATGATCTAAATATAAGGAGGCAAGTCAAGTGACTCGTGAAAGAGGAGGCCCAATACAGAAATAAGGGGTGAAATAGATTTGAAAGGAAGTCTGTAACATCCTGCTCTTGCACACACCTGATTGGAATTATTCTTTGAGGACACTTGCGTGCAAGTGATCGGGTTCCTTATATGATTGATTTTTTTGCTTATGGATTATGATGATGTTGTGGATATGATGATATGTTATTTGATTATATTATATTGACAGGTGTTATTGACTAGGTTCTCTTGAGTGTGCAGGACTCTTGACGATTAAGGATGTCGAAGGCATTGATGGACATCCTTGGACTCTGGATCGAGTCAGGGAGTGGACTATTTATGGTTTGTGTATTTATGTTATTGCATATGTGACATATGACTGGTATATTATGATGTTGATTATTGGATCGCTGACATGTTTCATTAATGGATGCAGGTTGACGATAGCTTGCTAACCAGACTCACATTTGGAGTAAAAGGGTCACGCATGACAACCAAAGATATTGAGGGAGAGGTGTGGCAGTAGCCCTGCCACGACCTACTAGCACTCACACCGTGGCTCGAACTGTAGGTTAAGGATTACCTAGTTCGAGAGACCCACAATGTCGTGAGGGAAGACTGTGACAGTCGCTCACGATGATTCTAAAGGGAATGAAATAAGGCAAGGCTCTTATTCCTTAGAGGCCCTTAGGCTCCCACAAGGTCGTCTGATGGAGTTTTGACTCCAAGGGTTAGACATCTACCAAAATCAGTCAAAAGGTGAGTGGCACCCTTGGAGCACGTAGTGCATTCTGAAGCGCACGTCGCATAAATGAAACATGGATGAAAGTGAGTGGCACCCTTGGAGCACGTAGTGCGTCTTGAAGGGCATGTCGCATAAATGAAAAATGAATGAATGTGAGTGGCACCCTTGGAGCACGTAGTGCATCTTGAAGGGCACGTCGCAGGTTTTAACATTGGTGAGTCAATGAACCTAGGTACCTAGAAGACAATTTGCCATTTTGACTTGGTCAGCCTTAAAATAAATGTAGTATGAATAAAGTTTAAATTATAAAATTTCCCTTAAAAACAAGGTTTGTTGAGCGTAGTTGAATTCAAATCCTAGGTCTAAATAGGACCTAAGAACTAAAAATTAACTAAGAAAGTAATAAAGGGGGGAATGAAGAAAAGTGGGGGTAAAAATTGAATTTAAAAATTAGAGGAGGATTAATTATTAAAAATGATTAATTGTTGTTTACGTACAAAACTTGCTAATTTCAAACTTAGACAAAAAGGGGAAATTAATTGCTAAAAGAGATGTGGAACATAGAAGGAATATAGTATAGAAAACTTTCCTAAAATGAAATCAACTAAGCTTTAAGGAAGGCGTCCGTCATTAAGGGAATGTGAGGGAATAAAGGGACATCAATGAGCGTTTTTAGGAACGCTTTTAGGTAGCTAAAGGAAATTGGCAATTTAATTTAATAAATAAAATAAGATTCTGGTGCAACTAAGGGATCGGGTGACAAGTGTATGGGAGAGAATTTTCCTAATTAAAAATTTAATAAAAAGAAATCAATGTGCATTTGGGAAACTAGTCACTAAGAGAACTCTATAAAAGAAATGGCGGAGGAGGAGAATGGGGGACGACTGGTAGGCGTAAGGTTACACTGCCGATATTTTTCTTGATTGGTTTTTCTTGTGGGAGTTGGGATGCCCAGCTCAGATAGGAGTGGTAACTCAACCTTGCGAGGCGAGCTAGGAGCTAGATTTTTCTCTGGTTTGTGTGCGTGGACCCTTTGCGGCTCTCGGGGCTAAGGGGGAAGAAGAGTACCCCTAGCGTTGAATGGGAGGTAACGGTGAGGTCTTCACGATTAGCAAGCGGGGAGCGGGACGTAGCGCAAGCATGGGGAAGCATCTTTGATTTCTCTTGTCGGTTACGGTAAGTATTTAATTTTGTATTTGCATTGTATTTAGAATAGCATAATCTATTTATTTTTGTGTTAACTGGGAAGTTTGAGATCAAGGAGGTCAGCTCCTTGAGGTTTTATGAATTCTAGAGGAGGTTTATGATAATCCCCTCCATTGATTTTTCTCAACTAAGTAATCTAAATTCACTAAATTCGTGTTTAAAATTGTCTCTTTGTCCCAACTTGTATGATTTCTGAGGCTCAACTTTTCCTTTCGATTTGCGTAAGGAATTTCGGTGGTTAAGGGTAGGTGTATGCACCAGATTGATTCCTAACTCGCTGCCCTTAGCTGCATCACAAAATTTGATTTACACTATGGTGTTCCACCACATACCTATGATTTTAGCTACCTTATTCGGGTAGGGTTCTTTTACAGTCTGAACGGAGCCACCTTAGTCTTGGTACACCCTTATGTTGCCCCAGAATTCACTCAGCGTGGATTATCTCAAGGGCATCCCCTTCTCATAGAATTTAGGTCCATTGCCCGATTGATCACTGAAGGTCTGGAATTGTGGTAGATTCCTGGGAGGAAACCTTTCTTGTCGAAGAGGTTGTTGAGGAGACTCCGCTTGAGATTAGAGCGTGGAGGGAATCAGTGCTGGGATGGATAGAGTGATTTTAAACTCATGACAGGGGACAGTAATTGTTGTGTTTTCTTCTAGCGAGCTTAGTTTTCCCTTGCAGGAGAGGGCACCATGGGTAGGCCCGTTTTCCTGTGTTTTCATCTGGATGAAATTTCATTTATTTCCTTTCTTGGGAGGGCGCCATTGTTAGGCGAGTGGTTCCTGCGTATTTCGCTTCTGTCTAAATGTTGTTTCCTTTCCTGTACCGATCCCATTAACGAATTTGGAGCTTGGAATTCACTTTTTTCCAAACATTGTTTCCTTAGCGATCCCATTAACTAATTTGGAGCTTGGAATTCGCTTCTGTCTAAAAATTGTTTCCTTTCCTGTAGAGATCCCCAAAACGAATTTGGAGCTTGGAATTCGCTTCTGTCTAAACATTGTTTCTTCTTTCCTATAGCGATCCCATTAATGAATTTGGAGCTCCTTTCATGTAGCGATACCATAAACGAATTTGGAGCCTAGGGATTCGCTTCTGTTTAAACATTATTTCTTTCCTGCAACGATTTTTTCTCTACGTTTTCACCAGGAGAATCCAGGAGATTGCTCCACCCTCAGTGTTTTACCCGGAGTTAAACTCTGCGTTTTTACCCAGCAGTTCGTTCTCATCACTCGCCCTTCTTATTATTCTGATTGCTTTCATTCCGAGATCACCCCGGCATTGTTTTCTTGCTTCTTTCCAGCGAGGGTATTTTCTCTGGGTGAGTTATCCCTTGTGCTCTGTGGATTCCCCTTAATATTCCGTTTCCTTAATTTCAGACAGAACTTCTCCCTCCTCCACTATTCGTGTTGCAATGCTCGGCAAATTATTTCCCATGCCACAATACAGGTGGCAAAATTATTGGTTGTTTCCCTCACCACCTTGAGCCCTTATCCTCACGCGTTATTCCCCAACAATGTCTTCACACTCAGCTTTTTCCGCCACCAGTAGTTAGACCGTGATGTTACTGTTTTAATACTGATGCTTATTCATAACTAGAGTTGCTTTATCCCTTGCAATAGCTTGATACCCCTATCTCGGTTTGTCCCTATGTGTAATGTGTATTGGTGTGATGTTTGCCCCCTTTTTTAAGAGAAATTCTCGTGTGAGTAAGAGAATTGATATTGTGATTCGATTGGACTGATGTCGAGTAAAGTTTAGACACATACACTTGTATGTGGTTCCTAAGGTAATGATGGATGATTCTGTAGCGCTCTGATTCCTTGTGCTTGCGTAAAGGTTTTAGTCGCCACCCTTGAATAAGATACATAAAGACGGGTAAGATTAACCTAGGGAAGGACTTGAGGTTGTGAAGGTTCTTGCCATTCAAGTAGTGGTTATGCATGTTCAATAGATTCCTACAAAATTTTCTCAACTCACTATTAATTCTTTCGTCAAGAAATGTTTTGTGTTCCTTGTTCCTCATGCTATCAATGACATGCCTATTAATAAGGGAATTGAGATTAGAGAGGTGAGTTTTTAGTAAACTCTTCATAAATGTAATTGATGCTAGCGAGTGTCCAAGAATATCTGATGACTATGCAAGTTAGTTGGAGAGGCCATCCTATAGTGTCAAATATCCCTTAGAGGTATTTTATGCCTTATAGGGTCACTTTTATCACTAGAAGGAATAATTGTTTTCGTTAAGGACATTCCATAGGATGTGATATATGTTGATTTAATAACTAACACATGCGCCTTTAAATTGATATTGTACTTGGGTTTAATATCTAGATCACTATTGCGTTATTGAATATTGGTGAATGCATGACTGAATTATAATTCGGTTACTAATGAGCCCTCAAAGTTTGGTTGAGGTATGATTGGTTATTGATTATTTTTCCTCTTGCACCTTGTGAGATAAGGACGAAATCTCGTGCGTCATCAATTGTTGATGTGTAGCGGTTATGTATTTATTAGAATGATCGTGATCAATTCATTGTTGTGATGTATGACTAGTTGGGTAATTATACCCCTTGGGCACATTGAATTATAATTTATTGTATGATGTTTAGATATTGGGATACTCACGCTAATGGAATTAATGTCTTGAATAATGGTTTTAGATTTCAGTCTTCTCGCATAGAATGAAAATCTTGTTGACGGATGATTTCTTACTGTGTTTTGGATTTGCGCCATGAAGTAACTTTAATTGCTTTTGCACCTTGGATTTAACGTGGTCTATGGTGTGTCATGCGAATGATTACTCCCGCGTCGTGTTTAACTGTGATTTAGGATTGGTGAATTTGTGTCGATGATGTTGCTCAATTGTGATGCCTTAATTTTCCTAACACAAAAAAAAATAAAAAAATCTACCTGTTGTACATCGCTTTTGTTGTCGTAACGGCAGGGCCGTTACATATGTTATCAGAGTTGGTTCAACCCTGCAACTGTGGATAGTCACGTCTTCCAATGAATTATACACTTGACTAATAACTTAGCGCTAATTAAAATTTTAACCTGTCCATGAGTTACTCATGGTGAGAGGACGCCGCGAAGGTTCACGACGTGGTGCCAGGGGAGGAGGCGGGACGCCTCTAATAGCACTCGCACCAAAGGGGTCCAACCCCCAAGGAGAAAGACAAGTCTAGAGCATGAGAAGATTTCCATGCGGGATGCATTGGGTCTGACAAGGTGCTTATAGGGAAATGTATGAGGCCTTGGCTAACCGTTTGTGTTGAGATAAGGCCAGGGTGCCTGCACCCTTGAGGGTCCACAGTGCGCCCCAGCCCGTACTGGTAGCTTTCATGGAAAACTCGAGAGCGTTAAGTTCCCATGTCCATGAGTGCCACGGATGGCTCAGCCACCGAGGCATGGCTGGAGAGCAAAGCGAAGTTCTTCGCACTTCACAGTTATGACCTCCAGCACGAAGGTCTGCAGGGTGGTCTTCAGCTAAAGAGGAGCAATATTCTATGGTGGAAGATGCTCCTACCTCAGTTAAAGATGGTCGTCAAAGTCGTGTTATGGGAATGGATCGAGGAATGGTTCCGAGAGAAGAATTTGTCAAAGGAATTCATTGAGCGCCAGCTCGATGAGTTCAATGCCTTACGACAGGGTGGTCATATGACACCGGATTATGAGACCATATTTACAGAGATACTCTGGTATGCCCCGCATCTGAACATGGAGAAGCTAGAGGTCATCAATTTGGTGTTCGGCCTTAATGCCAGCTTTCATGCGAAGGTGAGGATCTAAAATGTCTCAAACGTTGCATGATGCAACCCAGTAGGCCTCATAGCTGAGAAGGATTTGACCGGGGGAATCGGGGCATGACTCCTATAGTATCGTCTCGACTGACGACATCCGGTGCGTAGAAGTTTCAGATGCCAACCAGGAAATACATCTTGGTATCAAGATACATCTCTAGAACCCTCGTTAATGACACCACGACGATAGGTTCCTCAGTAGAATACCCCTACAAGGGACCGCCACAGTTAGGTTGTCAGCAGAACAGACCAGAATTCACCGGAGACAGGGGGTTGGACTTGTGGAGACACCACCTTACCAGAAAGACTGTATGGTTGAAAAGGCCAGAGCGACCGGGTCAACAAGACACACTACCACTGGGGAGATGGGAAAGGCCCATAGGATCCATGACCGCGGTGAATAAACGCTAGGATGAGCACCAGTCCACTGTGCTCAAGGCGTAAGGTACCATTGCCAACCAAACTTTTAGTATTTTCTAGAACCCAGTGCTATGAAGAGCTCTATTCCTAGTACCACGCTGAAAGGATTTAGGTAAAGGCATTCGACAGGACGAGATTATATCGTCTAAATGGATTTAGGTGCCAACTAGATGGTTGGAGGAAGGGGTATGAACTGTCTCTTTAACCTAGGGAATAGTGTAACAAAGTCCGACCTAAACGTCGCGATCTTCAGATCTTATGACAACTTGATTAGTATGGACTGGTGGGAAACTGCATGATGCGATGCTCAACGGTAAGACAAAGTGGTTGATATGGACCGACGTTGAGGGACAGAGAAGTTTGATTGTAGGAAGGAACTAGGGAGTATCCCTGAGGATCATTCTTCCCTAGAACTACAGAAGAGCATGCGCAAGGTCACAATTTTTATGCATTCTTGGCACTGAACGACTAGGGCATGGTGGAAGGATTAGATAACCTTCTGGTAGTATGGGATTTAGCAGACGTGTTCCCAGATGAGTTCCCAGGGTTGTCGCCCGAAGGAGAACTGGAATTTACCGTCGACTTGAATCCTGGAACTGAACCGATAGCACGAATGTCTTATCTTATGTCGACACCTGAGTTATAGGAGTTGACCATGAAACTGAAGACTTGTTGGACCTGGGAATTTTACGTCCAAATGTGTCACCATGGGGAACGCATGTTATTTCCTACAGAAGAAGGAGGGGTCATGGAGACTTTGCATATACTACCATATATTGAACAAGGCAACAATCAGGAACTAGTATCCGTTGCTAAGAACAGATGAGTATTGATCAAATAAAGGGTGTAACGGTGTATTCGAAGATTGACTGGATATTCGGTTATCACCAGTTGTGATTTAAAGGGAAGATACTCCTTAGACCACTTTCAAGACGTGGTTCGGACACTACAGGTTTACCTTTTTTACTAATAAACGCCCCTGGGTATTCATGATTTGATGAATGGGGCGCTTCGCGAATACTTGGACAAGTTTTTTCAAGTATTCATTGACGACATATTGATATATTCTCGGACGATGGAAGAACTTGACAAACTACGCACTTGGTGCTATACTGCTTGCTAGAGAACAAATCTCGACGACTGTCGAAATGTTCTTTTATCAATCAAGGATTCATCCATTGGGGAAGGTTATCTCCAATGAAGGTATCATTGAGTGCCAACGTAGGTAGAGGATTTTAGGGAATGTCCTGCATCGACGAACATGCCATAAGTACATAGTTTCATGGGTTTAACTAGATACTATCGATGGTTTGTTGAAAGTTTTTATAAGATAGAAAATCCGACCATGAAAGTCCATAAGAAAAATAAGAATTTGTATCGACCAAGAATGCGCGGAAGCATCTTGAATATTCAAGGAGCGGTTCACAACAATTCCAATACTAAAAATCCCCGACAGGGACGAGGATTTATTGGTATGCACGGACGAATCCAAGGAAGTCTTAGGAGGAGTCTTGATGCAAGAAGGTCGAGTGATTGCCTACATCTCAAGGAAGTTAAGAAGGCACGAAGAGAACTACGCGGAATGCGATTGGGGTTATTGTCCATCGTGTAAGCCCTGAGGGCGTCGAGACACTACCCGTTTGGAAAAAAATTCTAACTAAAAACAAACCACTGTGGTTTACAACACCTTTTTACGCGAAAGAATTGAACGCACGGCAAAGGCGTTGGTCAGAACTGCTTATCGTTTACGATTTCGAGATTTCCTACTAAAAAGGAATAATGAACAGAGTGGCAAACCCGTTGAGTCAGAGACTATGCATATTTTGAGTGATAACTCTCCAAATGTATCTACATGAAAGTATTCTAACTACAGCGCAACGCTGACTGGTATTAAGAGGGTAAGGAATTTTTCGGGAAAGAAACCATGTTGGTACAAAAATTGAGGGATATACTGTGGAAAATGACATATATTTGAGATATAATAACTAGATTTACTTACATCCCAACAATGAATTGAAAATTTTTGATCTTATGCGAAGCTCATAGAGCAGTGTACATGGCTCATCTAGGAGTCATGAAGATGAGGACCGACCTTAAACCCTTATCTTCTGGAAGGGATAAAGGTGTACATCATCAACTACGTGGCGATATTTCTAGAAGGTAGGAAGGTGAAGGATGAACATAGACATACGGAAGGATGGCTACGACCACAGGCTAATCTGAATTCGACACAGGAGGTCATTTTGATGGATGTCACTATTGAATTTTCATTGAAGGCAAGGAGGCACGACCTGATTGTCATGACAGTTGACACTCTGATGAAGAGTTCACATTTTGTCCTTGTGTGTACGACGCATCAGGCACCAGGTATAGCTAGAGTTTATACCAACAAGATTTTGAGACTGCCAGACGTACCAAAGGAATCGTATCCAATAATGGATTCAATGTTTGCAAGATGATTTTGGACGAGTTTCCCAAGAGGCCTTGGGAACACCACTAAACTTTAGTACAACATATCCTTGAGATAGACAGGTTGAACGAAGGAACGAACCAATTTGGGAAGTTTGGGTTGTGCATGTGTGTGTTGGACCAACATAAACATTGGGAATAGTTCTGGTCGATGGTCGTGTTGGTGTGCAAAAAAACCATCAAAGCACCATAAATATGGTGCCATTTGATTTTCTTTATGGGTGACCATGTTAGACACCTTTGAGTTGGGACCAACTCGAGGATGGGGTCCTAGTAGGACCAAAGGCCATCCGATAATTGAAAGAACAATTACCAACGATACGAAAGGGGATGGAAGAATTGCAAAATTGACAGAAGGGTTTGCCGATGTGCATCACGTCGACCATAATTATGAAGGGCCTAAAGGCTAGCCATGCCTTATTCTTTGAGGCATTGCACGATGTTATCTTGTATCCATGTGTGACTTTAGGTCAGTGATCCTACGCATGAGATTGACTGAGTTCTTGGCAGATGTTGGGCAAGGGTGCGCTCACGGCAGAGCCAATCCACTTTCTAGACCGTTGCATTCGACAACTATGACGTCGACCTATCGATCAGGCCTAGGTCCAGTAGGAAAATTATAGTTCATACTCAACTACCTAGGAGGACACATATGATATGCGTCTGCAGTTTTCATTTTTGTTTGATGGCTAGACCCTTAGATTTTGTTAGATACTTTATTTTTTTACTTGTACTGTGAAACTTTGGGATGAAGTTTAAAACAAAAGGGGGTGTATGTAACATCCTACTCTTGCACACACCTGATTGGAATTATTCTTTGAGGACACTTGCGTGCAAGTGATCTGGTTCCTTATATGATTGAATGTTTCTCTTATGGATTATGATGATGTTGTGGATATGATGATATGTTATTTGATTATAATATATCGATAGGTGATATTGACTGGGTTCTCTTGAGTGTGCAGGACTCTTGATGATTAAGGATGTCGAAGGCATCGATGGACCTCCTTGGACTCCAAATTGAGTCAGGGAGTGGACTGTTTATGGTTAGCATATTTATGTTATTGCATATGTGACATATGACTGGTATATTATGATGTTGATTATTGGATCACTGACATGTTTCGTTGATGGATGCAGGTTGACGATAGATTGCTAACCAGACTCACATTTGGAGTAAATGGGTCATGCACGACAACCATATATATTGAGGGAGAGGTGTGGCAACAACCCTGCCACAACCTACTATCACTCTCGTCGTGGCTTGAACTGTAGATTAATGATTACCTACTTCGAGAGACCCATGATGTCATGAGGGAATACTGTGACAGTCACGCATGATGATTCTAAGGGGCATGCAATAAGGAAGGGTCCTTATTCCTTAGAAGCCCTTAGTCTCCCACAAGTTGTCCTGACAGAGTTTTGACTCCAAGGGTTAGATGTCTACCAAAATCAGTCAAAAGGCGAGTGGCACCCTTGGACCACATACTGTGTCTTGAAGGGCACGTCACATAAATGAAACATGAATGAAGGTGAGTGGCACCCTTGGAGGACGGAGTGCATCTTGAAGGGCACGTCGCATAAATGAAACATGAATTAAGGCAAGTGGCACCCTTGGAGCACGTAGTGCGTCTTGAAGGGCATGTTGCAGGTTTTAACATTGGTGAGTCAATGAACCTAGGTACTGTTATAACCCTAAATTACACCATACATGCATACCTGGCAACAAGCCATCTTACTTGTTATTTTTTCCAAGCCATCACTGAATAGCTCTTCTTAAAACCATATTTTTGAAGATGTACGTGCCCTGCACCACTATTGTCCGTGTACACACACTTTTTGCACCTCTACAACTGAGTATGTATGCTAGATGCACCATTACAGCCCGTGTATACTCACAAAAATTGCAAAAAATAAAAAGTTGCAAGGGGATACGGGCTTTTGGGTAGTTTCCTAACCAATTGACCGCCCATAGTCGGTCACCCAACCAAATAACTATGTTTTTAGCATATAAAAGAAGGTGTTGGGGTCTCATTCCTACAAGAAGCATGAGAGAAAAGAAACTCTTCCCATTTCAGTATTCCCCCTTGCCCCAATTATTTGCCACCACATTGTGAGTTTGAACCATAATTCCTTATTCCAACCCTTTTTCCTCCATTGAAAACCCTTGTCATTTCCCTAGAGATAACTGAAGAGGAGAAATATACGTGGAAGAAGTTGGAGCTTGGTGAAGAGGAGCCCAGGATCGAGTTCGAGGAGCAGTTGTCAGTCTCATATTGTAAGTGACTCTATGATATTAATATAAAGAAGTACTTTTTCTGTCCCGCCAAACGATGTCTTTAATCTTTATGATTTATTTATATTTTGTTATGATATCTAGCCCACTAATCAATATATAGAATGCATGCTCATAGTTTCTTGTTTATCTTTTGATGATGTAGGTTGGCCTTGGGAGGAGATCTGCAATCGGGAAACAATGGAGCGCAAAGGGATCAACACTGGACGCGGGGTTTAAGATAAGCCTACCAAATCCCTATACTTTGTCTTTTATGCATGATTGTGGGGTACTGTCAGGATAGTTGTTAAAAGTAGGAGACTTTATACGATTAGCTCTGTCTGCACTTTAGAACCCTAGTGTAGTCTGTAGGGGATTTTCCCGCTATAGCAGGATTGGCGACCGTACTAGGGAAGCCTCTAGAGTTTTTAGGGGATATTTTTGGGTGCTTTAATTGGTTTAACTGCCTTTTTTGAGTTTTTGTAAGTGTCTGAGTCTTTAAGGGATTCTAGTCTTCCATACCAGTTCTCTCTGCCTTATCATATTGACTATTTTTTTCTTTTTTTAGAAAGTTATACAGGTGTACGCGACCTATAGTGGGTCTACACGCATACATACACGCCCTACCTTTCGACAACCCACGTGCATATGCAGGCTATTGAAGTGTCAGTAGCATGCCTGTGTTGAGAAAATCTCTTTTAAAGAAGAGGCAGTCAACCTCTTCTCTGTCAGAAGTCATACTTCTCAGGGTTTTTCTTGATCTAGTTCTGGTCTTTGTTATAACAGTCTATAGCTTAGGTCTAACCTCAGTTTAGCTTTTCTTTATCAAAGATTTCTTTTGTTTTCTTTATTAGGGTTTTTAGACGAGTTTGTGAGTCGGTTCTGATCTACCTTTTTGGTATTGTCAGTGACTTCCTGCGATCCGCGGTAGGGCCATAAGTCATTTCTTGGTCTTGTCTTGTCTTCATTTTTCCTTTTTTTGCTTTAGAATAAAAGAAAAGAATTCATTTTCGAGTTTCTTATTTTGAAGCATAAAAAGAATAAAAAAAAGTTTTCAGTTTCTTTGTTTGGTAAAAGTAGTTTAGGTTAGTTCCTTTACTTATCAAGGAAAAAGAATTTTTTCTGAAGTTCTTTATTGAATACTTAGGACGTTAAGTAGCTTGTAATCGAGCGAAATCTTGTTTTAGGTTTTTCTTTTCAAAGATCTAAGAAAAAGAGTTATGAAAAAGTTTGGTTAAAGAGTTTAAATTTGCAAATTTTTATTTGTGAAGAAGAAGTAGTTTTGTTTTCAGTTTCATTTTATGCTCTTCTCTTTCGTCTCTTAAAGAACATCATTGGTTTCACTTCCGTTCCCTTGACTTAAGACAAGCCACTAAAATTAACCCTTAATTAAAATTTATTAGACTTTGTGTTTGTAGGGTCCATCAATTTAGTCTAGGCTAAAGCCTTGATTTAGGATTAGAGAGGAAACTCTTCAAGGCTACAAAAAAAACATAGGATTATGTGCTAGGGAGTGCTTAAAATCCCAGTAACCGTGAAAGTTATCCGGGACCCTCCCTCTAACACAGGGGATAAACATGAGGTCGCGTGCAAAAAGGTAGCGGAGATAACCCCTCCAAAGAAGATCAAGCATAGTGGGGAACACATATAGAGGGCTTATCCTGGGATTATGTTGATCGCATTTGCCATGGAGCTTCGTGGGTCTTGAATCCATTTGAGGTCCTCAGTTGTCTTCCGGAACACTTTCTTTCAATACCCTTGATAAGTTTCGGGCTTGATACCCTGCTCATTGTGTTCCACCCGACTGTTGACTCTAATCACCCAGTGACTGTTCATGCACTGACATCCTAGTTTCCTTTATCTTAGTGACTTACACAGGTGACTGCGGGGGTATACCACGGTACCTAGGGAATACATTGAGCCACGCTTTGCATAGTATACCTGGAGGGTTCTTCCGTATTCGAGTTGCACTTGCACCGGTAAGTTTCTCTAGTGTTGGTTGGTGTAACTTTTCTTCCAACTAGCTAGTGTTTTGCTTATTTTATCTCATAGGAGATTTTTCTAGTGTGTGTTGGTTTATAACGTTAATAAAAAGCCCTAGTGTGTCTTTGATCTTCTCACACCGTGGAATATCAAGAGCTCTACCGGTCGTGAATCCTTCCTGGACTGCCACCGGTTAATCTGGAGTCTCCCCCACCACTGCTAAGGCAAAGACTAGACTAGCAAGGGTATTTTGAGACGACCAGGCCACAAGAAACTATACATGACCCATCTCCAAGAGGAGAACATATGATTTTGGAGGAACCAACCATTTCTGACCTTGGAGCGGAAGCTCTTGGTCCGTGTAACCCTCTGATCATTGATCTATCGACGTCGGTCATCGTACAGGTTGTCCCTTCACGAATAACACATCATGAGCGTCAGGTAGTGTCACAAGCAGTGATGGAAACAAATGCTGCGACTTCTTCTGGGAGTCCTCATACTCCCTCAACGACTATCACCATAGGGGGCATTCCACCTCCTAACTCACCCTTGTAGGTCTGTACCACTATGGTCTTGACCACCTCTACATTAGGCAGTGGTCCAGTTAGGTCTATGGCGACGATCACTGCTTCGTTTACCCAAAGTGCGATGGGCCCTCCGTTTTCATACGGGATCCCCGATTGTCACACGAACTCAGTCCTATCCTACTCCACCTTACAGACCATGGGTCTGGGGGCAGGGAACTCAAACACTCCTCTGCAAGGGTCCATGGGGGGCACTATGGCCCCTTATAATGCTCTCCCTTATGATGGGGGTCATATACCTCTGTCATCTCCCTCGCTCAACGACACTTCTTAGCAACCCGTCTGGTCGACCATAAACTGCAACCTATCCAGAGTAGGTAGTCAAGGACCTTCTTCCAATGCCATGCAGGTGGGTTCTCTACCGTTCTCTTTGTTTGGCACATTTGGTAACAACACATTCTCATCAGCTGTCGTCTCGGCCGGGGGCAACCCCAGTTATGGACAACAAAATTCTATGTAGGGTACTATTCTTGCACAGGGGGAAAACACAGGATTTCCCTCCTCACAAGGACATTGGAATTTGTGGCAGGGATCAGTTCCCTTGTCAAGGATGTCGACCGGGGGCAACCCCTTCCATAACCAATGGAACCCCGAGCAAGGCTCAGGACCTATGCCCATCAGATCGGCAGGGGGCAACCCTTTCCAAAATCCTTGGAATACAATGCAAGCCCAACCCTCCACATCCTACTACGGGAGTCAGCCGATGATGTCTCAACAAGCACAAAATCTGTATGCTGGTCGCGGCCATGGTTTTCACTAGAACCTTGGCCAACAACCTAACTTTTCCTAGCAACCTCGTGCCAGCCAAACTCTAGGATCCTTTTCCCTAGTTATAATCAACAACCCAAATTACCGTTTCTGACAACTTTTCACTTTCCATACTTGACAAGGTTATTAAACGACCCCATTTGTCACGATCCATGTTGGTCTCCTATGTCGACCAAGTTTCCTTCAAACATTCCAATTTTCGAAGCTAAGCCTAATGAAGACCCAAGCAATCATGTGACTACCTTCCACTTATGGTGCTCGTCCAACTCATTGAGAGACGACTTTGTCCAGTTGTGTTTGTATCAATGCACTCTCATCGGGAGTGCTGTGAAATGGTACATTGAGCTTGATCGCTCAAGATACTCTACCTTTGGCGAATTGACAATGGTTTTCTTAAACCATTTTCAATTACTTGTGAGATACGATGCCAACACCGAATTGCTGGCCAACTTTGAGCAGACAAAGTCGAACCATATCTCAGATCACATCCGAGAATGGAGACGCCAGAAGAGTTTGATAAAAGTACTAGTCCCACCAGCATTCCTGCTTGAATGGTTCCTTAAGTCTTTGGTACCACAGTTATCCAAAGAGGTAGCAACGTTGGGGGTCTTTTAAGAAGAAGAAGCAATAATGAGAGCTCAACAACTAGAGCTGATTTACTCTTAGTCTAGTTTACTTTATGAAGTTTTTCCAGATGCACCACAATCGATACTTGACAATACCAGACACAGATCTAGACCACATGTCGATGGTATTGTTGGTTCAGTGCAAACAAAGCCCGATGATCAATTGTCAAATCAATTGCAGCAATTGTCAATACAACAGACAGCGGCCAACCATACCACTGGTTCGGCTGCTCCCCCTACCCAAACGTCGGATGTACACAATGTGCAATCAACAAACCCGAAGGCCACCCAATAGCCTGACGGAAAGAAGAAACAATGAAATAAGGGTAAGGGGGATAAGAAACCCACCAACAATGTTAGCGGGGGAAAAATAGAAAAGAAGAAGTCGAAGTATCCATGTAACCTTTTCACGGAGGTCCATCCAAATCACCAGTGCCCTCGGCTTATGGAGGCCCAAAATTTATTGTCATAGCAGTAGCCTGTTGTGTTAACGAACCCATTTCAACATGGGAAAAATTTAACTGAAGCCTCTTCGAGCCCGGATGGGGGCATTCAAGGACCCCCTCTGTCTTCGAGTAATCCTTCGTCTGCAAATGTGTATATGTTGAAAGGCGATTCCCACATAGAAACTAGGACACATGACTACGGAATGCCAAACACCTATGAGAAGGGTAAAGAAGCTGAAAACCCACATCTTCCTTTCCAGATTGAGAAGACGTTGGGCGAAACAATGACATGCATCCCAAAATGTGCGTTCAAGAAAGCTTCCCACAATCCAAATGCAAGGGCCGCCCAGAACTACTCTGTGGTGGAAAATTTGTCACAAACCCCTTGTGCAATGCCCACTTTGGAAGTCCTCCAGAGATGCCCTTCCCAGAGGAAGGCTCTGTTAGCTTCCTTAAGATCTATTGAGACTTGTAATTCGGGAACGATCATGCTTGATACAACCGACTTAAAACCTTGTATCCCCTACCACGTGGCGTTTCAAATAGTAGTGGCTTACACCACGAAAATTTTTACTTGGAACATTTTCCGCATGGTGGTTGATGAGGGCACCTTGACATGCGTGATGTCGTTGGCATGTTGGAAGGTCGATGGCCAACTTGTTTTGTCTCCGTCACCTACTCTTCTTACCGCTTTCAACGGTTGTTCGATCCGACCACATGGAATCATTGCTTCTTTCTCCGTGTAGTTAGGAGGAAAGACTATGTGCGTCGAGGTTGAAGTGGTCGATGCGCCTCTCGACTACAACCTTCTGTTAGGAAGGAGTTGGACCTATGCTATGCATGCAGTGGTCACGACAGTTTTATGGGTCTTATTGTTTCCACATGAGGGTCAGATCGTGTCCATTGATCGGTTATCTTTCTCCCGTCCTGACCCTTCATCGGGGGCATCCACAGTCCCGATGATTGATAACCCTCAGCCCAGCATCGTCAACGTAGAGTTTGGTTTGTGCCCACCTTTGATGGGTACTTTTGATTACCTTCCTCCAACCATGTACATATCGAATGTCCCCGACTAGCCTAGGGCCGAAATTTTTCAAGTCTCGTCGTTTCGAATGAATTACTTTAACAATCCATGGACTCTTCCTTCTGCATCAGCCACGATGGAAGGGACAGGGTGCCATGGAATGGCCATGCTCTTGTCCATGACAGAAGTTGCGTACTCTATAGTACAACAAGCTTCCGCCGACCCCAATCCGACTCCTGCATAGGAGTTAGATCTAGTTCTCAAGCCTATTTGGGCTCAAGGTTCCCTCACCGATACTGATTCTTTAGACTTAATATTTCCCTCAGATGAGGCGATTATCGAGGAAATGACTGGTCTGGAAAAACCCTGGGACGATCTCCATCACAGATCCTATTTTCTCCTAGAGTTAAGAAGAATTGAAGTAGGTGAATTGACGTTGACTATGACTGGAGATAGGTCTTGTCCTATCAATCCTTTGCCTATGCACGCAGTTTACACTAAAGGTAATATGACAACCATTGCTAAAACGATGCCTATTTATATCTCCAGAACCCCTGGCATCATGGAGAATGTCTTCGTCGAAGCAAATTGCTCCCCCGAGGAGATTCGAATATACACAGGTTTATTTAAAGAATTCCGCAACATGTTTTCTTGGTCTTACGAGGAAATGTCAGGCATTGATCCAAGAATCGTCGAACACAAAATCATGACATATCCTGACGCTAAGCTGGTCCGGCAGAAGCTTCGTCTGGTTAATCCTAAGAAAGCATCAACTATTAAGAATGAAGTAAAGAAACTACTCAAAGTCGGTTTCATCTACCCCATCCAATTGACTCAATGGGTGTCAAATCTAATTTCTGTCAACAAAAAACAGGGTCAGATTCGCGTATGTACGAACTTCCATGATTTGAACAAGGCCTGTCCCTAAGATAATTTCGCCACTCCATTTATTAACCAGATCATTGATGAATGCGCAGGCTGTGAGGTATTTTCTTTCATGGATGGTTTTTCAGGATATAATCAGATACAGATCAAACCTGAAGACCAACACAAAATCGCTTTCATTTGTCCGTGGGGTACATTCACTTATCGGAAGATGTATTTTAGCCTGAAAAATGTTGGAGCTACTTTTCAGTGGGCCATGTCTTTTTCTTTCCATGATATCAAACATATATTTGAGGCTTATCTTGATGATTTAGCATCACGATCTCGAAAGAGAGTTGATCATCCCACACACCTCCGACTTATCTTTGAGAGATGTCGCTACTATTGAATTTGCTTGAATCCAAATAAATACAGTTTTTGCGTGACGTCAGGTCGTCTGCTACGTTTCATAGTTTCGACAACAGGGATCATGGTCGATCCTCTAAACGTTGAGGCGCCAGTTCAGTTGCCTCCCCCATCCACAGTCCCTCAACTTCATAGTTTATAGGGAAAAGTGATTTTTTTATGGCGATTCATCACAAACTATGCCGAGATCACAAAGGGTTTCATGCGTTTACTGAAGAAGGACGTTCCTTTTCATTGAGATGAAGCTGCTCAACGCTCTTTCAAAGTGTTGAAACACACCCTCACATCTGCCCCTCTGCTTTGGCCACCGAATTACAATAAATATTTCTTATTGTACTTGGCCATTGTGAAGTCGACCATCGACATGGTCTTAGTTCAGGAGGATGATTTTCTTGAAGAACACGTGATTTATTACCTGATCCAAGGCTTGGTTGGACCAGAACTCAATTATTCCCACATTGAAAAACTTGCGTTGGCAACAGTTCATGCTATCCAACGGTTCTGTCATTATATCTTGTTTTGCAAGACTACCACCATTGTCGTTGTGAATCCGTTTCAATACGTGTTGACACAATGTGTAATCAGTGGAAATATCAATAGATGGATAGTTATCCTCTAGGAATTTGACTTAGATTTTGTTTCGGCAAAATCCAAAAATTCGTTGGTCTTTGCGGAACTCATCTCGAAACTTTTGGTCGAGTCAGGTGATGTTTTACCCGAAGAATCACCTATTCAAGGAGACATGTTTTTTATTGCATCTTCAGACCCCTGGTATGGAGATATACTATTCTATCTCTAGAATTTGAAGTGCCCCACCTCTGCTTCTTGTGATGAGCGTCGACATATACGCCATCAAGAAAAAAACTATCTCACACTCGAAGACACTTTGTATCGTCAAGGTGTAGATTTTTTCCTTCGCCAGTGTCTCACTCATGAAGAAGAGAAAATCGTGCTTAACAATTGCCACATTGGAGCATGTGGCGGTCATTTTTCTGGGTTGGCAACACCCTAGAAGATTCTACAAGCCGGTTACTTTTGACTGACATTAATCAAATATTGTGTTGAATCGGTCAAGAAGTGCCACCAGTGTCAGATCTTCTCTCGGAAAATGAGGGCACACCCTGCTCCCATGTTTCCCGTCATCACAGTTGGTCCCTTTACCAGGTGGGGGATTGATTACACTACATGCAAACCCCCTTCAACAAGGAGGCACCGTTATATCATCATAGCAATAGACTACTTCATGAAGTGGGTCGAGGCTATGCCAATGTTCAAAGATGATGGCGAAACAACAACTCTCTTTTTGTTTAACCAGATAATAGAAAGGTTCGGCATCCCGAGGGAGATTGTCACTGACCATGGTAGTCACTTTTAGAATAAAATGATGTCTGAGTTAACGTCAAATCTTGGGTTGAGGAAAGAACATTCCTCACCCTACTATATACAAGTGAATGGTTAGGTGGAAGGTGTGAATAAGTTGCTTAAGACTATTCTGCAGTGACCGATCAATTCGGCCAAGTCAAATTGGTATTTGATGTTGTACTGGGAATTATGGGCCTACCGAACCTCTGTTAAGAATGCAACCGGTTTCTCACCTTTTCAACTCGTTTATGGGCTGGAAGCAGTCTTTCCTATAGAGTGTTAGATCTCGTCTCTAAAGTTGGCAGTACATTTATTGCTAGACACTTCACCACTTGAAGAGTGTTTATTATATATTGAGCAGCTCGATGAGCAGCGTCGGGATGCAGCCTTGGCCAATGAGGCTCACAAACAAAAAGTCAAGTGTCAGTATGATCGGTCCGTTCGTCCTTTGATTTTCTCCAAAGGTGACCTTGTCTTGGTCTATGACCAACATAAGGATCCCCTAGGGGCATGCAAGTTCAAACCCATGTGGTTCAGACCTTTCATTGTGAAGGAGGTTCAGAAGAAGGGCGCTTATTGTCTGGTGGACTTTGAGGGAAATGCTTTGGCGAATCCTAGAAATGGGTTCTACCTCAAGAAGTATTACTCGTAGGTGGGTCGCCTTGGGTGACTTCTTGTACATATGTATAGTTTTTATACAGTTAGTTTTTGTCTTTTTGTTTTATGGACGTGTCATTTTCTATGTCATCTTTTTCACTGTGGCAGATGTCAAGTGAATCAAAGGTGTTTGTTGGGTTTGCGGACGGTGCTAGCTGGCACACTCAGAGGCTTGCTTTTGCAGCTTGGGTGATTTTCACACCTCAGGGTCAGTTGCTATCTTTAGGAGGTATCTGTTTAGGTGACACCACAAACAATGTTTCTGAATACAACGTAGTCTTAGAGTTTCTTCATGACGCTTTGTCGCATAGTATCCCTCACCTCCGGGTCTACTTAGATGCTTAGCTCGTTGTGTCCCAGTTAAATGGGGTTTACTGCATTTACGATCCTACTCTACACCGACGGTTCCTTAGGGTATGTCTCTTAGAACGAAGCTTTGATTACATGACGTATATCCATGTTCCTAGGAGATTGAATCAAATCACATATACTCTAGCTAATCATGTGTTAGATTGGAATATTGCACACATGTAAGAAAAAGCACACACACGCACATGTAAATAGATTTGTAAATAAATGTAATCCATAAGACATAAAAAAGATG
>ML777101.1:2917658-2954209 GCA_009831015.1 Picea engelmannii | reverse complement strand
ATATAATATCAGAGTACATAGGTGGGCGCAAGCGCCTCAAAATTATGTGTCCAATAAGAGTCACAGGGCTTATGCCCTAAAAAATATAAAAAAGGTGCCCTCTGCACGTAAGTAGTCCAGCCTAGCTAAGGGCGGGGCCTGTTGGCCCTGCCATAGTGAACAATGGAATTTTCCAAATGCTAGAAGAGTTGGACCCAGGTCCATTGTACCCCAACTATGTGAGGTTTCATCAACGGTGGGATATCCTTGATCTTTGCCATAGGCACTATACGAGTGAGCATGGTGAGGTTTCGCTCCACCCGTCTCAATACTCTCTCAACCTCTCCAGTTGGAAGTCCCCCTGCTGCCACTGCTGCTGGTCCGACGGCTGCGGCTGGCACTGCCTTTGGTCGAGGACGTCGCCTAGTCCTTGAGAAGTCTGTTGGACGCATTGGTCCCACATCTGTACATAACAAATACATAGTTGTCAGATACTCTGGTACACATAAAAAAATGATATATATAAAAATAAATAAAAATTAAATAACTTTAAAAAACAAACATACCTATCTCTCCTCGATCACCTCCGGGAGGTACGGGCATGTCTAGATCCCTGGAAAAGTTGATCCTAGCATAGGGGCAGTTCTCTATTGTCAGAATATTCTGTGCCCATTAGTCAAAAAACTTATCATCGAAGGCCTCTATGGTTCTGCTACCCCCCTGACGTGGCAACAATGTCGCCCATCTACACACTACTGGGATGGAGGCCACATGCCCCCACACTGTCTCTCGTGGATTAATACTAGGTACCCTCTCGAAGAATAAAGAGCACAGAATGGTCCCGAACCCAAAGTTTTTGTTTTCTCGCTCACGACACTCGGTGAGCTATCTCTTCATGCAGTCTAGCATGATTGTACTCCAATAAAAAATCTGTGCATTTAAGCACTGCAACGCCCAATGCATGTGCGCTTAGGAGGCCTGATGTAAATCTGCGGATCCATTAATCCTCCTAATGAGTATAACTATCATTTTCAGTGATAGATTGGTAATCTTGTTAATTGGCACCTGAGAACCTACTTTCTCGATGTCGACCTCACAATGGAGTCCAATCAACTCCTCAATGTAGTGAGGCCCAGGGGGGAAAGTACACAAGTTGACTAGATCACCTCTCCTCGAGAGACCAGTCAGGAAGTAAATGCCTTCAGTCTTTGGATTCAACGACTTCCCCTCGATCATGAATGCCTCAACGTCAGGATGCCAGTAATCTACCAAGGCGTTCAGCAGCCTGGGTTGTGCCCTCATAAACGAACATCGAAAGAACTTCCACAAACCGCATTGTCTCAATGCGGCCATAGCTACGGGGTCCTCATCAACCAAAATATCCATGTCCTCGTGCTCCCTCTCTCTCCAGTGGACATACATCCTGCAAAATGACAAGTTCATGGAGGTTTAAAACTTGCATTTTTTTTAAATTTTCCACATCTTTGAGGGTATACGCGGGTTGTATTTGACACAATCATGTATGCACGTGGGAAGAATATTTTATGCTTGCGGGCTGTCCTATGACAACATGCATACATGTAGGGCCAACCCTTTTTAGAGGTGCGCACCCTCCCAAAAACTAAAATAAAAGAAAAAAGAAAGTATGTAAATGCAAGAGGAGCTAGTTTGTACTTACATGGTCCGAGCGGAAGTTCATTTCTTCCTCTGAAGCTCCTGGAATCAACTCTTTTAGCAAAGGGTTGTTGGTCAATTCTCAATTTATAATGGTGATAATGAGCTGCCAACTTCTATTTATAGACTTTTTGGCCCCTTTTTGTCATTTTCTAGACCCTTTTGTCATTTTTTCTAGCTTGAAAATCGTTTAGCATGGTTCTTGAGTTTTTGACGGGATGTTACGATACACTTCACTTTTGGTCTTAGGAAACTTTTTGAGAGTTGGGTCATTTTTTAAAAGGTCCTTTGGTGAAAATTCATTTTTCCAACTTTTTGCATTCAAGTTAGGATTCCACCTCCACTTTCTGCATCTCGTTGTCTTTTTTGCTTTGCCATAGGATCAATCCCACCGAGTTGCGACACAGAACCATCATTACTTCTTTAGAGGTGTCGTAATTTAGTGGTAGATCCTGCCTCTACATGGATGCCCTAGTTAGATCCTCATTTCTTTTGGCTTCCATGTCATTATTAATGACTTTAGGCTTGGGAGTCCTTGTTAGTCCCTTTCTGATTACGAGTTTGAGCCTCATTTGCATGATTCATCATCACTCTTGGACTCACCCTCGGGACTCCCAAACAATGATGAGTCTTCTTTAAGCCCTTTTTAGACTCTTTAAACATGAAAAGATTGTCGAGCAATCTTGTTTCCCTTCACGCTCGCCAAACTAAAACTTGAAGGCACGTCTGTCCTGAAGTAGTTTACCCATTTTTCGGTTCAGACGGTCAATTGCACGAACAAATGTATACTCTAGGAGCTTCGGTTCACTAGAAGAGTATTCTCAGGTATAATTTTAATCATTTTTTGGGTCTGAGGGACTAAATTTACGAAAAAGAAACCCCCACAGAGTCCATCGTTAATCTCTTTTCAGACTCCCTAAAATTGAAAAGATGGTCGAGTGAACTTGTTTATTCACACTCGTTAAATTGGTCCAGAAGAACATCCCTTACGGAGTTCATAGTTAATCTCTTTTCAGACTCCTTAAAAGCGAAAATATTGTCGAGTGACCTTGTTTCTTCAAACTCTTTAATTGGTTCAGAAAAACATCCACTGGCATGATTTTACCCCTTTTCCCGGCCTGTAGATTAAGGAGGAAAAAGGTACACTTTAGAAGATTCATCTTGCTGGGAGAGTTCTCCTCGGTAAATTTCACTTTTTTGAGCTAGGGAGACTAAATATAGAAAAAGGAAGTCAGTCCATAGTTAAGCTCTTTTCAGACTCCTTAAAATAAAAAAGATTGCTGAGTGATCTTGTCTTTGTCACACTCATTAAAATGGTTTTGAATAGATGTCTTTTCGATGCTAGTTTACCCCTTTTTTGAACCGACTAGACTACCTTCGAAAAAGGTACTCCAGTGGAGTCTTATTTTACGTTTTTTCAAACTCTCTAAAAATGAAAAACCACCGAGATTGCCTTCTTTGGGCTTGTTAAAATTATATCGAAGGACATTATAATTGTTTCTTATTAATCACATTTGCATCCCTGCGTCTTTGGCCTAATTCCGACTCCATTTTGCTCTCAACTGAACCATCTGAAGCATGCCTTATACGCAAGCCTTGTAGCACTTTGACTTTGCGTCTTGACACCTTAACCCATGGATGAATTTTTCCGAGTGTCATTTTCCTGCATATGTCTCCTTTCTCTGAGCATTAGTGTGTTCCTTGCACTTGGAACTAGTATGTTTGCGACACTTGTTCCTTCTTTTTAACGTAGCATTCTTTTACTATTTTTCAAGCTTTCCAAAATTATTGAAAAAGAAAAAAAAATCAAATATACTCCAAAAAGAGGAAGGGAAAAGTATTTTCTTTTGTTGTCAGCACAACGAGTCACCACTGGACAAAGAACATCCTTCCATTTGTTCGTCGAGCTCTGGGATTTAATATGACCTTAGGAATTTGTTCTCGCTACATAGAGTTATGTCCTCCTCCGTTTGGTTATTCTTCCAAACATATGGAGAGTTTGTGTTGCCTCCTGCATCGTAAACTTATGTCAATGCTATGTTGCCTGAGTCTCATCATTTTTCGTGCTATTGTCCAAGGGAAATTTTACCCAACTTGAGTTGTCCCTTCTACAGTTTGTCTCTTGTCCTCATGCCCGTCCATCCCGAAAGTCCAATCAAGTCCTTGTTCAAAATCAATGAAGTTCTCTGCCTTATCACTGACATATTCTTGTCTGTTCCCGATAAGCCATTGAAGACCTCTGGGTAATGAAGTCGTACACTCATATTAAACTCTTACCTGAGTTTTGAAGATCTTGAAGTTGTTGCTCGAGATCTGAAGGCATCATCTCCAACCATCAAGCATCATTGGCTTCCTGAATATGGATACTATACATGTATATATTTTGATTTTGAGATGTAGATCCATTGTGTATTGTGCGCGGCTACACTTTATATAGTTATATGACATGGATCTGCAGTGTATTTGATTGGCAGCGATGATTTTATTTCATCCCGAGCATGGGTATGCCCGCCTCGATGAGACAAATTATTATTTTGCAGATGACACCTCCTGAACTCCGGTCCCTAGGCTCACTCGCTTCGTACGTTGGTGAAGATTTGTAATGTATTTCAGCCATTAAATGCTCTTCTAACATCACACATCAGGGGGCATCTGTTATAACCCTAAATTTCACCATACATGCATACCTGGCAACAGGCCATCTTACTTGCTATTTTTGTGAAGCCATCACTATATAACTCTTCTTAAAAATCATATTTTTGAAGATGTACGTGCCCTGCACCACTACTTCCCGCGTACACATGCTTTCTGCACCTCTACATCTCGCGTACGTACACTAGCTGCACCATTACAGCTCGCGTATACTCACAAAAATTGCAAAAAATAAAAATTTGCAAGGGGATACAGGCTTTTGAGTAGTTTCCTAACCAATTGACTGCCCATAGTCGATCACCCAACCGAATAACTATCTTTTTAGCATATAAAAGAAGGTGTTGGGGTAGTTTCCTACAAGAAGCATGAGAAAAAAGAAACTCTACCCATTTCAGTATTCCCCCTTGCCCCAATTATTTTACACCACATTGTGAGTTTGAGCCAGAATTTCTTATTCCAGCCCTTTTTCCTCCATTGCAAACCCTTTCCATTTCCCTAGAGAGAACTAAAGAGGAGAAAGATACGTGAAAGCAGTTGGAGCTTGGTGAAGAGGAGCCCAGGACAAAGTTCGAGGAGCACTTGCCAATCTCATATTGTAAGTGACTCTGTGAGATTAATATAAAGAAGTATTTTTTCCGTCCCACCAAATGATGTCTTTAATCTTTATGATTTATTTATATTTTGTTATGATATCTAGACCACTAATTAATATATAGAATGCATGCTCATAGTTTCTTGTTTGTCTTTTGGTGAATGCATGTTGGCCTTGGGAGGAGATCTGCAGTCAGGATACAACGGAGTGCAAAGGGATCGACACCAGACGTGGGGTTTAAGGTAAGCCTACCAGATCCCTATACTTTGTCTTTTATGCATGATTGTGGAGTACTGTCAGGATAGTTGTTAAAAGTAGGAGACTTTAAACGGTTAGCTCTGCCTGCACTTTAGAACCCTAGTGTAGTTCGTAGGGGTTTTTCCCACTATAGCAAGTACCTAGAAAACAATGTGCCATTTTGACTTGGTTAGCGTTAAAATAAATGTAGTATGAGTAAAGTTTAAATTATAAAATTTTCCTTAGAAACAAGGTTTGTTGAGCCTACTTGAATTCAAAGCCTAGGTTTAAATAGGACCTAAGAACTAAAAATTAACTGAACAAGTAATAAAAGGGGGAATGAAGAAAAGTGGGGTAAAAATAAAATTTAAAAATTAAAGGAGGATTAATTAACAAAAAGGATCAATTGTTGTTTATGTGCAAAACTTGCTAATTTCGAACTTATAAAAAAATGGGAAATTAATTGCTAAAAGGGATGTGGAACATAGAAGGAATATAGTATAGAGAACTTTCCTAAAATGAACTCAACTAAGCTTTAAGAAAGGCGTAGTCATTAAGAGAATGTGAGGGAATAAAGGGACATCGCGGAGAGTTTTTAGGAACACTTTTAGGTGGGTAAAGGAAATTGGCAATTTAATTTAATAAATAAAATAAGATTATGGTGCAACTAAGGGATCGGGTGACAAGTGTATGGGGGAGAATTTTCCTAATTAAAAATGCAATAAAAATAAATTAATGTGTAATTGAGAAACTAGTCACTAAGAGAACTGTATAAAAGAAATGGTGGAGGAGGAGAATGGGGAACGACTGGTAGGCGTAAGGTTACGCTGCCGATATTTTTCTTGACTGATTTTTCTTGTGGGAGTTGGAATGCTCAGCTCGGATAAGAGTGGTAGCTCGACCTTGCGAGGCAAGCTGGGAGCTATATTTTTCTCTGGTTTGTGTGCATGGCCCCTTTGCGGCTCAGGGGGCTAATGGGGAAGAAGAGTACCCCTAGCGTTGGTTGGGAGGTACCAGTGAGGTCTTCATGATTAGCAAGTAGGGAGCGGGATGGATCACAAGCGTGGGGAAGCATTTTCGAGTTCTCACGTCGGTTACGGTAAGTATTTAGTTTTGTATTTGCAATGGATTTAGAATAGTGTAATCTATTTATTTCTATGGGAAATTTTAATACCAAGGAGGTGAGCTCCTTGAGGTTTTATGAACTCTAGAGGAGTTTTCTGATAATCCCTGCCATTGATTTTTCTCAACTAAGTAATCTAAATTCGTGTTTAAAATTGTCTCTTTGTCCCAACCTGTATTGATTTCTGAGGCTTAACTTTTCCTTTCGATTTGCGTAAGGAATTTCGGCAGTTACGGGTAGCTGTATGCACCGTATTGATTCCTAACTCGCTGCCCTTAGTTGCATCACAAAATTTGATTTACATTGTGGTGTTCCACCAGATACCTATGAGTTTAGCTACCTTAGTCGGGTAGGGTYCTTTTATAGTCTGAACGGAGCTGCCTTTGTATTGGTACATAGTTTTGTTGCCCCATAATTCACTCAGCGTGGACTCTCTCAAGGGCGTCCCCTTCTCAGAGAATTTAGGTCTGTTGCCCGATTGATCACTGAAGGTCTGGAATTGTGGTAGATTCCTGGGAGAAAACCTTTCTTGTCGAAGAGGTTGTTGAGGAGACTCTGCTTGAGATTAGAGCGTGGAGGGAATCGGGATTGCGCCCTTGCAAACAAACCTTCTGATGTGCTTCTTATCCTTTTCTTTTATTTTTAACTATGCTGGGATGGATAGAGTGAATTTAAACTCATGACAGGGGACAGTAATGGCTTTGTTTTCTTCTGGCGAGCTTAGTTTTCCCTTGCAAGATAGAGCGCCATGGTTAGGCGCATTTTCCTGTGTTTTCATCCGGATGAAATTTCCTTTTTTTACTTGCTTGGGAGGGCGCCATTGTTAGGCGAGTGGTTCCTGCGTATTTCGCTTCTGTCTAAATGTTGTTTCCTTTCCTGTAATCATCCCATTAACGAATTTGGAGCTTGGAATTCGCTTCTGTCCAAACATTGTTTCCTTTCCTGTAGCGATCCCATTAACGAATTTGGAGCTTGGAATTATCTTTTATCTAAACATTGTTTCCTTTCCTGTAGTGATCCCATTAACGAATTTGGATCTTGGAATTTGCTTATGTCTAAACATTGTTTCCTTTCCTCTAGCGTTCCCATTAACGAATTTGGAGCTTGGAATTTGCTTCTGTCTAAACATTTTTTCCTTTCATGTAGCGATACCATAAACGAATTTGGAGCCTCGGGATTCACTTCTGTTTAAACCTTGTTTCTTTCCTGCAACAATTTTTCTCTCTGCGTTTTCACCAGGAGAATCCAGGCGATTGCTCCACCCTCAGCGTTTTACCTGGAGTTAAACTCTGCGTTTTTACCCAGCAGTTCGTTCTCATCACTCACCCTTCTTATTATTCTGATTGCTTTCATTCCGGGATCACCTCGGCGTTGTTTTCCTGCTTCTATCCAACGAGGTTATTCTCTCCGGGCGAGTTATCCCTTGTGCTCTGTGGATTCCCCTCAATATTTAGTTTCGTTAATTTCACACAGCGAACTTCTACCTCCTCCACTGTTTGTGCTGCAATGCTCAACGAATTATTTCGCATGCCACAATACAGGTGGTGAAATTATTGGTTGTTTCCCTCAGTGCCTTGGGCTCTTATCCTCATGCGTTATTCCCCAGCAATGTATTCACACTCATCTTTTTCCGCCACCAGTAGTTAGACCATGATGTTGCTGTTTTAATCCGGATGCTTATTCATAACTGGAGTTGCTTTATCCCTTGCAATAGCTTGATATCCCTTTCTCGGTTTGTCCCTATGTGTATTGATGTGAAGTTCGCCCCCTTTTTAAGTAGACTGTATGATATCTTGTCTGAGTAAGAGAATTTATACTATGATTCGATTGGACTGATGTCGAGTAAAGTTTAGACACGTACACTCGTATGTGGTTCCTAAGGTAATGATGGATGATTTCGTAGCTCTCTGATTCCTTGTGCTCGCGTAAGGGTTATAGTCGCCACCCTTGAATAAGATACATAAAGACGAGTAAGATTAACCTAGGAAAGGACTTGCCATTCAAGTAGTGGTTATGCATGTTCAATAGATTCCTACGAAATTTTCTCAACTCACTAGTAATCCTTTCATTGAGAAATGTTTTGTGTTCCTTGTTCCTCATTCTATCAATGACATGCCTATTAATAAGGGAATTGAGATTAGAGAGGTGAAGTTTTAGTAAACCCTTCATAAATGTAATTGACGCTGGCAAGTGTCCAAGAATACCTGAAGACGATGCAAGTTAGTTGGAGAGGCCATCCTATAGTGTCAAATATCCCTTAGAGGTATTTTATGCCTTATAGGGTCACCTTTATCACTAGAAGGAATAATTGTTCTCCTTAAGGACATTCCATAGGATGTGATATATGTTGATTTAATAACTAACACTTGTGCCTTTAAATTGATATTGTACTTGGTTTTAATAGCTAGATCACTATTGTGTTGTTTAATATTGGTGAATGCATGACTGAATTAGTATTGGTTATTAATGCGCCTTTAAATTTTGGTTGAGGTATGATTGGTTATTGATTATTCTTCCTCTTGCGCCTTGCGAGATAAGGATGAAATCTCGTGCGTCATCAATTGTTGATGCGTAACGATTAAGTATTGATTAGAATGATCGTGTGCAATTCGTTGTTGTGATGTATGACTAGTTGGGTAATTAGACCCCTTGGGCACAGTGAATTATAATGTATTGTATGATGTTTAGATATTGGGCTACTCGCGCTAATGGAATTAATGTCTTGAATAATGGTTTTAGATTTCAGTCTTCTCGCTCGGAATGAAAATCTTATTGAATAATGTGTTTGGGATTTGCGCCATGAAGTAACTTTATTTGCTTTTGTGCCTCAAATTTTATGTGGTATATGGTGTGTCATGTGAATGATTACTCGCGCGCTGTGTTTAACTATGATTTAGGATTGGTGAATTTTGTCGATGATGTTTCTCAATTGTGATGCCTTACTTTTCATAATGCAAAAAAAAAATCTACCTGTTGTACGTCGCTTTTGTTGTCATAACGACGAAACCGTTATAAATTCAACCAAGGAAAAAGATTTAAGGAAATATACCAAAACTCAATTCTTATTTTCATCTTCTATTTTGTGTAATGCATTCAAAAGAGCACCATTTATATAAAAAAAAATAAGAAAAAATATTGACTTCAAATCTTTCACATATGCATATAAAATGATAAAAAAAACAATTATCAATTTAATCAATTGTTGTATTAAATAACTTGAATGTGTTAACAATCAAATCCTTTTCCAAGTTGATATCATTTGCATTATATCTCTAAAATGAATAACCAAAAATAGTTTTCTTAAGCATTTTCAATTATCTCTCAATGCTTATTTTTGGCTAATGATTTAGAAAATTACAAATATTGGACCATATAAATCCATCTCTTCTCAGAGAACTATCATATTCCCAACATAGAGGAAGTTTAAAACAAATTTTCTCTTTATTATATAGGATAAAATAAATAACTAGGGATAGTTTTCCAAAACAAATACATTTTCACATTAAGGTATTTAAGATTTTGTGTGAGAAATTTAGCCAAGTAATACATTGGTGATTCAATAGTGTTATGATAGTCCTTTTTTTTATAACTAGAACAAAATATATTATATTATAATAAAGGGATCCAGCTAGGATAAAAAAAGTTACATGTGACTTTTTTAGAGTTTCACTAAACAAAATAATTTGTTCTCAGCTACTACAAAAAATAGTTTACAACATAGTATATGTTATACATTCCAAGTTTTCCTGCAAATAGCCCGTTTGACAAAAACACCTAAAATCATAATGACATAGAAAACATAGTAATTAATAGAATACATGAGGACCATTCTCTTCCTCCCAACCAACATTTGAGAGAGGAGAGTGTTTTTTCTCTATATCCATTGGTTCTTTTAGTTGATGAACCATTTCATCTTCTTTGATATTATCCCGAGCATAATTATCTGATACCTTGTTGTTTGAGGCTATGGGTAAATAATCCTTGAGAAGGTTTAGAGCCAATTTTTGCAGCGTATTGCATTCAACTTATAAAATATCAATCATTTATTTTTGTTAGACTAATAAACTCATAGCGGTTACATGCTAGGAGACACAATGGTGCTCATTTACATGTACTTTTGTTATCACTAAGAATAGAGAGCTCTTATTAGACTTAATTCCCTAAATTTCAAGATATATATGTTCTCCATGAGACATTTCTTAGCTATCTCATGGGGTCTTTACTCAATGAAAATGTGGCATAGCATGTGCGTTCATGGGATATTACAGAACACCCCTAATTTCACTAGATATTGATAAATACCTCCCAAAATCCTTTTTTTGAACCCCCCTCTCAATACATCTTTCTAATAATAATAAAAGCCTATTTTAACTAGATACCCATTTTATACCTCTCAATACCTATAAACTCTCGGATACCTTGCATCCCCCACAACACCTACAATATAATGAATTTATTTTTCACGATTTTAAAACCCTCTTTATGAATGAACGTGATAAGATATTGGACTACAAGGTGAATCCCTTGTGAGATATATGACATAGAAAAAATATGGGAGGGGGAATAGAAGGAGTCGTGGCCCAACATAACAAAGAATAAGTCAGCAATCACTTTGCTTTCCCTCTAATACTTAAAAAATAAATAGACACTAGATCTTGTTTTGTCCCCTGTGGGCCATTCTGGGAAGGAGCACACCGAAAAAGAGAACCAATTAGAAAGGGGGATGAAACCCATAATTCATAGAACCCTTCCCATGAGATGAAAGAAACGTTCCTTCACCATAAACTAGACCCATGACCGTTGCCACCTTCCTTTGAAGATTTCCCCAATTTGAAATATTATAATCATAAACAATAGGTAGCTCGAGTGTGGAGATAACATTTACTAGGTTGTCGATCACCTGCAGATCTAGACCATATTCGAGCCGAATTACATAGATTGAGCTCTCCATTATCCCATAGGGCCGACAATTATTCATACCAAGGCATTGAATAACTAGAGCCATGTTAATTGCTCACATGATGTGGAGGCTAAGTCCAATCCTCATTACTCCTATATTGATGCAAATGAGTTGATTTATTAGTTGTTTGTTCATGTAATAGTTTAATGTTATTAACGTGCCTAACCATATCAAACCTTAGGGGATGATGCAACTAGAATGCCCCGCATTTTTTACATATTCTTCTAAGCTTAGTTCAATAGCTTACTTATCCCAGAGATCTGTTCGATTTCAAATCTTGATTCACATGATAGAATAAGGATTTTAGGAAGGAGCTTGCCTCCTTTTCTATTCAAAAAATGGTAACTTTGAGAATGATGTCCAATTTATAATTTTTACCTAGCATTGATTTGATGACCACCATGGAATCCCCAATGACTATCAATGTGTTGACCTTGGCTTCCTTGGCCAAAGGAATACCATGCAAGAGGGCATATCCATTTTCCTGATTGTTTGAAGATTGAACAAGACCCCAAGCATAAGTAGCTAACATTTTTCCTATGGGATCTGTTGATGGGTCCTAGATCCCTGATTCAACAGTAGGAACCAAACCCGCCACTGAGTCCCAATTAGACTCTGGAGCATTTAATGGTGGAATGGTTCTCCAGATCTTGCGATCTAACCAATTTATCAATGGGCTTTATGTTTTCTCATAAAGGCTCTTCCTTCAGTTTGGACTATCTCTTTTTGTATTTTCTCTTGGGTGGGACCGATATGAGGTGTATGCCGGTATAAACCAACTTGGTGACATACATAATTAAATTCTAACTACTGGGGAAGAGGTTGAACTTTGGATAACCCGCTGCTCAAGCATGCAGACAACGATTCTATACCACAGGCCTAGTACTAATACATTAATCATGTGAGCATCCAATTATTGTCTGAGAATCTAATTATCAGAAAGAAAACACATATGCAACAAGATAATGGAAAGAAAAATAATTCATCTACCATAATCATTCATCACATGATAACACAATGATTCATCTTCATCATTCAAGTAAAGAACAACAAAATATTGCACCAGATAACTTGACAATAGATTAAATAGCTCTTACTCATTATAACATCATTCATGAAATGAGATAGGAAATAGTTAATCTCCACGTCCAATCACATGCATTTGATGAAAATAACTTGTCTCTAGTCCAGAAGGACTTCTCAATTCATAGCAACTTCAAAATAATTATGAACAACCAAAAAGAAAGAGTTCTTACAACAATCATCAACCTCTAGCTAATTGGTCGATGTATTTATTTATAATGTAAAATTCAACTAAAAATAATGGCTAAGTGCAGTTTAAGAAAAACAAAATTCACCACGTGGTGTCATCTTCTAACAGTTTCTTTAACAGTCAACCCGAGATATCACTTGAAAGGGTGACTTCTCTCATACTCAGACCAATTGATAAACAACTCTTCGCAAGTTTGGGCCCATGGAAATCTGTGTTGTTCCATCGGAGCCGCATGTATTCCTCTGATGTCTATCGCATGTGTCTGGTACTTTGCCAGACTGGAGTTTAATTGATGTAGCATAGTTCGAGATCTAATCAGATGGTCCATAAATTGTTTCACTTGCCCTGGTACTGTGTCGGTCATCTTAACGAGCTCTTCGACCCACAGTGAATATTTCTTGGCATGCGACTTGACTATGTCGCACAAGTCGACAAAGTTGTCAGGGGTTCCAAACTCGGGGAGAACAATATCCTTCATTCCTTTGTTGATTTTGCCCCAATGTTTCTCGCATCTGACCCACTTCTCTTGAATTTCTCGGTGTGAGTCCTGAGACATCTTTGCCCAATACTCGATTGATCGCCTCATGCGATTAAGGCTACTTTTTCCTAACATCTAGATGCCATGTTCTTATTTGTCTCGAACCTATTGGACTGCATCAATGTACTCAAGTCTTTCTACTGTATGTTGTGCCCTTTCATACCATCACTCCATATCCTTGCATGTCGCGAGTGCCATGAGAGTTTCGTCCTGGAGCTCAACTATCTTTGCTATAAACAGGTGTTGTTCTTTTGTGAATTGGTTGTAAGCTTCTTCGAACTTGCTTCTCAGATATACTGTGGTCTGAGTGGCTCCCTGATAGTACTCAGCTAGGTGGTGTAAATGTTCTAGTTCCTTCAGGGCAGCGACCAACTCCTTTTTGTCTCTTTTGGCTCTGTTTGCGGTGGCATCCGAGAGCGCCATCCCCATGGTGGCATTCGAGAGCGCCATCCCCACACCGAGGAGCTCCAATGTTCGGGCATCTGCTATGTTTATCAAATTTTCCTCTGTAGTGATGAGGATGGAGTGATCCAACATGATCCTCCTCTTCTTTGTGGTTATTTAGACTATGGCCTTTCTCTTTCAATCATAGGAGATCACATAGATATCTGCTACCTCGTCTACCAGTTCAGGTATCTACTGATCACCCCATGTGAGTGTGTTTCCCAGGTTACTGGTGGTGTATGCTTGTTCAAGGTTGGGTTCTTGAACTTCCTCATTGTGCTCTGAAGGCTCGACCTTTGCCTATCTCTTGTTGGGGATCTGAGTATTGAGCGGAATAGAGATGTCAGGCACAGACTTTTTTCTTACTTGCTCATTGGCTTTTGAATCATTGATTTCCTTTTGCGGGGATCCTTCCTTTGGCTCATTCGGTTCGGGCTTGTCCTTTGGATTATCTACTCCAGTTTTCGATGCATCAGGTCACTTCGTTTCAAGGCCACTTTCGAATTTTATTTCCTTTTGTGGGACCTCCTAGGTTTGGACCTCGGGCTAAGGGGAAGAAGTCTTCTCAGGTCCCTTTTCTTCTTAGACACGCACAGGGGTCCTTTGAGATTCCTCCAGGCTCTCATCATCACTATATACATTTATGAACTCGTTCAGAGGGTTAGGTGCACTTGTTTCTACTGATACTCGGTCTGCCTTTAGCTGAGCCGTCACTCCTACCGTGATACAGCCGGTGGAATTGTGGATTCAGGGTTATCTAACCCATTGATGTTATCAAGGTTCGTGAGATCAGGGCCACTTTACCTCGCCGGGATCTCCTCTGTGTTATTGGTCAGAGGCCTCGTCCATCTGACGAGGTCTGCGTTATCTTTCATCTGCTTCATTAATAGCTGGTCCTGTTGATACATGAGTCCCCCCATCCCCTGTATAGATTGAACCTTGGAGAAATGCCTAGCTTGCACTGGGGTTACCTAAGGAATATCCATTGTCTCGGTGGATTCTTGAGGAGTTTCCACCGCTTCGACTGATTAATGTGTTACCCTTTCTTCGCTGGCCCTAAGGATTTCTTGATCCGATTTTTCCAAGACTGTTGCTTTCTCATCCCATCTCATGGCCTTAAACTTGGTTTCTTTAGGATCAACCATCCTTGCCACCACCTCATCCTATTCTATAGTGTTTTTAGTGAGGATCTCATCCTCAAACCAGTCATGGGCGTAGGGCCAACAGGATGATACCTGTGCTGCATGCTTCAGGACCAGGCCCTTGGGATCATGCTTGTGAAAACGGTTGGTCTGGAATCGAAATTATAATTGCATTAACCCTTCTTGCTTGGCCTACGCGGTGTCCTTTACCATGTATAAGCCAATATGAAACCCATAAGGTATGAAGGCCCACTTCTTATCCTTTACCAAAGTGGCGTTGTAGCCTTGCAAAATGCTCTGATAACAAATTTCCCCTAATACTAGTCGATCGGGGACATAAATAGGTAAGAGATGGGGTACTCCTGTGGCGCCAAAAACCCTGATGTAGGTTTCACACTCATCTAGATACCAGTGGCCTACTTTTGATACAACCTTTTTCACTGCATCTGACAGCCTTGGGCACTCTTTCTTGAACAACAAAGAATAAATGCGTGCGATAAACTGGTCACAGATGAGAGAATAGTATTTCTTGTACATATTTTCCCATAAGATGTCGAAGTATACATGGACCGGGAGGTCCGAGGAGTGCCAGCTTAAGTTCATTCCAGCGAAGACGTTCTTGGCGCAGACGACGTCCAGTAGATAAAAATCCATGTAGAAGGAAGGGGTTTCTCCATCTTTCGACGTCTAAGCTTATTGTATGCAAGTGATCAGCTGTTTGGAGATGATTGCACCCTAGTTAAAACATGTTCTAGAAATGGCTATGGTATAAGTCAAAGGCATCCATGCCTCTGAAAACCTGGCGCAGTATTTCTCCCCATGCAATCAACATAGGAGTTCCATTAGATAGATGTAAGGCTCTCTTAGGTTGGTCGTCGGGTACCAGCCAGAGGTCCGATTGGTGAAATTTTTATCCTCCCTCCACCAGGAAGCCATAATCTTGCTGGTGTCTTGTTTCTGATAGAAACTCAAAACAAATTCAATGTTCAACCATTCCTTCGGCTCCCTGAGTTTGTAGTAATTCTGAACTTCCACTGTTAGGAAAACCCTGACGCATCCACCATTTTCGTCATTAATTAAACACCTCTGTGCATCAGTGTGATCAATAAGCCATTTCAAGAGTTCGATGCAGGGGAATACCAGAGTCTTGCTCGCCACCATGTGCAGGTAAGCCTTGCAGACATTTGTGAGAACTTCATCATCGAGTCTTCTCGTATCAGGATCGTTGTGCAGGGTATATTCGGGGAGTTCCTCCTGCTTGATTTTCTTAAAGAGTTCTTCCCAGTGCGGGAATATTGTCTTGGTCCCAATGTTCTCCTTTGTGTCTCCAAAGGTTGGGGGCTGGACGAAAGCCTTCTTGGTGCTTGTATTGATGACAGGCACTGAATTTGGAGCAAATTCCAATCGCCTTGCAACCACTGGGGAGGAACCTTCTCCCGCCTTTGGTTCTTGTAGCTTTGGTGCTCTTGGAGATTTCTTGGTGGTGGGCTACGTCAGAGTCATTGTTCTTGCAACTGAAAACGATGCTTTAGGCATGTGTACAGAGTAATGTTGGATGAAAACATATGAAATGAAGTGTAAAACACCCATAAGCTGGTACATACCTATAACGCTTGCTAAAATTGTTGTTTAGTACTCACTCGACCTTGGAAGATTTCTCTAGATCGCTCGTCTTTCTCTTTTCGGTGATCCAAACTTGTTTGTGCGTAGAATAAGCTTATTCACAATGACTCAAAAGAATATAACGAGAGAGATCCTACCAGTCGTATCAACTAGTTAATACGATTAATGGATGAAATTCAAAACAACCTACCACCGAATCTCTGCAAATAAATTCTACATGGGTTGACAACGGAGGCACAGAGGGAGATGCATTGTATCGACATGCTCAAACAGTCCCTTTGATTTGCGCACGAATTAGAAACTAATGCGTGATATTGGAATTAATTAACCTTTTAAATGCGTCATATATAGTGTATCTTAGAGTTAATACGTCCCATCACGTCACATTTCTCAGTGGACAGGTCGGGAATCGACGATATCTTTATGTATGTTTTCGTTGGTATCCTCCTAAGAAAATTTCTGATGGCGACGGGTTTTCATCGTACAGTGATGACATGGTATTACCAGCTCAATCAGATCGGGGTTTTTCAACAATACACGAGCGATAACATAGAACTCGGGCAGCCGATGCAGAAAAGTGTCGGGATCAACGGTCGTGGGGAGGGGATAAACTTATCGCGCCCTTTAATGACCCTACCCTCTCAAAAATTATTGATGCCGAAAGTTATCGAGAATCGACCTTCAGAGATAGTTCCATTGTGTTTATCATCTTCATAAAAACCCTGATGCTGAAAACATTTCGAAAGTCGGTGATCGGCAATATCATTCCTTTACTCGCATGACACTTATTCTTTATGTTCCTTACCGACACCGACGGGAATCGGTCATCGACGATATTCTTGTGTGATGTCTGTCGCATAATAAAAAATCCCGTCTGTCAACACCAATGAAGATCGGAGCTCAACTACTTTGGTATTCTCGAGCGATTTTTTGTCACCTCTAATCCTTCCTGATGCCAAATTTCTTAAGTGTGTCGGGGAAAAGTTTTGAGTGTCGATTCTTTAAGTAAATGTTAGTCTTTTTTAAAGTTATGATAATTTTAGCATGCTCGAGCAGACTTTAAAAGACTCAACATGAAAACACAAAATGATAAGCACAGGCAGCAATTTCACACTGAAGTGAAATCAAATAGTGAAAAAGATCAAGTGGTACCCAAAAAGGTAAAATTTGACACAAGCTTTTTAGGGTGTGTTGAGTGCTCAACAAATGGTAACTCTCTGGGCGAAAACAAAGTCTCTGCTCCTCCTTTAAGGCTCGGCTGATACAGAAGTTGATGGAAAACCTTGACTGGTTTTAAATCAGAACCTCTTTACCTTTGCATTTGAAATTCTTCGGTTGATTCTTTCGGGTCTGCCCGTGGGGTTTTAACCTTTTTTCCTCCTTCATTTCCTTTAATCCTGACTCATGCCCTTTTTACAAAAGTTTAGCAAAGCATTCACTGGAATTAATCCTTTAGTTACCTCTACTCACTTGCTTCAGTGTCACTCCACTACCAGTGAGCGTCCATATCCCCGGTGAAGTCACCCCGACATCACAGACCTTGCTTCGTTGTCAGTGAGCATCCATAGCCCTAGAAGAGATATATGCATACCATCTCCTAGTGTTCACTCTTTTGATAATATCAATTTTATTTCAGCATGATGCCCTGAGCGAGTGGGAGAGGATGATGTCTGTTTATTTCGCAAGGTGAGATGGTTAAGGTGGATCCTTTGCTAGCTTTGTCTTCTGGCTTCATATAGTCCTTTCCATCTTTCCTTCTTTCCCTTAAGGTCTTACCAAACCACCGAGCATACACTTTTGACATTTCTCTGAAGTTATTCATTTGGCGAGGTTAGATAGAGAACTCCTCAGAGGAACCGTAAGTTCCCCAATGCATCTTGTGTTTTTAAGTGAGCGATGAGTTAGGAATAGAGTTCACTATGTCTCATGATTTAAGATCAACCATTGTCCTGCTAAACACAATTTTTGAAGCGCAAAAATTCAGAAAGAAAAAGAAAACAATAAAAACGCATTTTGCAATCGTGAAAACACTCAAACAAAACATAAAGCACATTTATTATTATTATTTTTATTATTATTGGAAATATTGTTTTAGGGCTTGACCATTCACTGGGAGGGTATCAGGTTTCCCCCTCAGTTTCTGCAACCGATAACTGACTGCCCCAATCTTCTCAGCCACCTGGAAAGGTCCAAGCCACATATTTTGAAACTTACAATGCTTCCCTTTTGGTTCATTTTCTCTGTCCCACTTTAGGACTAAGTCTCCTACTTCGAAGTTATTCTCTTTAGCCTTATGCTTATCGAACCATATTTTCACTATCTGTTGGTGAGCTAGGACTTTTGACTTAGCCTTTTCCCTCTCTTCTTCCAACATGAGCAGAGTGTTGATTATTTTTTGTATGGTCAACAAAGGTTCCTCGTTGGAATCTTGGTCTAGTTGAAGAGATGGAAGATAGAGCCCATTTGGTAGGATGGCTTCTTGCCCATAAACCAGAGAGTATGGGGAATTTTCTATAGCTTCCTTGGGTGTGACCCTATCGGCCCATAGAGCATTATGGAGTAGATTATGCCAATTCCTTTGGTTATCTACAACCGTCTTCTTTAATATCCTCACTAGGTTCATGTTAGTTGATTCTGCCACCCCATTTCCCTACGGATAATAATTTGCAGAGTACCTAATTATGATTCCTTTGTCCAGAGAAAACTTTGTCAATAGGGTGGAAGAAAAATAAGCTGCATTATCAAAGACCAGGACAGAAGGGACACCAAACCTTGTGATCCATTGTTGTTCTATGAATTGGATTACCACCTTCTCGTTTACATGAGTCAGAGGGATGGCCTCTGCCCATTTCATGTAGTAATCGGTGGCGGTAAGAATGTACTATGTTGTTTCGAATAGCTGGGTGTGATTTCTCCTATGATATCCAACCCCCATTGCTTAAAAGGCCTAGAGACAGTCGCAGGTTGGAGTGGATCTGCTGCCCTCTTCTCCTTCCTAGTGCTCATTTGACAATTTTTATAGTTGCTAGTGTAGGTGTGAGCGTCTTTGAACAAGGTGGGCCAATAATAGTCGGCTCTCAGTATCTTATGAGCAGTGGTTTTTCCTGCGAAATGCCCTCCAGCAGGTCCATCATGGAGCTCTTTCAGAACCTTTTCTTCATCTTAACGTTCGATACATCTTAATAGTACCCCATCATAATTAATCCGAAAGAGTACCGAACTTATAAGGCGATATTGTGCAGATTTTAGCCTGAGAGCTCTCCTTTCCCTAGGGTTGAGATTTTCTTGATAAGTCCTGTGGTGTAGGAGAAAAGTTAAATTCTTATACCAAGACTCTTATCTTGGGGAGATATATGATACTTATCCACACCATAGCGTCATTTCATTCTCCCATCTAGAATCTTCATTTACTTAGTCTCGGGCTTTGGCTGCAAGTTTGCATAACCCTTGCCCTTTTACTAGTTTGGAAGGTTTTATATCTAGATCAAATTCTTGGACCACAACCATCCAATTCCCTCTTCTTTCCCTCATCTCATGTTGAGTGAACAAGGATCGGACCACTGGATGTGGCACAATTACCTTGGTGTGATTCTTGAGGATGTAAGACCTAAAGTGTTTTACTGCTTTATATACTGCATATGCCTGTTTATCTATAGCGGGATAATTAAGCTCAACTCCCTGGAGATTAGTGCTCATGAATGACACTGAGGCCTTATTGTTGTCATCATCCTTCTAAGTCAGTACCACAACTAAAGATTGGTCAGAGGTGAAAGTATAAAGGAAGAAATCTCTATTGAAATCGGGACTTCGTAACATCGGGGCTGGAGATATAGCAGTTTTGATGTTTCTGAAATCATCCTTTCGTTCATCATCCCACTTAAATTCAACATCTTTGTGAATCATATTTTTTAAGGGTTTAATAGTTTCCGCGAAATCGGGAGTGAATTTCCTCACAAAATTGATTTGTCCGAAAAAGGACTGCATAGCCTTCTTGTTGTGAGGCAACGTGTGTTGAGCTATGGATTCAATCCTTTCTGGGTCTATGCAAATGTCTGCTTGAGATATAATGTGACCTAACAACTTACCTTCCTTGACACCGAAGATAGTTTTCTTAGGTTTTAAGGATATACCATATTTCCTACACCTCTAGAAAATATGAGTTAAGTGTTGGATGTGCTCTTCTCTGTTCTTTGAATACATAGTTACGTCGTCTAGATACACTACCACACACTTGTTGATTAGTCCCCAAAATTCTACGTCCATGGCCCTTTTGAAGGTTGATCCTGCATTAATTAACCCAAAAGGCATGTGTTTATAATCAAAGGTTCCCCATTTGGTTCAGAAGGTAGTTTTCAAACGATCTTCTTCTTAAACCAGAACTTGGTTATAACCTAAGAAACCATCTAGTAGAGAGAAAATATCTGAGCCAGAAACGGTCTGTAGGAGTTGCTCCCTTGGTGGGACTGAGTAATTATCCTTTTCTGAAGCTCTGTTGAGGTTCCTAAAATCTACGCATAAGCGAATTTCTCCAGAATTTTTCCTCACCGGAACCAAATTTGCTACCCACGCGGAATGCCTAACCTTGAAGATGATTTTGGCATCTAAAATTTTCTTCAATTCCTGATACATGAGAGGTTCCAAATATGGGTGATACTTTAAGATCTTATGTTGGAAGGGTTTCACTTCAGGTTTTAGTGGGATAGTGTGTTGAATGATGCGGGTATCATACGTTTTCAGATCTCGATAGTACCATGAAAAGACATCTTGGTATTGTCTGAATAATTTGAGATAAACTTTTCTTTCCTCCTTAGATATGGTTGAGTCAAGGTTTATATTCTTAGGGTTTTCCGGGGTCCCAAGATTTATAGTTTCATGCAAGGGACAAGAGCTACATGTCTTTTCATTTTTAGGCCTGTTAAATCGCTCTTTCAAGTCAAACAGATTTTCTAGATCAGTTATCCCTTTCGGGATTGTGTGAGACTTTGATCTATCAATAGGTTGACCTATCCAAGGATTGTTTTTTGTTGATTTCTCTTGGAATACTTCATTGTCAATAGCCAAATCTTTGAAATTTTCTTGGTTAGTCAAGAAGTTTATGATCTGTTCATCTCCTTCAAAGACTTTCCAATTATAAATTTTGTTAGGTACTGACGGTTTGTAGAGAAGCTCCACAGTGAATTGGGAGGCTTCATAATCCTCTAGAGGCGACAACCTTGAAGCAGTTGTGGCCAGAGAGTCAACAAGAATATTCTTTTCTCTGGGGATCGCTATAATGTTGAAGGCTTCAAAATGTTCTATTAACCTATGCACCTCCTGTTGATAATTCTTTAGGTGTGGAGAATTTCAATGTATAGTATTCCTTACTTGTCTAACGATAATTTCAGAGTCTTTGAAAACCTTCAATTCTTTGACATTCAATTCTATGGATTTATTTAATCCTTGTATTAGAGTTTCATATTCGATAGTGTTGTTGGTACATTCAAATTCTAGCCTACAGGATAAGAAATGTTGTTTACCTTTACGGTCAATGAGGATGCACCCTGCTCCTGACCATTCTTGCGATTTAGATCCATCAAAATATAAGTTCCAAGATTGTGGGCAAGGAGTGTGGGCTTCCTGTTCCCTATTACTTTTTGTCTTCTCTGCTGCCATCTTTGAGCTTTCCAACACAGGTTCTTGGCTGCAGAAGAGGGTTTCCTCTATTGGTATTTGTGATTTCTCTTGAAACAACATCTCAGAGTTCTAGGTAAGAGGGACATCGTATAAGAGAGGGAAGAATTTCTTGAAGTATGAGTCACAAGAATAATTGAATAACACAGGGGAATCTGTTGATGAGGGTTCGTTCAAAGTTTCTAGGTCGGTGACGGTATGCTTTAGATACCTTTCCCTATCAATCCTGATCATATTTTTGTATCCCTTCAGTGGTAGCCAAAGGTGCGCCCAATCTGTACTGAAGTATCCATTTATCTTCTCAGACCAATCTCGACTTACTAATAACCCATAGGCCTTTGGAATATCTACTACAATGATGTAAATCACTTGCACAAACTTGGGATGTGTCTCTATTCTGATCATTACATCTTTGAGTTCCCCCATGACCTTGACCTAGGTTTTTTCTAGTTGTATGACATGTTTATCTCTCTTGAGAGGAATGACATTTAATTTTTTTCAAATAGACAAGGGCATGACATTGGAATATGCTCCAGAATCTACCAAACAATTGTGGAGGTTTCTATTGAAGACTTCAAATGTTAAGCGGAACAGTGGGACAAAAGGTTTTTCCTTTCTATCTTCCAAGCAGGTGTTCATAGTTGGTTTGCTCACCAGATTTGTGGGAGATAGATTTCTTTCCTGACCATTTCTAGTCGTCGGGTTTTCTACTGAGTTCAAAGCTTGTAACAGAAAGTGCTTCTGCTGAGGAATCCTGCATATGTCCATAACTGATATATTATCCTTTAACTTCTTCAAATATTCAACTACGTTGTAATCCATTTTGGGTGATTCTCAGGTATGGATGCTTATAGGGTTTTTACCAGGAGAAAAAGGTGCTCTTGGGTGGTTGGGATTTTCCTTACTCCTCGAGGTCTGGGTGGTAGCAGTATATTTCGAGATAGGTGAACCTTTACTACGTGTCTGTACCATCGAGACTTTTGCGGGTGGTTCTTGAGACTCAAACAGGTCGTCGGAAGGCATGATCAGTTCAGGATCCCATATCACCATGGTTGTATCTTGTGGTGGATCAATCTCTTTTTGGTCAGCAATGTTCATAACTGAACTGCTTGGTTGTTCGGTCAGGGAGACTTTGTCTAGAAACTGATTGGACATCAAATTCATAGCATGCACCCATTGAGGGAAGTCTCTTTCAGAGTGGTTTTCTTGGTGGTAAGTACAGAAAGAATCAGATGCTACATTCCCTAGATCAATATTTAAGTTAGCTGGGGGAGGCTCAATTGCTTTAAACGGTGGGTTCCTTTTAAAGAAAGGCTTATAGGGCCTTTAACCTTGGTTTCCCTCTCCTGCATTTCTCTTCATGTCTATGATCTTGTTTGATAATTTCTTAACCATGTGTTGTAGGTCTTCTATGTCTCCATTACCCTTGTCGGGAGTCTTCTTTGCTTGTTTCCCTGATGGTCTAGTCAAAAGGAGTCCTCTCCTGGGAGGAGGTTGAACTTCTTTCTTAACTAGAGAGACCTAGCCTTCTTTACACCCTTTCATTTGGAATTCTATCATTTTGGCTTCTTCAAATTTTTCATCCAGTGTTCGCTTGGCAGCCCTCTTCACAAACATGGAAATGGAAGCTGGGAGAGCGTTAGCATAAACTTCAATTTGCAATTCCTGAGTTGGTTTCACTTCAGGCTGAAATTTGTTTAAGATGGCAGTGAATCTTTGATTGAAATCTTTGACCCTTTCTTTTGAACTCATGGTGGCAGTGAACAACTCAGCCATTAGAGATCTCGTAGTAGTTTCCTCTACAAATTTATCTAGAAAGTCTTTCTGGAACTTCGTCCAGCTAGTTATAGATCCTACTGGCAGATTAAAATACCACGTGGAAGATGAATTTTAAAATGTATAGGGGAAAATCCTACACACTACATCTTCATGTTGGACATTCATAAGTTTGATCATGAGTATGAACTTCTTGATATGATCTTTAGGTAATCCAGAAGTTTCGGAGTCAAATTTAGGAAGTAGCTTCTCCGGGTGTCGGGGAAGATTATTTACTCATCCCGGGATGGCCACAGCATCTCCGGCCAACCAAGGTTGGTTGTTCTGAGGTGGGTTTCCCCTTTCTTCATTGTGGATGTTGTTTTCTTCCATATCCTCAGAATCCGAGTTGAAATCCTCTTCTTCCTAAAAATCATCTGTCTCAGAGACATCGTCGACTGGCGTTTCAGGGATAAGATTTAGAGGGTGTTCGATTTCAGTGATCGCGAAGTCTATTAAATATTCTACCGTGTGTACGAAAAATTCATCGAGAGTATTGACCACCGGTATGCTTATTTTTTTTCTTCGAGGATGTATTGGAGCTAAGGGTAACACATCGATCGGTTAGGCGTAGGCTCTTGTGATTCTTCTACACTGATTTAATTCCTCGCGAGGAAGAGCGTAAGGAATATCAGGGAACAATTGTTCTTCCTTGGGCTGTGGTGAGTTACTCATTTTAGGAGTACTCAACATGTGTGGGTTGTCTTGTGAATGAATAGCCATGCATGTGGGTTGTTATGCATATGTAGGCCGTTTCAAATAGTATATAAAATATATATTCAACCATTCATTCTCAGGCCCTCCTTCTAGCAACAATTCTGTTGATGGGTCCTAGACCCCTGATTCAACAGTAGGAACCAAACTCGCCACTGAGGCCCAATTAGACTCTGAAGCGTTTAATGGTGAAATGGTTCTCCAGATCTTGTGATCCGACCAATTTATCGATGGGCTTTATGTTTTCTCGTGAAGGCTCTTCCTTCAGTTTGGACTATCTCTTTTTGTATTTTCTCTTGGGTGGGACCGATATGAGGAGTAATCTGGTATAAACCAACTTGGTGACAAACATAATTAAGTTATAACTACTAGGGAAGAGGCTGAACTTGGGATAACTCGCTACTCAAGCATGCAGACAACGATTCTATACCACAGGCATAGTACTAATACATTAACCATGTGAGCATCCAATTATTGTCTGAGAATCTAATTATCAGAAAGAAAAAACATATGCAACAAGATAATGGAAAGAAAAATAATTCATCTACCATAATCATTCATCACATGATAACACAACAATTCATCTTCATCATTAAAGTAAAGAACAAAAAAATATTGCACAAGATAACTTGACAATAGATTAAATAGGTCTTACTCATTACAGCATCATTCATGAAACGAGATAGGAAATAGTTCTTCTCCACATCCAATCACATGTATTTGATGAAAATAACTTGTCTCTGGTCCAGAAGGACTTCTCAATTCATAGCAGCTTCAAAATAATTCTTAACAACCAGAAAGAAAGAGTTCTTACAACAACCATCGACCTCTAGATAATTGGTCGATGTCATTATTTATAATGTAAAATTCAACTAAAAATAACAGCTAAGTGTTGTTTAATAAAAACAAAATTCGCCACGTGGCGTCATATTCTAACTGTTTCTTTAACAGTCAACTCGAGATATCACTTGAAAGGGTGACTTATCTCATACTTAGACCAACTGATAAACAAATCTTCGCAATTTTGGGCCCATGGAAATCTGTGTTGTTCCATTGGAGCCGCATGTATTCCTATGATGTCCATCGCATGCATCTAGTAGTTTGCGAGACTGGAGTTTAACTGACGTAGCATAGTTTGAGATTTAATTGGATGGTCCATAAATCGTTGCAATTTCCCTGGTACTGCGTCGGTCATCTTCGCGAGCTCTTCGTACCATAGTGAATCTTTCTTGGCATGCGACTTGACTATGTCGCACAAGTCAACAAAGTTGTCAGGGGTGCCGAACTCGGGGAGATCGATATCCTTCATTTCTTTGTTGATTTTTCCCCAATGTTTCTTGCATCTAACCCACTGCTCTTGAATTTCTCGGTGTGAGTCCTAAGACATCTTAGCCCAACACGTGGTTGGTCGCTTCATGTGATTAAGGCAGATTTTGCCTAACATCCAGATGCCATGTTCTTCTTTGTCTTAGCCCTGTTGGACTACATCAATGTACTTGAGTCTTTCTAATTCTTGTTGCACCCTTTCATACCATCGCTCCATATCCTTGCATGTCACGATTGCCATGAAAGTTTCCTCCTGGACCTCATCTGTCTTTGTTGTAAATAGGTTTTGTTATTTTGTGAATTGGTTGTAAGCTTCTTCGAACTCGCTTCTCAAATATACTGTGGTTCAAGTGGATCCCTGATAGTACTCAACCAGGTGGCGTAAATTTTCTAGTTCCTTTATGGCAACGACCAGTTCCTTTTCATCTATTTTGGCTCTGTCCAGGGTGGCATCCGAGAGCGCTATCCCCACACCGAGGAGCTTCGACGTTTGGGCATCTGCTATGTTTATCAAATTTTCCTCTTTAGTGATGAGGATGGAGTGATCCAACTTGATCCTCCTCTTCTTTTTGGTTCTTTGGAAGATGGCCTTTCTCTTTCAATTGTAGGAGATCACATAGATATCTGCTACTGTGTCTACCAGCTCGAGTATCTACTGATCACCCCATGTGAGTGTGTTTCCTAGGTGACTGGCGGTGTATACTTGTTCAAGGTCAGGTTCTTGAACTTCCTCGTTGTGCACCAAAGGCCCGGCCTCTTCCTGTCACTTGTCTAGGATCTGTGTATTGAGCAAAATAGAGATGTCGGGCATAGACTTGTTACTTAATTTCTCATTGGTCGTTGAATCGTTGATTTCTTTTTGCGGGGATCCTTCCTTTGGCTCATCCAGTTCGGGCTTGTCCTTTGGATTATCTGCTCCAGTTTTCGACACATCAGGTCCCTTCATTTCAAGGCCACTTTCAACTTCTTTTTCCTTTTGTGGGACCTCCTGGGTTTGGACCTCGGGCTCAGGGGAAGAAGTCTTCTCAATTCCCTTTTCTTCTTGGACACACACAGGGGTCCTTTGAGATGCCTCCAGGCTCTCATCATCACTATATATATTTATGAACTCAGTCAGAGGGTTAGGCACACTTGTTTCTACTGATATGCAGCCTGCCTCTGGCTAAGCCATCACTCCTACCGGCGATACAACCGGTGGCATTATGGATTCAGGGTTATCTGACCCATTGATGTTATCAAGGTTCATGAGATCAGGGCCACTTGACCCCGCTAGGATCTCCTTTGGGTTATCGGTCGGAGGCCTCGCCCATCTGACGAGGTCTGGGTTATATTGCATCCACTTCATTAACAGTTGGTCTTGTTGATACATGAGTCCCCCCATCCCCTGTATAGCTTGAACCTCATAGAAATTCCTAGCTTGCACCGGGGTTACCTGGGGAATCTTCGCTGTCTCAGTGGATTCTTGAGGAGTTTCCACCGCTTCAACTAATTCAGGTGTTATCCTTTCCTCGCTGGCCCTGAGGATTTCTTGAGCCTATTTTTCCAAGACTGTTGCTTTCTCATCCAAGCTCATGGCCTTGAACCTGGTTTCTTTAGGATCAGCCATCCTTGCCACACCCTCATCCCAGTCTTTAGAATTTTCGATGAAGATATCATCCTCAAACCGGTCATGGGCATAGGGCCAACAGGATGATGCCTATGTTGCATGCTTCAGGACCAGGCCCTTGGGATCATGCTTGCAAAAACGACCAGTCTGGAATCATAATTCTAATTGACTTAACCCTTATTGCTTGGCCTGTGTGGTGTCCTTTACCCTATAGAAGCAATTATGAAACCCATAAGGTATGAAGGCCCACTTCTTATCCTTTACCAAAGTGGCATTGTATCCCTCCAAAATGGTCTGATAACAAATTTCCCCTAATACTCGTCGATCAGGGACATAAACAGGTAACAGATGGGGTTCTCTTGTGGTGCCGAAAACCCTGATGTAGGTTTTGTGCACATCTAGATACCAGTGGCCTACTTTCGATACAACCTTTTTGGCTGCATCTGACATCCTTAGGCACTCTTTCTTGAAAATCAAAGAATAAATGTGTGCGATAAACTGGTCACATATGAGAGAATAGGATTTCTTGAACCTATTTTCCCATATGATGCCGAAGTATACATGGACCAGGAGCTCCAAGGAGTTCCAACTTAAGTTCATTCCATCGAATACGTTCTTGGCGTAGATGACATCCAGTAGATAACAAGCCATGTAGAAGGAAAGGGTTTATCCCTCTTTTGGCGTCTGAGCTTGTCGTATGCAAGTGCTTAGTTGTTTGGAGATGATTGCACCCCAGTTAAAACATGTTCCAAAAATGTCTATGGTATAAGCTAGAAGCATCCAAGCCTCTGAAAACCTGGCTCAATATTTCTCCCCATGCAATCGACAGAGGAGTGCCATTAGATAGATGTAAGGCTCTCTTAGGTTGGTCGTCGGTTACTAGCCAGAGGTCCGTTTGGTGAACTTTTTATCCTCCCTCCACCAAGAAGCCATAATCTTGCTGGTGTCATGTTTCTGATAGAAAATCAAAACCAAATCAATGTTCAACCGTTGCTCCGGCTCCCTGAGTTTGTAGTAATTTTGAACTGCCACTGGGAGGAAAACGCCAACGCATCCACCATTGTCGTCGTTAATTAAACACCTCTGTGCATCAGTGTGATCAATAAAACATTTCAATATTTCGATGCAGGGGAATACCGAAGTCCTACTTGCCACCATGTGTAGGTAAGCCTTGCGGGCATTCGGGAGAAATTCATCGTTGAGTCTTCTCGTATCAAGATCACTGTGTGAGGTATAATCGAGGAGTTCCTCCCGCTTGATTTTCTTAAAAATTTCTTCCTAGCGTGGGAATATTGTCTTCGTCCCAATGTTTTCCTCTGTCTCTCCAAAGGCTAGGGGATGGATGGAAGCCTTCTTGGTGGCTGTCTTGATGACGGGCATCAGCTTTGGAGAAAATTCCAATTGCCTTGCAATCGATGGGGAGGAACCTTCTCCCGCCTCTGGTTCTTGTAGATTTGGCGCTCTTGGAGGTTTCCTGGTGGTGGGTTTCTTCGGAGGCATTGTTCCTGCAACCGAAAATGATCCTTTAGGCATGTGTACAGAGTAACATTGGATGAAAACATATGAAATGAATCGTAAAACACCCATAAGTTGGTACATACCTGTAACGCTTACTAAAATTGTTGTTTAATACTCACCGAACCTTGGAAGCTTTCTCTGGATCACTCGTCTTGCTCCTCTGGGTGATCCGAACTTATTTGCGCGCAGAATAAGCTTATTCACAATGACTCAAAAGAATATAATAGGAGAGATCCTATGAGTCATACCAACCAGTTAATATGAGTAATGGATGCAATTCAAAACAACCTACCGTCGAATCTCTGCAAATAAATTCTACTTAGGTTTATAGTAGAGGCATAGAGGGAGATGCATTGTATTAGCATGCTCAAACAGTCCCTTTGATTTGCGCATGAATTAGCAGCTAATGCACAATATTGGAATTAATTAATATTTTAAATGTGTCGTATCTAGCGTATCTTAGAGCTAAAATGTCCCATCACGTCACATTTCTCAGTGGACAGGTTGGGAATTGGTGATATCTTTATGTATGTTTCCGTTGGTATCCTCCTGAGAAAACTTTCGACGCCGACAGGTTTTCATTGTACAATGCTGACGTGGTATTACCAACTCAATCGGATCGGGGTTTTTCAACAAGACTCGAGCGATAACACAGAACTCGAGCAGCCAATGCAAACAAGTGTCGGGATCGGTGGTCGGGGGGAGGGGATAAAATTATCACACCCTTTAATGACCCTACCCTCTCAAAACTTAACGATGCTTAAAGTTATCAGGAATTGGCCTTCAGAGATAGTTCCGTTTTGTTTATCATCTTCGTAAAAACCCTGATGCTGAAAACATTTCGGAAGTCGACGATCAGTGATATCATTCCTTTACTCATGCGACGCTTATTCTTTATGTTCCTTACCAACACCAACATGAATCAGTCATCGGCGATATTCTTTCGTGATGTCTGTCACGTAATAAAAACTCTTGTTTGCCAATGCCGATGAAGATCGGAGCTCGGCTACTTTGGTCTTCTCGAGCTATTTTTTGTCATCTCTAATCCTTCCTGATGCCAAATTTCTTAAGCGTCGGGGAAAAGTTTCGATTGTCAATTCTTTAAGTAAATGTTAGTCTTTTTTAAAGTTATGATGATTTTAGCATGCTCGAGCAAACTTTAAAAGAATCAACATGAAAACAAAAAATGATAAGCATAGGCAACAATTTCATACTGAAGTGAAATCAGATAGTGTGAAAGATCAAGTGGTACCCAAAAAGGTAGAATTTTACACAGGCTTTTTAGGGTGTGTTGAGTGTTCAACAGGATCATAGAGAACTCCCCCTGATTTATGATAGCCCTTAATGGAACACCAATCTTGTGAATTTTAGGAAATTCATAAATTCCAAGCATCATCATGTTATGATGAGCCAATTTATTTTGTATATTATTCTCAAGAGACAACTCATTAATTATCTGATTACATCTTTTAGAAATTTGTTTTTTAGATCATAGTCCAAATTTCTAGAACTCCCACTGGTTGTGAGGTGCTCCATAATTTTTTTGTCATAGTCTTATTTATTCTTGCACAATCATGGAATTACACACATCTACTTTAACTATTATGGTCTTTCGGTTATTTCTCAACTTTCTTAAAGGAAACACTTTTACCTTGCTAATATTTCCTTTTGGGGGCTAATTTTCTCTTCTTAATGCTATATCACATTCTTGCCTCACTTCTTCTACTAAATTATTATGTAGGTTCTTAGTTCACTGCTTGATGCAACATATTAGATTTTCCATTGGTAATCTTTCTTGGTGCAACAAAAGTTTAAAAAAACAAAAATTGAAATGGATATTGATTGTATTGAAAGAAAGTTGTAGTTGCGCCATACAACATGATAACACATATCAACTAGAGATATTTTTATGATTGGGATTCAAAATTTCCCAAAACTATAGAAATTCCACCTTCAAACTAAGTCATTCTTACAATATTTTCCACAAAACCATAAAACTTACACCTATAAAGTCTAACATACTGGCCTAGCAAAAACATTATTTTCTAAAACATAAAAACCCACCATGGGATTCTTTCTTGACATCTTCCTTGATTTCTATATATGCATTATTGTATTCCACCTTCGCTTGGATTCATAGGATAGTATAATCCTTCTTAGTAGATGTTATGTCATATCCAATATAGACTTTTAGACTACTTTTGGAAGAGAATTCATATAGTGATATCTTCTTGCTAAACCCTTAATCAATTGGTATTGCATGTTGCATTTTGTAGTGATATTATTGATTTTCTTGCCTTGGATGGCCACCCTTGCTTCCAAATTTTCATTATTGACTAACTAAGATTCAAGCTTAGAAGAAATTTTGTTATTTCTTAATGGGAAATTTCTACATGTAAATCCTTAGTTTAGCATGCAATCCTCCATTGAACTCGATGAAGATTTACAATTTCACAAGGATCATGGTGACTAATGTGATCATGAACCTCCATGGTATAGGGATTCAAACTAATTGCACCATATCCATGGAAAATACTAATTGGATACCACCCATTGAACTCAATATTATACGAGTCGAAACCCACTACAAAGGATATACTAGGCCCAAAACTCTGAGTGTTAATCCCTAGACAAATACCATGTTATATATAAAACCCATTATTAATCCTTATATATTGAATTATTACTTTTTTAGTGTTATATTATCAGGTTATATAGAACCCTTAATTGTACCCTTCCATTATAATTGTACCTTTTGTCACACACACACACACACACACACACACCAAGGAGACCTAGTCTTAGGATCATCTCATATCAGATTATACATTGAATATATTGTAAAAGGAGGTTTCCCCCTCAAAGTGGACTATTATTAATTAAGTTTTTATCATTCCCAAGGCATTGGTTCATAGCATTGTTATCAGAGCATCCATCCTAGGGTTTTGTTTCCTCAAGTGCGTCATCTTTGCATTTTCTTTATAAATTTGTTTCTAGGACATTTCAGACCGCCAAATTTTGAGAAGACTAGGGAAGGATATCTAAGTACAAGTGATAAAAATTTTGATATATAGTCTGTGGAAGTTATGGTTTGTGACTAGTCCTGGAATTAGTGTAAAATTAATCAATATTTTATTTTCACTATAAAAACTTTTGGTGAAGTTTCAAACTCTGAAAAGTTCAGAATCCTGAGGAGACATGTGAAATCACTTGTGGAAAAACTTTCATATTCAAAATCCTTATAATTTATGAGATATATCTTGTGGAAGTTGGGGTTCTTTACTAATCCTGAAATTAGTCTTAAACAAGACATTTTGGTGTTTTTGCTATAACGTTTCATCGGTGAAGGTTTAGACTATGAAATTTTTAGGAGTTTAACAAGTTATATGAGATTACTACTGGCCAAAATTTCAGACTCATAAGGGTTCAAATTTCAGATATATATCAAGACAAAGGTTATCCATCCAAACATTCTCCAAATTAGGGTTTGGAAGGTACATAACTTACAATTGGCATAACTTTTGATTGAAAGATCTATATTTGGTGATTCAAAATTTTTGATAAAGAGGAAAACACGTAGAATTATTATCTTCTCATGTGGATCCAAATGTTCCTCCAAAATTTTCTTCACCAAATAAACCTCTAGAGAGATCAACCATGAATCAAGAAGAAAGAGAAGAATTTTTTCAACAATTTGGAAAGGTGGAAAAGAAGATGGATGGAAATATGGAGCATGTTGCATATGGAAAATAAGATGTTAGAATTGAAAATTTCCATGTATTCCATGATCTTACATGCTCTAGATGAGAGACTCTCTAAAAGAGATATCAAAATGCAAGGAAACCATGAAAATGTAGAGGAAATAAAGATTGAGTCCCAGAATCATGATTATTCATCACTTTCAAGATCCACATCATCAAGGTTTTAATGCGACACCAAGGAACTAATTCATTACAAAAATTGATATGAGGAATATTGATAGTAAATATCCTTTAGCATGGATATTCCATGTAGATCAATTATTTGATATACACCAAGTTCCAAACTTACAAAAGGTACCTATTGCATTCTTGTATTTAGAAGATGATCATTTTGTTTGGTATAAGTGGATTTTTGAAAAAAAAAAACAAGTTTATTATCTCTTGGTATATTTTTACAAGTGAATTGATATCACATTATGGAGATATTAAGAGAAATACATTATTTAGTCAATTGATAAATATTTGGAAAAAGGTCCAATTATAGAACACATTCAACAATTCCAAAATCTCAATGCCAGGGTAAAGAACATTCTTGAGGAAAAATTTGTACATCTCTTTATGGGCATTTTAAAGGAGAAAATTCAACATGAGGTGCATCTCTTTGAACCTAAATCACTAGAAAGCTTCCAATATTTAAAGGATAGTGGAAAACAAAAATATGGCTACTAGAAGAGTGGCCACTAACAACTATAGAGAGCACCATGTTCCCTCTCCTAACTTCACTCAACCGAAAATGTTGACACTTCAGCAAATGAATGAAAGAAGAGGAAAGGGGCTATGTTTAAATTATGATAGTAAGTACAATAACGGGCATAAATGTGGTGAGAATAAATTGCTATACATAGACTATGAAGAGGAAGAGGATCAATAATTGGAACCACCACAAGATCTAGATCTAGACTAATCCAACAATATATTTTCATGCATTAGTCGACATCAGTACTCCACAAACCCTCAAGATAGAAGGATATATCAAAAATAAAAATGTACCAATGTTGATTGACTCTGGTAGTACAAATAACTTCATCAATTAAAAATTAGAAAAATGTCTCAATTTATTTATATTTCTAGCACCAGAGTTTCAAGTAATGATTGCGGATGGAGGTACCATAAATTATTTAGGGAAGAGACATAGTATTAATCTCAATATGGGGGATTGTTTATTGGATATTCCCATGATTTCCATCCAAATGAGAGTTTTTTATGTTGTATTAGGGGTCCAATGGTTACAATCATTGGGAATAGTGACCCCTAATTTTCAAGACCTCTCCATGAGATTTTACTCAAAAGGAAAGAAAATTGAGCTTATAGGTATCCAAGGGAAATCCTCTAAGGTTCTAATCTATAATATCACAACAAAATTACTCAAAAAGGGAAACCATGGTGTAATTTCACAATTTTACTCACTGGATGTTCAAATATCTATATCCTCTACTCCATTAGATCCCCAAATAGTTATCAACAATCAATCTAATGTATTTAGATAAATTCCTTGTAAGACACCCAACCCCCTAATCCTTCCTTAGGGTCGATGGGGTGTTAAAATTTCACCTTTCCTTAAACCATATTAAAACATCTTCTCGAGGATACCATTGTCTCATGCTCATCAAGAGCTTTCTGACGATAATAATTAAGCTCGGATATGAGTCCTAGATCAAACTTTATGGCCTTCCAAAGTTCTCAGGTTTCAAATGGACAATTCCACTTAATGCCACATGGCCCCTAATCACTCCTTCCCTACTACGTGGCACCTACCACCTGGCCTGTCGGGCCCTCTAGGTCAATGGATTTATTCACTTGGTACATCCTTTGTCGTCTTCGGGGTTTTATTCCATGTAGGTATCTTCACCCCAACTAAAATTCCAATGATGATATCTATTGGTTCACTTCTCCAATCCAACAGTTCTCGATGTTCGCCATCCAACGATTCTGATCATGTCGGTGCCTCTAAAGTACACATTTTTTAATGCCCACTCTTTCATCCTCATGTGTCATGATGAAAACACATCTAGATCTGATGGTCCAGATCTCATCGTCGTCACGTCTGACAAAATTGATGACCCTCGTTAATCTAAGGTCTTTATCATCATCGACACACTCTGGATGACACTAATTCTTGGTCACCCTTGCACTTATGACAACAATGTCATCAGCATCAACAACCCAGATTTCACCAGTGTCACCCTCGATGGGATCGATGACACTCATTCATTCTTGGGATCCTCCTATCATCATCAACATCTATTCTCTAAACCCTCTAGATCTCCACTTTCCATCAATCGACGAATGGTCAGGATCTATCAAAAAATAGATCCTACAGTCCTAGGGCCAAGAATCCAACAAATCTAATTGTGTCGGTCATACTAACTAGCGTAGAGGTTAATGAAAAATTCTTTGATGTTGCTTACAATGCAGGGATGGGACCCACCATGATCCACGACTGAGATGTAACCCCACCCGCTCACTGATAAACAACTGTCATTTCTCTCCATCCTTCATTGTCATCGGTGATTATTTCATTGGATTTCCATCAACGCATGGTTGAGATTTATCAACCTGTAGATCCAATGGCCGAGATCTTGTTAAATTTCTCTGAAGGGTATTTTTCTTGATTGGGCCCCACTTTTGTCTTGACAACCAATCACATAGTGACACCTGTCACTACTTAGTCACGTTGGCTGCCATGCTAGCACCCACACATCATTGTGAAATCATTTTTCTTCTTTTTTTCTCATAAGATTCTCTCAACAATAAACGACGGAGATCACTCTCACCTAACGACATATCAATGACTCTCATCATATCTTAGATGTCTTTATCATCATTGGCATTATTGTCCAACACACATCCTTTCCAACCCTTCAAACTCCGATGAAAAACCCATATCTTTCGGCTCATGGATCTGATGGTTGAAAATTGAAGGTGGCCATCCAATGGTCTGGTCCCAACAAGGGCCCAACCTTGACCTTATGACAAATCAGGTGCTGAAATTTGTCATCCTCCAGACGTGTTGGTTCTGACACTAGAATGACACATCACACTGATGTCACCTTATCTATCTTCACGCTTATAGGGTAAGGAATGGAACCTGGAGTTGGAACCGTTTTCCTCTCACTCAACCTTAATGGTCAAGGTTCACCCCTTAGACCTTCGATAGATCAACGATCCTTGTTGATTCAAATTCCATCTTCTACAGGCGTCACAACCTACTCCAACAAAGGGCCACAATATTTTCTTACACCATATCCTATGTTCTAGGTTAAATCCAAGGTCATAAGGCTTCCAACCTCTTGATATACATTCATGTCCCTTAACCACTTCTTTCGTGACACATGTCTCTATTAGGACACACTGGATGATAAGTTGGAAAGATGCATAACACAACATCCTTCCCGTTCCTATTATTCACCAAGGAAAATGGTGGGACCCATGACAAATCGATGGCTAAGATCGCATCAGACCCACTCTCTGATCAACGATCTAGATCATTTATCAAAGTTTCTCCATCAGGGTCATGATACAACCCAGTATTGGAATACTCTGATGGATCATTCCCTGATCAAAAGTCAATTTTTCCCTACCTTTGATCCTCTGATGGATCAACAGTCCTAGTTGACTCGTGATGCATATTCTACTTGCATTAAATACTACTCTAATGTAGGGTCAAGATATATTCATGGTTTCAAATCAACGGTTGTGATTCATCCTTTCTCACTACTACATATTGAAAAATTTGTGACGAACTACTTCGCCTCCTCTAAGGGCCCCATGAATAGTAATTTATTTGCATGATAAGACTCCCCTTGTTCTCTTGACATTGTAAATTCTATGGATGACATAATCAAACATTGAATCGATTCCTTCTCAATGATAAATGTAGTGGAAAATATTTCCTCTTCATTCT